>JAVSCE010000969.1:0-415114 GCA_032199065.1 Smutsia gigantea
TAGTTATATATGTCCTTTTATAATAAAACAATCAAGTGAGTAAACTCAGGTTTCCTCAGCTCTGTGAACTACTCAAGCAAATTAACTGAACTCAAGATGGGGCCATGGGAACCTCTGGTTTATTTTATTTAATTATTATTTTTTTTATAATTTGTTTTGGTATCATTAATCTACAATTACATGTGCAATATTATGGTTATTAAACTACCCCTTTCATCAGGTCCCCCCCACCAACCCCATTACAGTCACTGTCCATCAGCATAGTGAGATGCTATAGAATCACTACTTGTCTTCTCTGAGCTGTACAGCCCTCCCCGTGCCCCCCTAACATTACATCTGCTAATCATAATGCCCCTTTTTCCCCCTTGTCCCTCCCTTCACACCCATCCTCCCCAGTCCCTTTCCCTTTGGTAACTATTAGTCCGTTCTTGGGTTCTGTGAGTCTGCTGCTGTTTTGCTCCTTCAGGTTTTTTTTCTTTGTTCTTATACTCCACATCTGAGTGAAATCATTTGATACTTGCCTTTTTCAGCTTGGCTTATTTCACTGAGCATAATACCCTCTAGCTCCATCCATGTTGTTGCAAATGGTAGGATTTGTTTTCTTCTTATGGCTGAATAATATTCCATTGTGTGTATGTACCACTTCTTCTTTATCCATTCATCTACTGATGGACACTTAGGTTGCTTCCATTTCTTGGCTATTGTAAATAGTGCTGTGATAAACATAGGGGTGCATCTGTCTTTTCAAATTGGGCTGCTGCATTCTTAGGGTAAATTCCTAGGAGTGGGATTCCTGGGTCAAATGGTGTTTCTATTTTGAGTTTTTTGAGGAACCTCCATACTGCTTTCCACAATGGTTGAACTAATTTGCATTCCCACCAGCAGTGTAGGAGGGTTCCCTTTTCTCCACATCCTTGCCAGGAACCTCGGGTTTAGATCCAACTAGCCAGAAGTATAGGTTAACAACTTGGGCTGAGGGTGGGAGAGCTGCCTTGTAGGACTGAGCCCTTCACCTGTAGAATCTGATGCAAGCTCCAGGTAGACAGACAGTGTTAGATTGAATAAAATTGTAGTGGTGGGAAGAAATTTGATTCAGAGATGCAGGGAAGTCAGAATGAAGGACAAGGAAGGAATTCATTACAGCAAGAGTAGCAGGGAGTGGCAGCTGCCTTGCAGGCAGCAGAGAGTAAGGAAGAACAGAGGCAGGAAAAGGAAGTTCGTTGAACTCCTGCTCGGCATGGGGCAAATCCCTTGCCAACTCCTAAAGCCAGGGTCACCCGCTTCCAGGGTCTGCTTGAATCTGCATGGCATGGGAACTAAGTCCCTACCATCCCAGGATTTGGGGGAGCCACAGAGCACTGGATGGAGTGAGATTATGTTCTAGGAACTTCCAAAAGCAAAGAAAGGAGATTTTCAGGCAGGCTACTAAAAAGCACAACTATACAGCTGCAGTCCTGCCCAGGTCACCCAGGTAATGGGAACTTGCAAGCTCCATACTTATCTGGAGTAGAACAGAGACAGAATGAGGACTTGTGATACACTTGAAGAAAGGGTGGTGCGGGCAGCCTTAGAGAGAAGACGCACTTAAGGGTCTGGGGTTTTATAGGGCTTTTTGGGTAGGAGTCAGCATAAGGCACGATTTATACAGGTGATTTATAATTCCTTGAAGTTTTTTTTTAAGACTAGGATTATTTAGGTGACTGTGTTGGTCGGGATCTCAGCATTCTTTATCCACATAGGTTTATTTACACTTCTGAGGTCTAGCCCCTGTCCTGGTTACAAAGTTACTTAAGGGGCTGGAAAAAGAGGAACAGCACACAGATTAAGTTAAAGAATAAACTGGGCCTTTTTCATATGCTACATAGATTTTACAATGGTGTGATCTAATTGGTACAATGAAGACATGGGCTGCGCTCTGATACTTTTCTTTATCTGGGGACTATCTGGACATTCCAAGTCACTCCTGGCCTTTGAAACTTACATTAATTAACTAATTAATCCCGTGAGTCCTTTTTGGCTCTCTGGCTTTATCTGGTTAACTCTTTGGGTCTCTTTTAGTGGGTTCCACTGGCCTTATTCTCCCTCCACCTTCTCCCATCTGTCTTTCTGCCTAACAGTAGGACACCCAGCTGGTGTCAGGACATTGCTTGTTGGGGTGCGGGACCTCCCCCAACTTCCCCATCCCACTCCACCCTGGTGGAAGTGGGAGCAGAACCTTTCATATGTGTACACCACATTTTGTTCATCCATTCCTCTGTTGGATGCTTGGGTGGTTTCCACCTTTTGGATATTGTGAATAATGCTATTATGAATATTGGCATGAAAATACCCAAGTCTGTTTTTTAGTCTTTTGGGTATATACCTAGGAGTAGAACTTCTGAGTAATATATGTTTAACTTTTTGAGGCACTGCCAACCTATTTTCCACACCAGCTGCACCATTTTAGATTCCCACCAGAAATGCAAGTAAATCCCTCATTTTTAAGATAAAGAAATCCAGGGTAAAACTGGTAGATAGTCTGACCATATACACAGAAAATCCACTGTAGCACTGACATCAGAAACAGGTATCTTGACTCCCAAAACACTCCTCTTTCTAAGGTCAACTCCACTAAGATTTCATTCAGATGGTCAGGCAGAGATGACAGCAAAGTCTACACAAAGATCACTGAATATATTTGGGGGAAAGCATGTGAATACACTCTAGATTTTGCTCTCTATCATGGAGAGAATTTCGTTTGATTCTGTTTTTCCTCAGGTCTAAGCTCTAAGAGAAAACTAAACCATACTTGTCTTTAGCTTCATACTTAGTTGCAGAATAGTCAAAAGACACATTTTTTATATCATTATTAGACTTACACCTCTAAAATAAGGACTTTTTGAAAAAGACAAGTATCAAATGATTTCACTCAGATGTGGAGTATAAGAACAAAGAAAAAAACTGAAGGAACAAAACAGCAGCAAACTCACAGAACCCAAGAACGGACTAATAGTTACCAAAGGGAAAGGGACTGGGGAGGATGGGTGTGAAGGGAGGGACAAGGGGGAAAAAGGGGCATTATGATTAGCAGATGTAATGTTGGGGGGGCACAGGGAGGGCTGTACAGCTCAAAGAAGACAAGTATAGCATCTCACTATGCTGATGGACAGTGACTGTAATGGGGTTGGTGGGGGGGACTTGATGAAGGGGATAGTTTAATAACCATAATATTGCACATGTAATTGTAGATTAATGATACCAAAATAAACTATAAAATTAATTAATTAATTAATTAATTAAGGGCTTTTAAAAATTATTTGAAATGCAAGAAATATTCATTTTAGAAACAATAGAAAATTCAGAAAAGTGGAAAAGAAAATAAGCTTACATAGAGAACTATCAACCAGAAAAATAACTGTTAACGTCTGGGTACTTTCCCCCGATTTTTTTTTTTTCATAAGAATGGTGCTTTTGTTTGGTATATATATAGTTGGAATTGTAAACTCTTAAAGCTTAAGAAAATGATTACAACTTTGGGGGCTGAGCTTACAAAATAGACAAAGGAAAAATACATACAGAGTTCTAGGAATGCACCCAACATACAGTTACTGATCCTAACCAAGTCATAACCCTCCTAGTCTTACGACATCCCTTTTGGTTGTATTTATTAATTACCTGTCCCATAGATATGTTTCATTTTTCTAAACCTAAGAGCTTCCAGAACTTGACCACGTTATGCTATTTTGTTTCTTCCTCCATGTCTCACAGAGTGCTATAAATACAGAAGGTTCTCAGTAAAGAACTTTTGGAAGATTTTTACTGATTTCATACCATCTTCAATGGTAACACTCCTCAGATCTCCATAATGGGTAACCCAACCCAGGTCCTGCAGGGCTGTCTTGGCAGCGCTTCACATTCTCAGAAATTGGTCCAGTAATTAAAGGCAATTTGAAAGTCATCTGAATCTTTATTTGTCTTACTTAAAGAATATTAAAGGGTATTCAACCTGTAACCCATAATATATTGTATTGCACTTCTTAAAACACCCCTTGGCCCCATTCCGCTCACTTTGATATACCTCAATCTGCAACTGACTCAAAGCCCCAGTCTGAGAAATCAACACCCAAAATTCTCTCTAAACTTCATCCCCATAATTCTTGGTTTTGTTTTTCTTTGCTTTTCCTGACTTCTATTCCTTCTTCCAGCCGATAAATCACAATCCTTTGCATCATCCTTGCATCCCTTCTGTTTGTTCAGCTCAGCCCCTCTCTCTCAGTCCCTGATTCTGCACCATGAAGGCCCAGGAATGGAGGTGGCCCACTCAACCCCTCTCTTAGAAGGGGACATGGGAGTTAGGACTGAGAGGAGAAGAGAGGAGGGAAGATGGGAGAAATCACAAATGCTTATAATGCATGTCCTTTTAGTCTCATTATATGACGAAATTCTCATATACCATTTATGTGGGATGGGCCACATGAATGGTCTTTGGGAGAAAAAAATGGGGCAAATGGTAAAGGTAAAATGATGAGATTTTCTTTGAAGAAGAAAGTCACTGCCACTCTCTCCTCTTTAGTGTGTCACATTGAGGACATACTAGGCCTGATAAAAATGGTCTGGTTTTTTGATCTTACAAAACACAGCCTTCTGACCCTTGAAACTGTAAATACTTACTTTGGAATTAGCTCAGAAGTCTTTCCTGAGTATGAGACAATCACAAAGGACATTTTCTTATCTCTCATGGAGGTAAGTTTTCGTTTTTCTCTCTTCTACTTCTCTGTATACATTTATGTGAAAAATCTCTCCAGACTTTGCAGTCATTTTTGAGTTATCTTAAATGTTATCACTGATGATGCTTATGCAATATTAAAATCATCCTCTCTCTCTTCTATATTGGTATAGAGGGATTTTTATTGGAGTCTATTTCATTTCCCCAACACCGCGGTGATCCTCCAAAAAGCATTTCCTCTATTTAACTATATTTCTTATTTCCTCTCTTCTCCCAATCTAAATAATGCCCGAAGTGTACAACTCCTGGGTGAGAGTAGATGCAGATACCACCCAATATGGCCTAGATACCCCTTGACTCACATGGACACCAACAGATGATCCCTGATATAATCACTTCTGGTTCTACTTTGGCTATCTCTGTATGGATTCTTGCTGTACAAAACTCAGAAGCAACAGAAGGACATGGGACAGAGTTCAGAAAGTGTATGTGAGTATTTCAGGATAGGGGATGTCGAGTTACCACTCACCCATTGCTCAGCCACAAACCTAGGAGTCAGACTTAATTTCTCTTTCCCTCAACCACCACATCCACCTGACTCCACACTCAGTCCACATCCCAAATCCATCACTTCTTC
This sequence comes from Smutsia gigantea, assembly GCA_032199065.1. Taxonomy (NCBI): domain Eukaryota; kingdom Metazoa; phylum Chordata; class Mammalia; order Pholidota; family Manidae; genus Smutsia; species Smutsia gigantea. The sequence goes on from JAVSCE010000969.1 coordinate 5,343, forward strand.
CATTTCCACTATCCACCCTGGTCAAGCCACCACACAACAGCCTCGTCACTGGGCTCCTTCTTTCCTCTTTTGTTCCTCTCTATAGCAGGTTTTTTAAAAATATATAAATCATAACCTATCACTGCCAACTCTTGAATGGCTTTTCATCATATTTAAATTAAAATCCAAACTCCTTACCTGAAAAGTCCCCAAACTAATTTTATACTTCTCTACCCCACTCACTAAGCTTCAGCCACACTAGCTTGCTTTCTGTTCGCCCAACACACCAAGGTTGGTTGAAATGTACTTTCCCCTGGTTTTTACATGGCTCCTTTTAATGATTCAGAGTAACCGTTATCCTCTTAGAGAGGACTCCCGTGACTACTCACCCTAAAGTAACCACCTAGTTGTTCTCTATCACGTTGTTGTGTTTTCTCAGCACAACACTTACTTCCGGTTGTTTTTTGTGTGTATGTGTATGTTTTCAATTGCTCAAATGTTTGTTGAATGAATGAATTGTAGGCCCAACTGTTCCATTTCCTAGATGGGAGATAGGAAATACTAAGCAGGGATCAAGGCTCTAAGAACTTTATTTCAACTTTTTTTGGCTTTTTCCCAATAGCTATTTTATTTTTTGTCAATTTCTCCATAGCAGTTAGCAGTGGAACTCTTGCTATAGAAAGTGCTTCTGTTCTGGGGCAGCCAGGAAGGAAGGCCTGGGGACTTGAAACTAAAGCCATGTGAATGAAGGCTTGAAGAAATAACAGTGAAGAACGGCATCCGTGACAGTGATTTTAAACAGGAAAGAAAAGTAAGCTGAATCCCTATCACCTCCCATGGATAAAAAAATGATGAGTCAAAATAGGAACAAATAAATAACTGGGAACTAGTAATGGAAAAGCCCATGGGCTGTCCCTGCGCCTGCTACCTAGAACCTCTGACCTCAGATCATCTCCAGACTGTCCTCACAGCACAACACAATCCTGCCTGAACTCATACTGAAAATCACCATCACCACCTCTCTCCCAAATTTTCAGATTCAAATCCAAATCTCCACTCCTTTTTTAAGAACTCATTCCTTAAACACTTTAGTCCACCCAGAACTCTTTCTCCTCTGATCCCCTTATTTCAACAGGAAAATCCAATTGTGTAAGAGTTCATTGTTCTCTGTTTAATCCTTACCTTTTACTTGTTTTTTTCCTTGTTTTATTTGTACTTTTGCTCTTGACTTAATGTGAGAACTCCATATAGCATTGAATACAAAATAGATATCCAAAAAATTTTCTTGGGTTAGTTGAACAGAACCATACTCTGGTTGGAGTTTGTATTCTGAGGGAAGAAACAAGAAGGAGAAGGTAAAAGGACAGGGAAGAAGAAGGTGTGAGAAAAATAGGAGCTGCAGAATATAAGGAAAGGAAGCAGAGAGGTACAAAAAAGGGAAGAAACCCAGTAAGTCAGCTGTAATTGTGAAGACTTAATCACCATTCATAACGTGTTGTCAGTCGGCTAAAATGGAAATCGACAGGAAATTGGCAGAAGCAGGGAAATGGCCACAGACCAACTTACAGGCATTTGATGAATCTCTCCACTGCCTCGCAGCTACCTCGGTCTCAAAGTGAGACAGATTCTGATTTGTTCCTCATGCAAATGTTGATTTATCAACAGAAGGAGGTACACATAGTTTAGAAGGTAGTTATTGTGGACATCAAACCAGGGGAGCCTTCTTCTGTCACCTCCTTCTTTACTGTGGAATGTAAGTAAGTTTCAGTAGGAAAACATCATATCTCTGTATCTTTTGTACAGTCATAACAGAAGCAGCTTCTGCCATTCTTATTTAGAAATCAACTCATTTTTTAAGCCACTCTCTCTTGGGTCTGCCATCTTATGAGGCAGGTAGATCTGTGTCACCACTGCTATTTCCCAACACCTAACATGGTGCCTAATATATGTCAAATGTTCAATAAATTTTTGGATATTAACCAACTGAATGAATGAATAATGATGGCCCCAAACTCTGGTCCACATTCAAGTGACCTTAAGTCAAAGACACTAACACATGGAAAACACAGGATGGATGAACAAATAAACATCACTGAGAGATAAAATACCATAGAATTGCTTTTCTGTTTATCTCCATCCAAAATCCATTCCAAAGATACAAATTGAATGTCTCCTATACGATGGGAAGTGTATTATACCCACAAGTACAAATATGAAGACACAGACCCTTGCCCCCGTATTCGCTTATCCATTATTACATAGACACATCTAACATACGAACATACTATCATACAGTTGCTAAACAGTACTGTATATGTATGTCTTGCCACTAAAGTGTAAGCTCTTTTAGAACCTTGTCCATCACATAGTAAACAATAAATAGTTGGTAAAGCATCTAATAGAGATTGTAGCCTATTGGAGAAAAAAGACACAATCAACTGTCTAAGTAAGGATCCTTAGCTGTGAGATAGAAGAGCTGACTCTTCCTGATGTAACAGAAAAGGAGTATATTGAAGATAATGGGTAGCTCTCAGAATTGTTGGATGGTGTAGCCAGTCATGACTGAGGCTAAGCCTCCAGGAATCATGCACAAAAATAGGCAGAACTAGCTTGGTGAGGAAATTGTTCACTGCAGTTCCCACCAGTGCCACTTCTGCATGAGAAACTCAATCTGTCAACCACTGAGCAACTGCTCTTCCTGCCAACAAGCCGGCCACCTCTGCAGAAGAGATGGACAACGGGCACATAAATGGGCATAATGATGGGCAGTGCTAGATGCCACATACCAAGCTGTGTGGTGGGGTATCAGGAAAGGCTTTTCTGAGATAAGTAGGGACCTAAATGATGTGAGGGAGCAGCAAGCCCAAAGGCCCTGGGGTGGGAACTGATTTGGCATCCCTAAAAAACTACAAAGAGGCTGGAGCTAAGTAAGAGGAGGGGGAGAGAGGGTAGACAATAAGGCCATGTCATGCAGGGCCTTGCAGGCCACGATTTTGGATCCTGGAAGGCAGAATAGCAGGAGCTGATGTTTTTTAATTTTTATATTGAGGTACAAACTATAAAATGCACAAACCTTTCTGCACAGCTCAAAGGATTCTGATATGTGAATCTCTCATGTAACCATTACTGAGATCAAGATATCAAGCATTCTCACTAATTTTTTCCCCTTCACCTGACTTATGATTTAAAAGAATCACACTGGCTGCTGTGTGGAGAACAAATTAGAGGGAAAGATGGTAGAAGCAGAGAGACCAAACTTATCAAAGTATAAGCACTAAAACCTGCCCAGATGGTTGGGGGAAGGTCAGATACGGAGGCAGTCTTGAGAGATGGGTGAAAACTGCCCAGGAGAAGAGGTCAGACCACATAGTGGGCACAGGGAAGAGCAGGATCCAAATGGAGAACTGGTCTGGTGAGCTTACAGACAGGGGATCCGGACACAAGGCTGGGAAGCTAGGGAGAGCTAGATTGCCAAGGGCCTCAGCCCTATTCTTTTAAGCTTTCATGTCACCAAAGTAAAATGGTGGTGCTGTGATGCTGGCAGAGGCTGAGACAAACCTGGGTCTAGATCTTCCCCGCAGGGAGGGGAGGCCAGACCTCCCACAGGAGTTTCTTAAAGGGCAGAAAGGACACAGTTCCTTGACCTTTTCCCTTCTCAGACTAGAGAAAATAGGGTCAACCTACAGTTCTGTGGCGTTCCTATCAAAGCAAAGGTGGTGTGGAAATCAGATGACAGAGATCTGAGGGCATGTCCAACAAGGTCAGCCCCAGGAGAAACTGTCCGATAGACATCTTGTCATTCATACTTTCTCATTGCACTTCTGGAGGCATCTTACAGTCCAGCCCAGATTCCCAGGTATATATACATTAACCTTAAAGGAAGTGTTAGATGTGGGATGGTAAGCGAATGGAGGAGGGCATTTCAGAAAGAACAGGAATGCAAATGTCAAGCACCCAGAAAGCACCCTTGTCTGCTGGCCACCAAAGCAAGACTGGAAAGACATGCTGAGCCTGGATTGTGAGATGTTCGGACAGTGGGGTAGGCAGTCGCCAGAACAATGTATTCCTAAACCAGGTTTCCCAATTAAACAGAGCAACCAAAAGCTGAATGTGCAGTGCTTGCTTTTTGCCCATGGATGCCAGGGAGTATTTGCAGGTTTGGTTGAATCAAAACATACAAGTCTGTAATTTAGGACAGATAGCCCCAGTTAATCTCTATGATCAGTCATGTCCATATTGATGGATTTACCAGATATTAAAAAGTACAATCTCTCATATTTGTGGGCATTTAACTGTGATGTTATCTACTGTATGTCATTAAATATGAATCAGATGTCAAAGATCCACAGTATTAAAATGTTGCAGGAGGAAGATTCACTGTGATTTTTATGCACTGGATCTTTCTGTCTTCCATGTCAGCTGAGGGCTTCCTACCCAAACCAGGATCTTTGTCCTCCTACATCAGCCAGACTTCTATAGGTCACTTCAGAGTTCTTAGTGGAAATTAAGTACAGACTTTAGAAGCACTGCAAGTCAAGATAGGTGAGTAGAATTGGCTCAGGGGTTTAAGAGGGACTTAACCAAGAACCATTCAAAACAGATTATTCCATTTAAACTGGTACAGCAGACACCAAGAAGAGAAGGGACTAAGCTAGACTTGAGCAACCATGGCCTTAGTGGCTACACTGGCCTCAATAGCTCGTTCCCTCTTTACCCTTCCCCACTCCGCAAATTTCTTTTGGCACAGATTGTATCCTTATCCACAGATGCAGGGAACTGGTGGAAGAGCATGGGTCCAATTTGACTTACAGGTTCCCTCCACTCTCTGAAAGTAGAGCTTTCCTGTGAAACCTTTCCTGAGCTCAAGATGGCATACAGCAGGAGTATCACCCACTTTCTTAAAGTTCACCTTTCTGTCACTTCGCTTTCAGGAACCATCTACATTCTTACCTGTTTTTCGCTCCCTGAAAGAAATCCTGAGGATTTTGACTTAAAAAGTGCTTAGCAGGTCGTTGCTGAAAGCAAAGGGGCACACCGCAAACTTTCGGGAAGTGGGGGTTACCTGTATAGAGATCACAGATGTTTTTTGTATGAATTTAGGCTATCGGTTAGCCTAAATGTGTAGGGCCTCCCCTCAGTCCTCCCACCTTAGGGAGAATCACTCCAAAACAACGCTCCCGCGGCCCAGGACCCCCGGAGGGAGTCCCATCCCCGGAGTTCTCTCCGGGACCTCCCCGCCCCGCCGCGCTCGCCTGCAACTTCTGCGCCCCCTAGGAGCGGGAGGCACCGGCGCGCCCGCCGAAAACTACTCTTTAAAGACTTCCTTCCGGGCCCAGCGAAGCCCGGCGTGCTCACTATCCGGAGAGGCAGCGGGGCTCGCTTTTACCCAAAAGAACAAAACTGCCATTTCCGAAAAGAAAGGACACTGCCGCGGCGTTCCGCGGCTGCCGGCGCGCGTCACGCCGGGCGGCCCGCGGGCGAGTCGCCGCGCCCAGGACCCCGGCCCCGCGGAGCCCCGCCCGCCCGGCCCCGCCCCGCCCCCGGCCCGGCTCCCGCGCCCTATTTGGTCATTGGGGGGCAGGCGGCGGGAGGGGCGGCGTGCGCGGCGTCGGTGCGCGGAGGGGCCGCCCCTGCTCGCGCAGCCTGCGCCTCGGTCGGGGACCCACGAGGCCGCTGCGTCCTGCGCTCGGAACAATGGGACTCGGCGCGCGGAGCGGCTGGGCGGTGCTGATCCTGGGGGCACTGCTGGTGCTGGCGCTGCTGAAGGCCACCGAGGTCAGCAGGGACCTTGAGGGTAAGTGGCCGCGCCGTCGCCGCTCCGCCCGGCGTGAGGCGGGCTGCCTAGCGGAGTCTCCAAGTTCGGATCTGGTTGTGCGGAAAGTTCTTCGCGTCTCAGGCCGAACGCACGGGGCAGACCTGGCAGTGACCGAAAGGGGCTAGGGGAAACGGAGGCACGGGCCGGTCTCCACCTGCCCCGGGGCCGCCCGCTGAAGAGATTGCGGTCCTTCCCCTCTGTTTTTCCGCACGCGCCGGTCGCGGGCCTGGAGGAGTTCATACAACCTGTTGAGTTACTCGAAGGACGGGCCTTCAGCGGAGGGTTCCGCTTAGTTGTTCCAGCCTTTCCCTGGAAGGTTTGGAGTTGATCTTGGGCCTTTTGTCAACAGGGTTAGGTGGACTGAAAACTGTCCACCGAGTCTTGTGGAAACATGTCTACCGGTTAGGGGACCTTTCAGGCGTCTTCCCCTGCGTTTCATCGTCTTAATTGTGTAAAATCAAACGTGATTTATAATTTTAAGGTCTCCAGACGCTCACAGTTAAGAATTTGGGCTTCAAGTAGCCGAGTGGGCGCTTTGGGGGCGTGCGCACGGCTCTCCCCCGCGCAGGTGAGCCTTTCGCCCTGTTGGGTGGGCGCTTTGCGCCGCCCCCTGCGCCGTCAACAGCCCGCCGCGCAGCAGCCGCGCAGCCCCAGGATCACGGCTGCCTGATCGTTAGCCTGCGGCTACATCAGTACGGTCACAAAAAAATAATTATTATTTTGGGGGAGAGGGGATATTTCCCTTTAGACCCTTGGCCCTTTGAGAACTTTAAAAAATTATTTCTGGATAAAGCTGGGAAGCTGGGAAGCTAAACATTGCCGTGTAAATTCCGTTTTCTCTTTGTCAACTGTTACAGAAGTTGGGTCATTGAGTAATGGTCAGTAAACTAGGGTTAAGTTGCTTTAGGTGACCCAAGTTGTTCATGGTTTCAAATTCTGGCTGTCTTATGTATATTTAGCCTTAGATTAGTTTTACTAAGCAACAGATAAAGACGGCAGTATGCAAAACCATGCGGTTCAGGCACAATACCTTCTTTTGCTGGAATTATCTGGATGAAATAGGTAACAATTTTTGTTTTGCTGATGTTTTTGTTTGTTTGCTTTGCTGAACTGTGCCTGTGACAAACTGCCTTTGCAGACCTAAGTTTGAGACCATTTAAGAAAGGATTGGTTAGTAAATCATGTCCATATTTTTAGTGTTACAAGATGTTTTATTGTAAAAGTTAACAATCTGTAAAGAAAAAGTAGATCTTGGTGCTCAACTTATACCAATATTTATGGGGAGAGGCCTCCATTTTTCTTGTTTGTTACTTTGTGAAAGTAAACCTTTTTATTGTTTCTCTAATAAATTACTGGTTAGAGAACCTGAGTGTCCTTGCTTTTCTTTATTTTATGCTCATAACATAGTTTTTTTTTTACCCTATTTTAATACTCATTGTTCAGCTGTTCTGTTTATTACTTAATGTCTCACTGGAGGTTAGTGCTATTTGGAAATCTTGGAATGAATGCTCTATTACAAGAGAGCTTTCATTTCATGAACTGGTATAACCAGCGTAAGCTGGAGTCCATTTCTACACACCGTAATGTCACCTTGAAACTGGAGTATAAGAAGGTCCTATAGCGGATTCCTCAAAAAAACAAGTAAATGTCCTAGTCTTCTATACCATGTATAATCTGTATAAAGTATTAGGAGGCACAGTGGTTTTAACAATCATACCAGAGCTTATGTAGCTAATTTTTCATGGCACTTTTCTCACATACCTCACACTATGTTAGTTGAGGTCCATACGTCATCCCATTGGAGCCACACAGTCTTAGTCCCATTTTTTAGATGAGGAAACTGAGTTTAGAAGTCACCTACTTGTCTAAAGTAAAACAGCTAATGCGTGTTTGATTTCAGAGACCAGAATCCAGACTCTTAACCATTTTGCCACTAAATCACATTAGGGGTTAGTGGCTCTTCAAATAGGTAATGCTTAAATCCACAATACTGCCATTGCCCAGAATATTGTGGGAGAAGATAAAAACAGTGTTCTTTTAAAATATCCCTCATAGTCAGCTGCATGGTTTCATAAATACCCTCAGCTGGAGGAGGGGGAGACTATGAACAAATTATCGGATAAGATTGTGGTAATGCCATGAAAGACGTAAGGGAGATGGCGTTGGGGAGGCTATTAATCAGGGCTCTTGGTGACAGTTAACAGAAACCCACCTTGAACAACCTTAGGGGAAATAAGGTCCCTTTTCTTGACTAACTGAAAAGACCAGGGATTAAGGTAGACTTGGAAATACTATACCCAAGAGTTCAAATAAGTTGCCAGCAGATGGCCACTTCTGGCTCTCTTGATTACATCTATCAAATCTCAGGCAAGCCATAGTCAAAGTGTTCTCAGCTGGGGGTGGGGAGGGGTTCTGCCGAGGACTACACCTCCAAATGACAGGCAAATTCTGAAAGGAGTCCCAGGCTTCAAAAGCCACTATAGTAGGTAGCCAATTAGGAGATGAAATTAATCCTTAGGGAGTTTATGCCACTTGATGAATTTAACTTTCCTTTCTTCCATCCAGTGCATTATTCTAATATTCGGTCTCTCTGTCAAGTAAACTAGCAAATAGTTTATCCAGGATATTGTCTCTTAGAATACAAAAACAGTGCTGCCCACAGTAGGTGTTTCATAAGTATTGAAAAAGAATAAAAAGGTCTTAGAGGTACAAAGATCATCTGCTTTGCCTTCTTTATCCAAAAAAAAAGTGGTCAGGAAATTATCCCTCATAAGAATGCATAGTTGCAGGGAGACAAAACCAGGAGATTCTTGCAGTAGCCCAGGCAAAGGATGATGGCACATGGTAGTGGATGGATTCTAGATCCACTTGAGAGATAGAACTGAAAGCGTTTGCTAAAGAATTAGATGATGGAGTGAGAAAGAGGGAGGAGTCAAAGGATGACCTCTTAGTTTGGGGGTTGAATAACTAGGAAGACTAGGGGAGAAGCAAGCTTATAGTAGAAAATTAACAGTTCTGTTTCAGCACTCATATGTACAGTCTTCAGGATGAAACATACTGGGCCAAATCCAGGCTCTCCCACTTACTAGCTGGGTGGCTTTCACTGGGCCTCAGTTTCTGTCGCTGCAACACTGTGTTACTGTCTCAGAGTTGTTGGGAAGGTTAGGTTAGCTAATGCAGTTACATGCTCCTCAGGAGGCCTGGCATGTAGTAAAATGTTCATCATGTTAGCAGTTATTTGAAACCTACTGCTAAATACATCTGTATAGTTTACTGACTTGATCTTTTTCAAGTTTAATTTTCACACCATATCCTTTTGTGATAAATGGATAACAGTTCCATCAAGAGAAAGAAATTTGAACATAGCAAAAGATCCTTCAAAGTTGTTATTGCTTATTTTTCTTTGTACTTTGAGGGTTTTTTACAGTGGGAGAGGTCTGCCTTTTGAAAAGTACACAATAATACACTTGTTCTCTTCCCACTTGGTATACATGTATTTAATCTTCCATGATATAGAGACCCTAGGTTAATAAACCACTCTGAAAAGTTGCTTAATTGGGGCATAGAATTCTTCTAAACTTTTTCCAAATCTCAAGGTACTCGTTAAAAATTGAAAGAATCATACTTTGTGATGAGAAGGCTTGCCGTTAAAATCCATCCCATGTCATCTTCTCTCCATTGTATGAAGTTGGGGGTGTTGGTGGTAGAAGAGGTAGGGGCACCCATGAACAGAAAAGGCCCCTCCCAAGACGGTCCATGTCACTCAGAGGAACAGAGATATCAGTAGCAGAAATCCATTTCTCTCTCACCAATCACTGGGTCCTCATGTGGGTGAATGAACTCTGGCAAGCTATCGTACTCAAGTCAGTGAGTACTTACTCATAGTAAGTACTCTGTACATGTTTGTTACATAAGCTGTATGTTTTCTGTCTTAAAAACCCCAGTAACAGTTCCAGATTTACTGACAGTTTCAAGGTGTGTTTCATAGCAACAGTGGCAAAAGTAGAACTTCCTGTGGAATAATGTACCCTCCCCCACACCGCCTCTGCCACCACCACAACATATTGCCAGTGTTCTTAGTTAAATATTAAATGCCCTTTCGTCACAGGATATTTTTTATTTTTATAGGATCTGCCAACACAAAGAACCTTGTGCTTCCAGCAAACTCCAGTGCTAAGCCAACAGGTGAGTTTAAAAAGGTTTGAGAAATGGGTTTTCAGTTGTCTAGGATACATAAAGTTCTGTCAGCCAGCAGAGTGCATGAAGGTTGGTACCCTGACCTGTTTTAACCATAGTTATTCATTCATGAATCCCCAAAGCCAACCTCAGGGACTGCCTTTAGAAGGCATCAATAAATGATAGTCCACTGGGTAAACAGTCTTTCACAGTCCAGCGAAGATGTGAATAAATTCTAAGACTAAAAGCATCTTGGAAATGCATACTGAGCTTTGAAGCACAGATTAGGTGTGGTTTTCAACTCTTCCTGTAGATATAAAATATGAGTACATAAGCCTACTGGCATGCTGGTAAGAACACTCTTAAGTCCGTCAGTCATGGCAGCCCTAATTTACCTTGGCAGATGCTAAGGAGACCCTACTTACGTTTCAACCACCAGTCAGATTTCAACCCACCATCTTGCTTCTCTGTTGAAAAAAACAAGTGGTGAGACACTTCCCTTGTGCTTTTTGTTTAGAACAAATGGATTTCTTTGGAATTCTGAGTTCTCTAGCATGGACAGATATGGAAACTAGGCTGATGTCATAAATATCAATAGTAAACCATCAAAGCATGTTAAAGATCAATGAAGTACTTTGAGAATGGCTCCTGAGTCAGTAGGATGATTTCAAATGCCCCTTCTAGCCCAGGGAAATTAACTGAGCAAAAAAGAAAACATTGCCTCAAAAATTTTTTCCAAAGAGACCAGATAATCTAGCTATTACAAAAAATATTTTTGTTCAGTGTGTATCACTTTGCATAACTGTTTTATTCTTTTTATGTCTTCTTTGAATCTTGAAAGCCCTTGCATAACATGTTCTTTGTGTATTTTTATAGAACATGAGGCTTAATACCTTGTTTTTTACAGTAACATAGACCTTTCTAATTGTTGAAACACTGTTTTTTGAACATACTGTTTACCAATTAATTTGGTGCTGTTTATGTAGTGCAGTTTATTTGGTACCAGTCCCAATGGGAAAATAATATCTTGGGCTAACTCCTGTATGATGTGTATTCCGGGAATGTATTGTTGAAAAAAGTGGAGACTTTCAGCAACACGACTCAAAGCACTGAGTGTCTCTCACTTTTAATGTGGACTCACCACATTGGATTCAACAAATCTTTTTCACCCTAATTTTTTGTTGTTTTTGATTTTTAGTCTCCATCTAAGTTCTTTGAGAGTGGTGTCTGATTTATTCATCCTGGTACCTAACACTGTGCCTGATACATAGTAGGTTTGCACACATTGAACTGAATTGTGGCAGCAAACACATAGTTTATCTGCTGACCTACCTTACCAGAGAACCACCACTGTATATATAGTTTGCAGATATGACTGGTCCGTAGGCCAACCTTCTCCATTGTTACAGCTGTTTGTTGTAGTAAGTTAAGGAGTAAGATAGATACTTGAAGTCAAACAGGCTTTGAGGTTACTTTCCAGTAACCACTGAATTCTGTGTAACAGTTCTATTCTTTATGTGCCCTAATCATTATCCGAGGACAGCAATATTTTTGACATTCTTTTCTCTGGGGACTTGTTTGATGCTTATAGAGAAAATAATTTCCCCCACTTCATGTATAGTCAGGGGGTTTATATTTTAGGGTCTGTGGACAGGTGAGTTTTTTCTGTATTGTGCAAGGAAGCCACATGCCCAGGTTGTTTTTCATAACAGGTTTGGGCGAGGATACAAGGAAACATGACATGGTTCAGAATGGCCAGCAGGTCTCACTGGCAAAGGGAACAGCAGCTCAGGATCACTGAGGATATAGCCTTCTCTGCGGTCACGTGGCATTGATGCTTCCGCAGAATGAGGAATCTCAGAGTTGTGGATTGCTACCATCCAGTTGGAAGCTCTTTTCTTGGGTGTAAATTGTTCCAAGCCAGTTTCAAAGCAGTTGATCTCCCTTAAGGTTTCATCCATCTATGACTGCCTTCTGCTTGGTAACTCATCTGTGATCCAGTCATTTGGGTTTCTCTAGTAGGGTTAGTTTTATCCATAGACAAGGCATGACCATAGCAACTTTGAACAGATGGGCTTGGCTTGGACTTAGATTTCTGCAGAAGAAGGCAGTGGAAATTTGGCAACAGCTCACTCAAATTCTGTATTCCAGTTCTTACCCCCAGTGGAATCAATAAAATCTTACTGAAGTAGAAAGAATTTAGGAGGTGCATAATTCCATATTCCATAATACTACTGTTTATTTTAGGTAAAATGTTTTAGATATGAAAGAAAGATTAGGTGGAAACTTCCTGTTATGTCGTAAGCTATGATAAGACAGGAACCAGTTGGCCTGAAAGGTTGCTTCAGAAGCCAATGGTGTTAGATGGATAGACCAATAGATACTGATATTTGTTTCTAACTAGATATTTGATGTAGGGAAGAATTTCCCTACTTGGAAGAACTTTTTTGTACTTAAAGACTACTTGAACTCCTCAAAGACTGCTGCTTGTGCTCAAGCTTGTTTCTGAGATTGCATTTGAAAATTGCTGGTAATTTTTAACATCATCAGATGTTGTCTCAAGGAATGTAGAGTGGGAAAATCATGGAATATTATGTTCACTTATTCACTGACCGGATGTTTGTTTTGACTGCCTACTCTGCTAGTTGCATGTAGTGGTAAGACAGATGCTCTCATGAAGTTTATATCTAAGCAGGGAGATACAGACTATAAGGAGATAAACAACTAAAGAAGATGGTTTTGGGTCATGATTTTAAAAAGTAAATAAACAGGGTTAAATACATAATTACATAAATAAATGGTAATGTGGCAAACAATGACTAGGTTTGGGTGGTCAGGGAGGACCTCTCTAAGGTGTGGTCATTTGAGCTGAGACCTGCATGACAGGAAGGAGCCAGCCATGCAAATACCTGAGAGAAGAGCATTCCAGGCAGAGGGAATAGTTGTGCAGGTGCCCCAAAACAGGAGGGAACTCCTGTATCCAAGAAGCACAGGCAGGTACCGTGGCTGGCAGGCAGTGCTGGGTCTACAGTGCAGTTACATTATTACATATTGGAAATTAGGAAATGGAAATACATTATTTAAGTTGTGATAGTTCTATTTTGAGACATCAAAAATATACTAGAGCAGGCTCTAGAAGAGGAAGCCAGAAATGTAACTGGCAACTTCGCTAACTTCTCTGGGCCTTTTTTTCTTACTGGGGTGAGGGTAGCTTTTCAAGCACTAAAATGCTAGTGATTCTAAACCACCTTGTACCTTCATACTCTCTGCACCCTCAAGACAGCAGATGTAATAATAAATGGAAACTGTCCTGGTATCTTTCTCTCCTAAAGCATCCTAAAGTTGAAATTAGGAGCTGAATGAGATTCTTTCAATTCAGATCAAGAGCTGCTGAAATACTTTATTATGATGGGAACTATAAAAGGGAACATTTAACATTTTAAATGACTTTAAGTCATTTTAAGAGTTAAAGATATGGGGCTGAGTAGCCAGCCTGTTGTCTGCGTCCTGGGAAGATTGAGGAAAGTGGGAATATTGGCTTGGGTTTGTGGGGGCGGGAGGGGAGAGAAGGTCACAATGAACAGTGTTAGGAGAGAGAAACAGTGGAAGAAGTACATGAACTGAGAAAGCACGCCAAAATCCCAGAAATGCTGAGAATAGCTGAACAGCAACAGAAATAAGAGAAAAACAAAAGTTTGAGGAATTTTTTATACTTTTTTTTTTTCTTCCCACAAGTGGGAAAAAACAAAGGATAGTGTAGAAGATAAACATTATCCCTCACCCCCGGGAAGAAAATAGACCTACGGCAGAAAGCCAGCCACCAGACTCCCGGTCATGTGTTGATAATGCCTGTGAAGGGTCTGGCACCCAGTGGGTGCACAGTAGGTCCTCTTGGATCTGAATTCTAGTTTGAATAGGAGAATGGGCTCAACTGAGATTGAGTATGTGGCACTTCTTACCCCCTTTCCCTCCAATTTTATTGTGATAAAATACACTAAAATGTACCATTTTAACCATTTTTTAAGCATGCAGTTCAGTAGTGTCAGTGACATTCATATTGTTATGCAACCATCACCACCGTCCATCTCCAGAGCTCTCTTCATCTTGCAAAACTGAAACTATGCCCATTAAAAAATAGCTCCCCATTCCCCGCTGTGCCCTAGTAAACACTTCTACTGTCTATCTTCATGAATTTGACTGTTCTGGGTACCTCATATAAGCAGAATCATACAGTATTTGTCCTTTTGTGACGAGCACATTTCTCTTTTTTATCTTTCATTAAATATACCTTCTTCATAGAAGGTGGATAGGCTTGCTATGGATTCTCATAATTTCTTTCAGACTAAAATTGATGACTTACCGCATCATGTGCATAAAGATTTCTCAAGAATAGCTCCCAGATATATAAAGTTCTTAGGAAGGTGCTTTGTCTGATGAACTGATTAGAGTTAAGCAATAATCGGTATTGGAATTGGGTATTCACTGTTTGAATCTTCACCTTTTTTTTAAATATGTAATTTTGTTTACAACTAATTATAAATTTAAAGTTAACAGGTACCTAATTTTAAAAATTCATACAGCACTTGCCATTTTGAAATACATGATACAGTCTTCCATTCTCCATTGAGTTCTACTCTATACTTTTCCCAAATGTCCTAAAACAGTCAAAATTCAGATTCATTATTTCCACCCAAAGATCTGCTCCTGTATTTATTTCATTTGTTGGAATAACACAAATAATAACCATTCATATGGTGTCTAAAGGCAGAAATGGTTATCAGTTTCACATATATCCTTCCAAAAAATAATTCTAAGCATAATCCAGATGTTGTCTATGTGCCTTTTATTAATGTAAATGGATGGTGTACGTTATCATCATACTGTTCTCTACCCAGCTGATTGTCACTTAGATTTCATTGCTCCTGACGGCTCCAGGTATTCCACAGCACAGGAGCGGCACGGCTCGTTCACCAATTCCGCCGTTGATGATGGACACGTAGGTGTTTGCAGTCATGGCTGTTTCAGGCTGCAGGGAATGTGCTTCCTAGCTGGTGTTCCCATACCTCTGCAGGGGCACCTTGGCACTACTTTTCAGGTGGGGGAATTGCAGGCTTGAATGGCATGTTTATTTTAATTGGTGATGTATTGGTTCATTTTCTTCCAAGAAGATTATAGTAGTTTATTTCCACTAGCAGTAAAAGATGCCTGTGTCCCACAGCCTCAGCAGTACTAGGTAATAACAAATATTTTGGTATTTGCCAGTCTGAGATGTGATTAATGAACCAGTCTGAGATGTGATTAATGAAAATATTCTCAACTCCGTTACATTCCTTTAACCAAGTTGAGAATATTTTCATTTTTGTTTTGGGTGTTTTTTAATTTCTTTTTTAAAAAACAGCCTTATTGGGATATAATTCACATACCATACAATTCACACATTTCATGTGTACATTCAGTGGCTTTTAATTTGTTCACAGATATGTGCAACCATCACCACAGCCAATATTAGAACATTCTCATCATTTCAAAAAGCAACACTGTGCCTCTTAGCTGCATCTCCCTATTGCCCCTCCCATATCCATCCCAGCCCTAAACAATCACTAACCTACTTTCTGCCTACAGGTCACCTTATTCTGAACATTCATATGAATGGAATCATGTAATATGTGGTCTTTTGTAACTGGCTTCTTTCACTAATGTTTTTAAGCTCATCCAAGTTGTAAAATATATCCGTACTTCACTCCCTTTTACGGCTGAATAATATTCCATGTATGGACAGACTATGTTATGTTTATTCAGTCATTCGCTGATGGGCATTCAGGTTGTTTCCACCTTATGGCCATTATGAAGAATGCTGCTGTACACACTGTGCCATTTTTGTGTGGGCCTGTGTTCTTGGATATACACCTTGGAGTAGAATTGCTGGGTCGTATGGTAACATAAAGAACTGCCACACAGTTTTCCCACCGGCAGTGTAGGAGGATTCTGATTTATCCACATCCTTCCCAGCACTTTTGGTTATATAACTTTTTGATCCTAGACATCCTAGTGGACATAAAAATAGCATCTCATTGTGGTTTTGATTTGCCTTTCTTTGTTGGCTAAGGATGGTGAGTATCTTTTCATATGTTTTTTGGTCGTTTGTGTATCTTCCTTGCAGAAATGTCAATTCAAGTCTTTTGCCCATTTTAATTACACTTTCACTTTGTTAGCTTGTCTGTATCTTTTTATTATTTTTCTTCTGATTATAAAAGTAGTATATAGTTCTTGTGGGAACTTTGAAATTACAGCAAAGTATCTTTTTAATCATTATTCAGATTACTCCCAGCAAGTATTTTTAGTTTTTTAAAATGCAAACTTTACATAGGTGCAGTTTCTTAAAATGGGAACTAACCCTCTCCTATAAAACACTGCCTTATGGTTCCATCTTATGACAAGAAAACAGCTAGTTAAAAGTGCCAATTTTAGTCTGTTAAATGACTTACCGGTAAGAACTGGTTTGACTACATTTTTTACTCCATAGTGAATTTGGTACACTCGTTTTAGTGTTTTTCCCTGTAGTATGTGTGTCCCGTTGTTTCAGGGGAGATACAGAGAGAAAAATAACTGCTTTGCTATTATGTGAATTGGGGCAAGTTGCTTAATCTCCCTTTATGTCAACAGTTCCTTCTGTAAGAAACAGAGCCTTTAAAGTAGCACCTGGCACAAACTAAAAGCTGAATAAATGTGTTTTTCCTTGTTCCTCGGCCACAGTGACCCTCCCTTTGATCCCTCTAGGCTCTGGCCCCTCTGCCTTGCCACAGAGCCTTTGCATATGCTGTTCTTGCTCCCTGAAGAGCTCATCCCTCCCATCCTTTGCCTTTGCCTGGTTAATACCCATTCAGCCTTCAGATCTGTGCTCAAGCTTTACTTCCTCAGGGAATAGTCCTTGACCACTCGTTACAGGCCTTCAGAGGACCGTATCTTTTTGGGTGATGCTTTATCTAAGACTGCCTCCCCTCCCCAAAAGTTTGCCTCTGCAGGGGCAGTGCTCATCACTCACCACCATTTCCCCAGTGCCCAGCACACGACCCGGCACACATTTGTGTTGCAAGAACAAAGGAGAAACAAATGGGAGGAGGAGACCAGTCTGTGTGCTTGCTACCCCAGCCTCACCTGCAGGATTCGCTGGGAGCCCCAGCTCAAAATAAGTCACCACGTGCACTCTGCCAGTATTCCTTTAGCTGGACCTAGGGGCTTTGACATTACAATTAGGAAGAACAGGGCTGAGATGTTAGTGGGAGAATTGCCATAATCATATTCCTCTGTCCCTGCCTGGACAACTCTGTTTTCTTCCTTTTTGTTCTGATAAAGCCTCTGTAACCAGGCCCTGAAGCAAGGCAGGGTGTAGGGAAGGGGTGGGGTAGGGCCTTCAGGTTCCAGAGGACCACGAGGACCTGGCTGGCTCCGGGCAGTGCTGCGGTCAATGTTCCTGCTGACCAGATGTCCCAGTTTTTCAGGATGCGTGACTTTTCCTCAAGGCAGGAACATCTGGGCTCTGCACTGAAATAGAGTCATAAAGGCGACTTGGGGAAAGGGATGTTGGGAGTTCTTTACAGATCCTGGGAGGCAAGGTGCAGGGTTGCTGAAGTCTCTTAGGGAGTTCAGATCTGATAGTAATGGAGTGGGAGGCCATGACTGGATTTTAAACAAATCAGTCTAATTAGATGATGGGTCAGAAGAGGTGGCAGTGGAGATGAAGAGAGATGTTGCTGATGGCATGGGTGAGGGAGGTGAGAAGTGATGGCTAGGGCTGGGGGTTTGAGTTTGAACTCCCATGTTTTATTGTCCCAGTCAAAACCAGATAGTTGGCCACCACATCTGAGAATGAGAACAGCTGGGAGATCACAGTGGGCTGGTGGGGGAGAGTGGGCCGGGCCATGTCCAAAGAGGGAAAGCCTCGTGACAAGAGACAGAGGAAGAGTAGGGACGAAGAATTGAGGGCTAGATAAAGTGGAGAGTGAAGAGAATCCCATTCTATTATGCTTCCTTGTCTTTGAGAAAGGTGTGTGTGTGTGTGGGGGGGTGACAACATGAAAATTAAGCAGTTTTAATTTCCTCCATGACCCCGTTGTTACAGAGGATTTTTGCAGGATAAATCTTAGAAACTGTCATATTACATCTAGTCATATTTCTGTATCTTAAGTTCTGCCATTATAAAACCTTAGAACTGGAAGAAACCTTAAAGCAATGTTTCTCAAAATTTAGTAGCACATTAGAATTAGCTGAAACATTAAAAATACTGGTCTGGGTCCCACTTAAACCCAGTTAAATCTGAGTGGGGAGAAGCAGAGCAGAAAAACATTTTAAATGTGTAGCTAAGGCTGAGATTCATTGACTTAAAGAGTGGCTGAGGGGGACACTTTTCCCAAGCAGTCTTTGGTGGATTATTGGGAAACATGGCTGCTTTGCAATGAAGTTTAGCTCTTTAAAAAAATAAAATAAATGGGGGGAGGTGTTAAAAGAATTACAAAATCTTAACTGGTAGGGATATGCAGAAATTACACTGACTCTCATTTTAGGCTATTCCCCCATTCCATGAAAGCCCCCCCAGACAAGCAGAGCAGTGATCCAGAGAACTGATTAGATTTTGCTGGGAGTTAGAGCCCAGGGGAAGGTTAAGGGTAGGAGCTGGACACAAATGGGAACAGAATACTAGTGATTACATTAGTAGTACCATGATTCTGTTATTGAGCTTAACATTGCTTAAATGTGATATAAGCCCAGTAGCTGTGAAGAAGGGAAAGGATCTCACTCTTCCAAAATATCTAATTCCTTGACAGAAGTTTCAGAACCAAAAGACTTATCTCATGAAAAGCTATCAGAAGTAATTGTGAAGTCCATTCATAAGACACTTAATTCAGCTTATATCAAATTAATATGTGTGTTCTTAATAACTGTTCTTGGATTATTTGTGAAAATTCCTAAGACATTAAAGCAAACTCTCAACCCGAATGAACTCATCCCCATGAGTTCTTTTTACATCAGTGTGACAAAAAAAGAAAAGGCAAACCATAGTAACTTTATAACTGATGGAATGTGAATCACTTATGGCTTTCTCCAGAAAAAATTGGTTAAGATTTTGTCTTAAGTACTTTGGTAGCTTTTATCATAATGGTGTGCATGTTGAAATTGTGTATTTCATGTATAAAACATGATGACTCTTTTTTTTAAACAATATTACATTTTAAAGTCAGTAATTTATTTTTTAAACAGTTTTAATAGGGTATAATTGGCATACAGCACTGTATAGGTTTAAGTGAAAGCATAAAGACTTGACTATATATATATATTATGAAATGGTTATCACAAAATGTTACTTAATATCATCAAGTCATCTGGATAGCAAAAACAAAACAAAGAAAATACTTTTTGTCCTTGTAATGAGACTTTCTAGGATTTACTCTCATAACTTTCATATGCATCATACAGGAATGTTAACTGTATAATCATCATGGAGTACATTACATCCTAGTGCTTATTTATCTTATAACTGGGAGTTCCTGTCTTCGAGTTTCCCCTCCCCTACACTCTGCCCCTTGTCACCACAAGTCTGATATCTTTTTCTGTGAGTTTGGTTTGTTTCTTTGCTTTAGATTCCACCAATGAGAGAGATTCTGTCATGCTTTGTCTTTAAGTGTCTGAGTTATTTCACTTAGCATAATGCCCCCAAGGTCCATCTGTGTTGTTGGGAATGGTAGGAGTTCTTCTTTTTTATAGTGGGATAATATTCCACTGTGTGTGTATCGGTCACAACTTCTTGATCCATTCATCCATCAGTGGGCACATAGGCTGTTTCCATGTCTTGGCTCTTGTAGATAATGCTGCTTATGAACATAGGAATATGGATATCTCTTCAACACAGTGTTTCCATTTCTGTTGAATGAATAAACAGAAGTGTAATTTCTGGATCATACGGTAGTTCTATTTTTAATTTCTTTAGAAACTTCCATGCTGTTTTCCATAGTGTTTGTATCACCTCATGATTCCTTTAACAGTGCACAAGGGTGCTCTTCTCTCTACATCCTCACCAACATTTATCTCTTGTCTTTTTGATCTTAGCCATTCTAACAGGTAATAACTTATTGTGGTTTTGATTTGTTTCCCTAATAATGAGTGATGTTGAACAGCTTTGCATATACCTGTTAGCCATTTCTAGATCTTTGGAAAAATGTCTAGTCAAGTACTTTGACCATTTTTTAATTGGATTTTCTTTTTCTGATATTGAGTTGAATGAATTCTTTTTTTTAATTGAACTATAGTTGTCATACAATATTATATCAGTTTCAGGTGTACAACACTGATTAGACGTGTATGCATTACAAAATAATCATCTCAATAAGTCTACTTGCCATCTATCACCATAAATAGTAATTAGAGTGTTACTGACTATATTCTCTATGCTGTACTTTACACCTCTATGCTGTACTTTACACCTCTATGGCTCATTTATTTGTAACTGGAAGTTTGTACCTCTTAATCCTCTTTACCTATTTGCCCATCTCCCGACCTCTCTTTCTTCTGGCAACCACCAGTTTGTTGTCTGATTCAATGACTCTTGTTTTGTGTTGTTGATTCATTTGCTTTGTTTTTAGATTCCACATGTGAAATTCTGCAGTACTTATCTTTCTCTGTCTGACTCATTTCACATAGCATAGTACCCTCTTGTTCCATCCATGTTGCAAATGGCCTTATTTCATTCTTTCTGCAGCTGAGTAGTAGTCCATTTTATGTATACACCACATCTCCTTTATCCATTCACCTATCAGTGGACACTTAGGTTATTTCCATATCTTCACTATTATAAATAATGCTGTGAGGAACATAGAGGTATGTGTATCTTTTTGAGTTAGCATTTTCATTTTCTTCAGAGAAATACCCAAAAGTAGAATTGCTAGATCATAGAGTATTTCTTTTTTTTTATAATTTATTTTGGTGTCATTAATCTACAATTACATGTGCAATATTATAGTTATTAAACTACCCCTTCATCAGGTCCCCCCCACCAACCCTATTACAGTCACTGTCCATCAGCATAGTGAGATGCTATAGAGTCACTACTTGTCTCCTCTGAGTTGTACAGCCCTCCCTGTGCCCGCCCAACATTACATCTGCTAATTGTAATGCCCCTTTTCCCCCCTTGTCCCTCCCTTCACACCCATCCTCCCCAGTCCCTTTTCCTTTGGTAACTATTAGTCCGTTCTTGGGTTCTGTGAGTCTGCTGCTGTTTTGTTCCTTCAGTTTTTTCTTTGTTCTTATACTCCACATATGAGTGAGATCATTGGATACTTGTCTTTTTCGGCTTGGCTTATTTCACTGAGCATAATCCCCTCAAGCTCCATCCGTGTTGTTGCAAATGGTAGGATTTGTTTTCTTCTTATGGCTGAATAATATTCTATCATGTATATGTACCACTTCTTCTTTATACATTCATCTACTGATGGACACTTAGGTTGCTTCCATTTCTTGGCTATTGTAAATAGTGCTGCGATAAACATAGGGGTGCATCTGTCTTTTTCAAACTGGGCTGCTGCATTCTTAGGGTAAATTCCTAGGAGTGGGATTCCTGGGTCAAATGGTGTTTCTATTTTGAGTTTTTTGAGGAACCTCCATACTGCTTTCCACAATGGTTGAACTAATTTGCATTCCCACCATCAGTGTAGGAGGGTTCCCTTTTCTCCACATCCTCGCCAACATTTGTTGTTGTTTGTGTTTTGGATGTTGGCCATCCTCACTGGTGTGAGGTGATATCTCATTGTGGTTTTAATCTGCATTTCTCTGATGATTAGCGATGTGGAGCATCTTTTCATGTGCCTGTTGGCCATCTGAATTTCTTCTTTGGAGAAGTGTCTATTCATGTCCTCTGCCCATTTCTTAATTGGATTATTTTCTTTCTGTTTGTTAAGGTGCATGAGTTCTTTATATATTTTGGGTGTCAACCCTTTATCAGATACGTTTTTTATGAATATATTCTCCCATACTGTATGATGTCTTTTTGTTCTACTGATGGTGTCCTTTGCTGTACAGAAGCTTTTCAGCTTGATATAGTCCCACTTGTTCATTTTTGCTTTTGTTTCCCTTGCCCGGGAGATATGTTCATGAAGAAGTTGCTCATGTTTATGTCCAAGAGATTTTTGCCTATGTTTTTTTCTAAGAGTTTTATGGTTTCATGACTTACATTCAGGTCTTTGATCCACCTTGAGTTTACCTTTGTGTATGGGGCTAGACAGTAGTCCAGTTTCATTCTCTTACATGTAGCTGTCCAGTTTTTCCAACACCAGCTGCTGAAGAGGCTATCATCTCCCCAAAGTATATCCAAGGCTCCTTTATCAAATATTAATTGACTGTATATGTTTGAGTTAATGTTTGGATTTTCTATTCTGTTCCACTGGTCTGTGGGTCTGTTTTTGTGCCAATACCAAATTGTCTTGATTACTGTGGCTTTGTAGTAGAGCTTGAAGTCAGGGAGTGTAATTCCCCCTGTTTTATTCCTCCTTCTCAGGATTGCTTTGGCTATTCGGGGTCTTTTGTGGTTCCATATGAATTTTAGAATTATTTCTTCCAGTTCATTGAAGAAAGCTGTTGGTAGTTTGATAGGGATTGCATTGAATCTGTAGATTGCTTTAGGTAGTATAGCCATTTTGACAATATTTATTCTTCCTAGCCAAGAGCATGGGATGCATTTCCATTTGTTAGTGTCCTCTTTAATTTCTCTTAGGAGTGTCTTGTAGTTTTCAGAGTAGAGGTCTTTCACTTCCTTCATTAGGTTTATTCCTAGGTATTTTATTCTTTTTGATGCAATTGTGAATGGAATTGTTTTTCTGATTTCTCTTTCTGTTAGTTCATCGTTAGTGTATAGGAAAGCAACAGATTTCTGTGTGTTAATTTTGTATCCTGCAACTTTGCAGAATTCAGATACTAGTTCTAATAGTTTTGGAGTGGAGACTTTAGGGTTTTTAATGTACAATATCATGTCATCTGCAAACAGTGACAATTTGACTTCTTCTTTAGCAATCTGGATGCCTTGTATTTCTTTGTTTGTCTGATTGCCGTGGCTAGGTCCTCCAGTACTATGTTGAATAACAGTGGAGAGAGTGGGCAACCCTGTCTTGTTCCCGATCTTAGATGAAAAGCTTTCAGCTTCTCACTGTTAAGTATGATGTTAGCTGAGGGTTTGTCATATATGGCTTTTATGATGTTGAGGTACTTGCCGTCTATACCCATTTTGTTGAGAGTTTTAATCATGAATGGATGCTGAATTTTGTCAAATGCTTTTTCAGCATCTATGGAGATGATCATGTGCTTTTTGTTCTTCTTTTTGTTGATGTGGTGGATGATGTTGATGGATTTTCGAATGTTGTACCATCCTTGCATCCCTGGGATGAATCCCACTTGATCATGGTGTATGATCCTCTTGATGTATTTTTGAATTCGGTTTGCTAATATTTTGTTGAGTATTTTTGCATCTACGTTCATCAGGGATATTGGTCTGTAATTTTCTTTTTTGGTGAGGTCTTTGCCAGGTTTTGGTATTAGAGTGATGCTGGCTATGAAGAATGAGTTTGGAAGTATTCCCTCCTCTTCTATTTTTTGAAGAACTTTAATGAGAGTGCGTGTTATTTCTTCTCTGTATGTCTGGTGAATTCAAAGGTGCATAGAGTATTTCTAATTTAATATTTTGAGGCACCTCCTCACACTGATTTCCATTTGGCTGCAAAATTTACATTCCCACCAACAATGCATGAGAGTTACCTTTTCTCTACATCCTCACCAACATTTATTATTTCTTCTTGATAATAGCTAATTTGACAGGTATGAGATATTATCTCATTGTGGTTTTGATTTCATTTCCCTGATGATTGGTGATGTTGAGCATCTTTTCGTGGGTGTGTTGGCTATCTATGTCTTCCTTAGAAAAATGTCTATTCAGGTCCTTTGCCCGTTTTTTATTGGATTGTTTGGTATTTTAATATTGAGTTTGTATAAATTCATCATTGAATATGATGTTAGTTGTAGATTCATCATATATGGCCTTATTACGTTGAAATGTATTTTCTCTGTGGATACTTTATTGAGAGTTTTTATCCTAAATAGATACTGAATTTTGTCAAATGCCTTTTCTGTATCTTTTGAGATGATCATCTGCTTTTTATCCTTCATTTTGCTAATGTGATGTATCACATTGATTGATTTGTGGATTTTGAATATGCATCCCTGAAATAAATCCCACTTGATTGTGGCTTTCATCCTTTTAATGTATTGTTGAATTTGGTTTGCTATGAATTTTGTGGAGAATTTTTGCATTTATATTCATCAGGGAAATTGGCCTTTAATTTCCTTTTTTTGTATTGTCTTTGTGTGGTCTCGGTATCAGGGTAATACCGGCCTCGTAGAATGAATTTGGAAGCATTTTTGCCTCTTTAGTTTTTGGAATAGTTTGAGAAGGATGAGTATTAACTCTTTTATAATAGTTTCGTCTAATTCATCTGTGAAGTTGCCTAGTCCTGGACTTTTGTTTGTTGTGTAGGATAGTTTGATTACTGATTCAGTTTCATTCCTGGTGATCAAGATATTAGATTTTCTAATTCTTTATGATTCACTCTTAGAATGTTGTATGTTTCTAGGAATTTATCCATTTCTTCTAGATTGCAAATTTGTTAGCATATAATTATTCATAGTATTCTTTTACAGTCCTTGTATTTTTGTGGTGCCACTTGTAACTTTTCTTTTCATATGTGACTTTGAGTCATCTCTTTTTTTCATAATGAGTCTGCCTAAAGGTTATTCACTTTTTTATTTTAATTTTTTTTATTTTGCTATCATTAATCTGCAATTACATGTGCAACATTATGGTTGCTAGACTCCACCCCATCATCAAGTCCCCACCACATACCGCATTACAGTAACTGTCCATCAGCATAGTGAGAGGCTATAGAATCACTACTTGTCTTCTCTGTGTTGTACAGCCCTCCCTGTGCTGCACCCCTACATTATGTCTGGTAGTCGTAATGCCCCTTTTTCCCCCTTGTCCCTCCCTTCCCACCCATCTTCCCCAGTCCCTTTCCCTTTGGTAACTGTTAGTCCATTCTTATTTCCTGTGAGTCTGCTGCTGTTTTGTTCCTTCAGTTTTTATCTTTGTTCTTATACTCCACATATGAGTGAAATCATTTGATACTTGTCTTTTTCCACCTAGCTTATTTCACTGAGCATAATACCCTTCAGCTCCATTCATGTTGTTGCAAATGGTAGGATTTGTTTTCTTCTTATGGCTGAATAATATTCCATTGTATATATGTACCACATCTTCTTTATCCATTCATCTACTGACGGACACTTAGGTTGCTTCCATTTCTTGGCTATTGTAAATAGTGCTGCAATAAACATAGGGGTGCATCTGTCTTTTTCAAACTTGGCTGCTGCATTCTTAGGTAAATTCCTAGGAGTGGAATTCCTGGGTCAAATGGTATTTCTATTTTGAGTATTTTGAGGAACCTCCATACTGCTTTCCACAGTGGTTGAATTAATTTACATTCCCACCAGCAGTGTAGGAGGGTTCCCGTTTCTCCACATCATTGCCAACATTCGTTGTTGTTTGTCTTTTGGATGGCGGCCATTCTTACTGGTGTAAGGTGATATGTCATTGTGGTTTTAATTTGCATTTCTCTGATGATTAGCGATGTGGAGCATCTTTTCATGTGCCTGTTGGCCATCTGAATTTCTTCTGTGGAAAAGTGTCTGTTCAGATCTTCTGCCCATTTTTTAATTGGATTATTTGCTTCTTGTTTGTTGAGGTGCGTGAGCTCTTTATATATTTTGGATGTCAATCCTTTATCGGATACGTCATTTATGAATATATTCTACCATACTGTAGGATGCCTTTTTGTTCTACTGATGGTGTCCTTGCCGTACAGAAGCTTTTCAGCTTGATATAGTCCCACTTGTTCATTTTTGCTTTTGTTTCCCTTGCCTGGGGAGATATGTTCATGAAGAAGTTGCTCATGTTTATGTCCAAGAGATTTTTGCCTATATTTTTTTCTAAGAGTTATGGTTTCAAGACTTACATTCAGGTCTTTGATCCACCTTGAGTTTACCTTTGTGTATGGGGTTAGACAGTAGTCCAGTTTCATTCTCTTACATGTAGCTGTCCAGTTTTGCCAACACCAGCTGCTGAAGAGACTGTCATCTCCCTATTGTATATCCAAGGCTCCTTTATTAAATATTAATTGACTGTATATGTTTGGGTTAATGTTTGGATTTTCTATTCTGTTCCACTGGTCTGTGGGTCTGTTTTTGTGCCAATACCAAGTTGTCTTGATTACTGTGGCTTTGTAGTAGAGCTTGACGTCAGGGTGCGTAATTCTCCGTTTTATTCCTCCTTCTCAGGATTGCTTTGGCTATTCGGGGTCTTTTGTGGTTCCATATGAATTTTAGAATTATTTGTTCCAGTTCATTGAAGAAAGCTGTTGGTTTTTTGATAGGGATTGCGTTGAATCTGTAGATTGCTTTAGGTAGTATAGCCATTTTGACAATATTTATTCTTCCTAGCCAAGAGCATCGGATGAATTCTCATTTGTTAGTGTCCTCTTTAATTTCTCTTAGGAGTGTCTTGGGTATAGGTCTTTCACTTCCTTCATTAGGTTTATTCCTAGGTATTTTATTCTTTTTGATGCAATTGTGAATGGAATTGTTTTCCTGATTTCTCTTTCTGTTAGTTCATCGTTAGTGTATAGGAAAGCAACGCATTTCCGTGTATTAATTTTGTATCCTGCAACTTTGCTGCATTCAGATATTAGTTCTAGCAGTTTGGAGTGGAGTCTTTAGGGTTTTTTATGTACAATATCATGTCATCTGCAAATACTGACAGTTTTAACTTCTTCTTTACCAATCTGGATGCCTTATATTTCTTTGTTTTGTCTGAATGCCGTGGCTAGGACCTCTAGTACTATGTTGAATAACAATCGGGAGAGTGGGCATCCCTGTCTTGTTCCTGATCTTAAGTGAAAAGCTTTCAGCAGCTGTTAAGTATGATGTTGGCTGTGGGTTTGTCATATATATGGCCTTTATTATGTTGAGGTACTTGTCCTCTATACCCATTTTGTTAAGAGTTTTTATCATGAATGGATGTTGAATTTTGTCAAATGCTTTTTCAGCATCTATGGAGATGATCATGTGGTTTTTGTCCTTCTTTTTGTTGATGTGGTGGATGATGTTGATGAATTTTTGAATGTTGTACCATCCTTGCATTCCTGAGATGAATCCTACTTGATCATGGTGTATGATCCTCTTGATGTATTTTTGAAATCTGTTTGCTAATATTTTGTTGAGTATTTTTGCATCTATGTTTATCCGGGATATTGGTCTGCAATTTTCTTTTTTGGTGAGGTCTTTGCCAGGTTTTGGTATTAGAGTGATGCTGGCTACATAGAATTACTTTGGAAGTATTCCTTCCTCTTCTATTTTTTGGAAAACTTTAATGAGAATGGGTATTATGTCTTCTCTATATGTCTGATAAAATTCAGCGGTGAATCCATCTGACCTGGGGGTTTTGTTCTTCGGTAGGTTTTTGATTACCAATTCAATTTTGTTGCTGGTAATTGGTCTGTGTAGATTTTCTGTTTCTTCCTTGGTCAGTCTTGGAAGGCTGTATTTTTCTAGGAAGTTGTCCGTTTCTTCTAGTTTTTCCAGCTTGTTAGCATATATATTTTCATAGTATTCTCTAATAATTCTTTATATTGCTGTGGGGTGTGTTGTGATTTTTCCTTTCTCATTTCTGATTCTGTTTATATGTGTAGATTCTCTTTTTCTCTTAGTAAGTCTGGCTAGGGTTTATCTATTTTATATTCTCACAGAACTAGCTCTTGGTTTCATTGATTTTTTTCTATTCTTTTATTCTTCTCAATTTTATTTATTTCTTCTCTGATCTTTATTATGTCCCTCCCTCTGCTGACTTTGGACCTCATTTCTTCTTGTTTTTCCAATTTCAATAATTGCGACTTTAGATTATTCATTTGAGATTGTTCTTACTTCTTTAAATAGGTCTGGATTGCAGTATACTTTCCTCTTAGCAAAGCCTTTGGTACGTCCCACAGACTTTGCAGTGTTGAATTATTGTTGTCATTTGTCTGCATATATTGCTTGATCTGTTTTTATTTGGTCATTGATCCATTGATTATTTAGTAGCATGTTGTTAAGCCTCCATGTGTTTGTGAGCCTTTTTGTTTTCTTTCTAAAATTTATTTCTAGTTTTGTAGCTTTGTGATCTGAGAAGTTAGTTGGTATAATTTCAGTCTTTTTGAATTTACTGAGGTTCTTTTTGTGGTCTACTATGTTGTGTATTCTGGAAAATGTTCCATGTGCACTTGAGAAGAATATGTATCCTGCTGCTTTTGGGTGTAGATGTCTGTTAGGTCCATCTCTTTTAGTGTTTTGTTCAATGCCTCAGTGTCCTTACTTATTTTCTGTCTGTTTGATCTGTCCTTTGGAGTGAGTGGTGTGTTGAAGTCTCCTAAAATGAGTGCATTGCATTCTGTTTGCCCCTTTAATTCTGTTAGTATTTGTTTCACATATGTCAGTGCTCCTCTGTTGGATACATATATATTTATAATGGTTATATCCTCTTGTTGGACTGACCCCTTTATCATTATGTAATGTCCTTCCTTATGTCTTGTGACTTTCTTTGTTTCGAAGTCTATTTTGTCTCATACAGCTGCTGCAACTCCTGCTTTTTTTTCCGTATTTGTTGCATGATACATCTTTTTCCATCCCTTCGCTTTTAGTCTGTGTATATCTTTGGATTTGAGGTGAGTCTCTTGTAAGCATCATATAGATGTGTCTTGCTTTTTTATCCATTCTATTACTCTGTGTCTTTTGATTGGTGCATTCAGTCCATTTACATTTAAGGTGATTATCAAAAGATATGTACTTATTGCCATTGCAGGCTTTGGATTCATGGTTACTAAAGGTTCAGGGGTAGCTTCTTTACTATCTAACAGTCCAACTTTCCTCTCTTATTAAACCATTATAAACACAGTCTGATTATTCTTTATTTCTCTCCCTTCTTATTCTTCCTCCTCCATTCTGTATATGTTAGGTGTTTTATTCTGTAATCTTTTGTGTTTCATTTGACTGTTTTTGTGGATAGTTGATTTTATTTTTTGCCTTTAATTAGTATTTGGATGATCTGCTTTCTTTGCTGTGATTTTATTTTTTCTGGTGACATCTATTTAGCCTTAGGAGTGCTTCCAGCTAAGCAGTCCCTTTAAAATATCCTGTAGAGGTGGTTTGTGGGAGGAAAATTGCCTTAACTTTTGCTTGTCTGGAAATTGTTTAATCCCGCCTTCAAATTTAAATGATAATCATGCTGGATACAGTATTCCTGGTTCAAGGCCCTTCTGTTTCATTGCATTACATATATCACGCCATTCTCTTCTGGCCTGTAAGGTTTCTGTTGAGAAGTCTGATGATAGCCTGATGGGTTTCCGTTTGTAGGTAATCTTTTTTCTCCCTCTGGCTGCCTTTAATACTCTGTCCTTGTCTTTGCTCTTGGCCATTTTAATAATTATATGTCTTGGTGTTGTCCTCCTTGGGTCCCTTGTGTTGGAAGATCTGTGGGCTTCCATGGTCTGAGAGACTATTTCCTTCCCCATCTTGGAGAAGTTTTCAGCAAGTATTTCTTCGAAGACACTTTCTATCCCTTTTTCTCTCTTCTTCTGCTGTATAATGTGAATATTATTCTGTTTGGATTGGTCACACAGTTCTCTTAATATTCTTTCATTCCTAGAGATCCTTTTATCTCTGCCTCAGCTTTTCTGTACTCCTGTTCTCTGATTTCTATTCCATTAACAGTGTCTTGCACCTTGTCCAGTCTGCTCTTAAGCCCTTCTATCGATTGTTTCATTTCTGTTATCTCCCTCCAGACTTCATCCCTTAGCTCTTGCATATTTCTCTGTAGGTCCATCAGCATGGTTATGACTTTTATTTGAATTCTTTTTCAGGAAGATTGGTTCTATGTATCCCACCAAGACCTCTCTCTCGGGTTGTCTGAGTGATTTTTGACTGGACCAGAATCTTCTGCCTTTTCATGGTGATAGAAGTGGTCTCAGGGAAGTGTCACATGTGTCAGCTGGGAGAACAAATTCCCTTCCTGCTTGTTGTTCACCTTGCCCTTCTCCGCTGCCTGTGCTGGTTACCCAAACACGGGGAAGCAGTGTCTTGGATAATCTCCTGAGCTTCCATGGGTGGGGCCGCGCTCAGGCTAGCCTAGAACACTGCTGGGGTCGCAGCCATGCCGGGTGTGTTCTCCTGTGAGAACGGCACCCCTTCATGCCTTCCGGACTTTGTTCCGGCTTCCGCAGCCTGTCCTGGTTAGCTGTGCGCTGGGAGGAGACTCTGTGTGGTTGCTGTGGGCAGAGCTGCTCTCCGGCTGCCCCGCAGCTGTGGCGGGTCAGCTGGTCCATTTGCAGCAGTGCCTGGGGCAACAAATGGCAAGCTGCTTATCGCCATGAGGGCCTTTGGGGCTGCTTTACCCAGCAGGCGGTTAGGGGGTCCAAAGTTCCTCAAGATTCCCAGCCTGCTGGGCTGAGTGTGCTGGGATGATTTTGTTCAGCTGTTGAGCCCTTGGCCCTTTAAGACTTTTAAGAAAGTGCCCGCTTTTCTTTTGTCCCAGTGGAGCTGGCTGTGGGGACCCGTTCGCAGTGCCTGTCTGGGATCCTGCCCTTCCATTTCTCTTATCTCCAGTACACCATGAATGTGTGTCTGTGCTCCCGGCGCAGATCACCAGGGCTGGTTATTTAGCAGTTCTGTGCTTCCACTCCCTCCCCACTCTGACTCTTTTCCTCCCGCCAGTGAGCTGGGGTGGGGGGAGTGCTCGGGTCCCGCCGGATCACAGCTTTGTATCTTACCCCCTTTGTGAGATGCTGAGTTTTCACAGATGTAGATGTAGCCTGGCTGTTGTACTGTATCTTCTGGTCTCTCTTTTAGAAATAGTTGTATTTGTTGTATTTTCAAAAATATATGTGGTTTTGGGAGGAGATTTCCGCCACCCTGCTCTTGCCGCCATCTTGAGCCTCCAGGTTTATCACTTTTGTTTATCTCTTCAGGGAATCAGTTTAGTTTCATTGAAGTTTTTTTTTTTTTTTTTAGTTTATTTCATTTGTTTAATTATGATCTTTATTATTTCCTTCCTTCTGCCAAATTTCAGCATTGTGCTCTTCTTTTTCCAGTTTCTTTAGATAGAAGGTTAGATTGCTTATTTGAGGTTTTTGGTTATTTCTTAAGGTAGGCCTGTACTGCACTAAACTTCCTCTTATAACTGCTTTTACTGTGTCCCATAAACTTTGAGACATTGTGTTTTCATTTTCATTTTTCTCAAGGTATTCTTTAATTTCCTCTTTGATTACTTTGTTGACCCAGTGGTTGTTCAGTAGCATACTATTTAGCCTCAACATGTTTGTGTTTTTTTCCAGTTTTTTTCTTGTAATTGATTACTAGTTTCATATTGTCATCAGAAACGATGCTTGATATTTCAGTCTTCTTAAATATTTGAGACTTGTTTTGTGACCTAACACATGATCTGTCCTGGAGAATATTCCACATACACTTGAAAAGAATGTATATTCTCTTGTTTGGGGATGCAATATTCTGTACATACCTGTTGTTCACTCAGTCTAATGTGTCATTTAAGGCTGCTCTTTCCTTTCTGGCTTCCTGTCTGATTGAGCTATCCATTGATGTAAGTGGGGTGTTAAAGTCCCCTATTATTATTATTATTACATTACTGCCAATAGCTCCTTTTTATTTGTTAATATTTGCTTTATATATGAAGTGCTCCTATGTTGGGTTCATATTTTTCACTATGTAAAGCTCTTCTGTGTTTCTTGTGACAGTCTTTGTTTTAAAGTCTATTTTGTGTGATAAAAACATTGCTACCCCAGCTTTTTTTTTTAATTTTATTTGCATGGAATATTTTTTTCTATCCCTTCTCTTTCTGTCCGAAGTGAGTCTCTTGTAGGGGGTCTTGTTTTTTTTATAGATGGGTCTTGTTTTTTTCATTCATCCAGGATGTTTTTTGATAGGAGCATTTAGTCCATTTACATTTAAAGTAATTATTCATAGTTATGTACTTACTTCCCTTTTTTAAATTATTTCTTGGTTGTTTTTGTAATTCTGTTATTTTTTGTGTACAGGCATACCTTGGAGATATTGCAGGTTCAGTTCCAGGCTACTGTTAGAAGCAAATATTGCAATAAAGCAAGTCAAACGAATATTTTGATTTCCCAGTGCATATAAAAGTTATGTTTACACTGTACTGTAGTCTATTAAGTGTGTAATAGTATTATGTCTAAAAACACAATGTACATATCTTAATTAAAAAATACTTTAGTGCTAAAGAATTCTAACCATCAGTGGAGCTTTCAGGAAGTAGTAAAACCTTTTGCTAGTGGCAAGTCTTGCCTCAATGTTTATGGCTCTTTTCAACCAGGGTGGTGGCTACTGAAGGCTGGGGTGGCTGGGGCAGTTGTTTCAAATAAGACGACAGTGAAGTTTGCCACACCCATTGACTCTTCCTTTCATGAACACTTTCTCTGTAGCATGTGATGTTATTTGATAGCATTTTACCCACAGGAGAACTTCTTTAAAATTGGGGTCAGTGTTCTCAAACCCTGTTGGTGCTCTGCTAAGTTTATATCTTATAATCTAAATCTTTTTTTGTTATTTCAACAGTCTTCACCAGAAGTTTCCATGTCAGTAAATTTGTTTATTTGCTTATCCATAAGAAGCAACTTTTCAACCATTTAAATTTTATGATGAGTTTGTAGCAGTTTAGTCACTTCTTGAGGATTCGCTTGTAATTCTGGTCATCTTGCTATTTCCACCACATCTGCAGCCTCTAAAAGGTCATCCATGAGGATTGGAATCAACTTCTTCCAAACTATTAATTAAATGTTGATATTTTTATCTCTTTCCATGAAACACAAGTGCTTCTAGTGGCATCTAGAACAGTGAATCTTTTCCAGAAGCTTTTCCATTTACTTTGCCGAGATGTATCAGAGGAATCATTATCTATAGCAGCAATAGCCTTACAAAATATATTTCTTAAATTGTAAGACTTAAAAGTTGAAATTACTCCATGATCCATGGGCTGCAGAATGGATATTGTGTTAGTAGGTTTGAAAACAACACTCCTCTTTCCCTTCTCCATCAGAGCTCCTGGGTGACCATGTGCATTATCATTAAGCAGTACTTTTTGAAAGGATTTTTTTTTCAGCAATAGATCTTGACAGTGGGCTCCAGATACTCAGTAAACCATGTTGTCAACAGATATTCTATCATCCAGGCTTTGTTGTTCCATTTCTAGAGCGCAGGAAGACTAGGTTTAGCATAATTCTTAAGTGCCCTGGGATTTTTCAGTCTGGTAAATGAGCATTGGCTTCAACTTTAAGTCACCAGCTGCATTAGCCACTAACGAGAATCAGCTTGTCCTTTGAAGCTTTGAAGCCAAGCATTGAGTTCTCCTCTCTAGCAGTGAACGTCCTGTATGGCATTTTTTTCCAATAGGAGGCTGTTTCATCTACATTGAAAATCTGTTGTATAGTGTAGCCACATTCAATAATGACCTCAGCTCGATCTTCTGGGTAACTTGCTGCAGCTTCTGCATCAGCACCTGCTGCTTCACCTGCGCTTTTCTGTTAGAGAGACAGCTTCTTTCCCTAAAGCTCATAAATCAAGCTCTGCCAGCTTCCAGCTTTTCTTCTGCAGCTTCTTCAGCTCTCTCAGGCTTCTTAGAATTGAAGAGAGTTAGGAATAGGGTTTGGCTTAATGGAACATTGTTGCTGGTTTGACCTTCTACTCAGAGCACTAAAACTTTTTCTGTATCAGCAAAAAACTGTTTCATTGTCTTATCATTCCTGTGCTCACTGGAGTGGTGATTTTAATTTCCTCCAAGAACTTTTCCTTTGCATTCACAACTTGGTCAGATGTTTGGTGCAAGAGGCCTATCTTTTGGCCTTTCTCCACTCTCAACATGCCTTCCTAAGTTTAATCATTTCTGGCTTTTGATATAAAATGAAATGTGCAACTCTTCCTTTCACCTGAACATTTAGAGGCCATTGTGGGATTACTAACTGACCTAATTTCAATATTGTATCTCAAGGCATAGGGAAGCCCAGAGAGAGAGATGGGGAAGTAGGTGGTCAGTGGAGCAGTCAGAGGACACATTTTTATCACTTAAGTTCACTGTCTTGTATGGGTTGTGTTCTTGGCACTCTCCACAAACAATTACAATAGTCACATCAAAGATCACAGATCACTGATCACAAATGACCATAAGAAATATAGTAATAATGAAAATGTTGACATATTATAAGAATTACCAATATGTGACACAAAGACATGAAGTGAGAAAATGATGTCAGAAAATTGCACCACTATACTTGTTCACTGCAGGGTGACCACAGTCCTTCAGTTTGTAAAAGCACAGTATCCATGAAGTGAAATATAGGGAAGCACAGGAAACAAAATATGCCTGCATCTATTAAAGGTTTCTGGTCTCTGATTACCGTGAGATTCATATATAATATCCTCTGTATATAGCAATCTATTTTAAGTTGATGGTTGCTTAAGTTATTGCTTAAGTTTGAACACATTCTAAAGGCACCACATTTTTAGATACCTGATGTTGTATGTACATGATGTCACATATTTTTATTTTGTACATTCCTTAAATATTGTAGGTATAGTTGATTTTGCTAGTTTTGTGTTTTAACCTTAATGCTAGCTTTATAAGTGGTCAATCCAGTACCTTTCTTCATTGTATGTTTGCTTTTACCAGTGAGATTTTTTTCATTCATAGTTTTCTTAACTCTAGTTACAGCCTTTTCTTTTGTGCCTAAAAAAGTCCCTTTAATTATTTTTGTAATGCGCTCATTTTGTGATGCACTCCTTTAGATTCTGTTTGTCAGGAAACTCTCTTATGTCCTCCTTGACCCTGAATGATAACCTTGCTTGGTAGAATATTCTTGGTTACAGGTTCTCCTTTCAGCACTCTGAATGTGTCCTGCTACTCCTTTCTCTAAAGTTTCTGCTGAAAAATCTGATGGCCTTGTTGGTTTTCCCTAGTATGTAACTAGTTGGTTTTTTCTTGCTGTTTCTAGGATTGCTTATTCTTAATTTTTGACATTATTATGTGTCTTGGTGTGGACCTCTTTGGGTTCATCTTGTTTGGTGCTCTCTTTAATTCCTGTACCTGAATAGTGTGTTTCCCTCCTCAGATTCGGAAAGTTTTCAGGTATTATTTCTTAAATAATTTTTCTGCCCCTTTCTCCCTCTCCTTCTGGGAACCCCTATAACATGAAATGTTAGTATGCTGAATGTTGTCCTAGAGTCCCCTGAATTCAGCCTCCTTTCTAAAGTTTTTTCTTTCTGTTATTCAGCTTGGATAATTCCCACTACCCTGTCTTTGAGATTGCTGATCCATTCTTCTGCATCCGCTACTCTGCTGTTAATTTCCTCCAGTGTATTTTTCATTTTAGTTATTTTATTCTTAAGCTCTGGTTGGTTCTTTTTTTATAGTTTCTTTTTGTTGTTGTTAAAGGTTCTCACTGTAGTCATTCATTCTTTGCCAAGTTCATTCTTTATGATCATTACTTTGAACTCTTAATCTTACAGAATGCTTATCTCTATTTCATATAGTTCTTTTTCTGAGGTTTTGTCTGGTTCTTTTGTTTGGAGCATTTTCCTCTGTCAGCTTATTTTGTCTGACTCTGTTTGTTTTTGTTGTTTAAGAAGAATCAGGTATGTCTCCTAGTCTTGAAGGATTGGTTTTATGTAGAAGACATCCTGTGCAGTCCAGAGACACACTCTCCCCTTTGGGAAGATGCCTGTCCCAGCCAAGTCTGCCTGCCAGGTATATGGAGTAGAAGCTGCTTTGAAGGGCTGCCAATCTGAGCCAAGGCTGCCCGCCAAGTATGGCAGAGTAAGAGCCACTTTGGAGGGGCACCTGCCAGGGGAGGCAGGTTGGATGTGGCAGGTCCACAGGGGAATACCAGGATAGGGTGAGCACTACTAACAAGGTAGATGTAGAGTGTCAAAACTGGCACCCACCAGTGTTTCGCCAGTTACGCAGATAGAGGACAAGAAAAATGGTATCTGCCATTGCCTCTATTCCTGGAGAAAATTCATACAGATCCCTCCCCATTTGGCACACACCCTAAAAATAGTCAATAAGTCTCCTTCACAGATGGCCTATATACTTTCTGAACTGCTTCTCCTATGCTGGGTCACAGAGTTTGTGATCTGTTCATGGGCCTTTTAAGAGAGGAATTTTGGTTTCCTATCGCCCTCTGGCTCTCCTGGAAGTAAAGCCCCACTATTTTTCAATGCCAGATGTTATCAAGGCTCATCTTCCTATTGCATGTCCCAGGATAGGGATGTGCCCAATGTGGGGCTTGAATCCCTCAAGAAGGACTTCCACGTCTATGATATCCTTACCTCCTGTGGGTCACCATACCAAGGCTGTGAGTCCCAATGAGACCACAACTCTGCCCTTCCCACTCTTCTCAGTGTGGCTTTTTCATTGTCTTTAGCTGTGAAAGAGCTAGTCTTCAGGTAATTATGAGAATTGCTCTGTATCTAGTTGTAGCCTTGGTGTGTCCATGGAAGGAGGTGAGCTCAGGATCGTTCTTCCTCTGCCATCTTGATGGGATCCGTATAAGTTCTTTATGTATTTTGGAAATTAACCCCTTACTAGATACATGGTTTGCAAATATTTTTTCCTGTTGTGTAGCTTATCTTTTCATTTTGTTTATTTTTTTTGCTGTGTAGAAGGTTTTTAGTTTGATGTAGTACCATTTATTTATTTTTTGTTTGTTTGTTACTTATGCTTTAGGTGTCATATCTAATGAAATCATTACCACTGTTTGTAAGTGATATACGGTAGGGGTCTAGTTTCATCATTTTACATGTAGATGTCCTGTTTTCCCCCCACCATTTATTGAAGAGACCATCTTTTCTCCATTGAATATTCTTGGCTGCCTTGTCCAATGCTAGTTGACCAAATATGCATGGGTTTATTTCTAAGCGTTTTATTCTGTTCCATTGGTCTTTGTGTCTGCTGTGTCAGTACCAAACTGCTTTGATTACTATTGCTTTATGATACAGACTGAAATCAGAAGTGTGATGCCTCTTGCTTTGTTCTTTCTCAGGATTTCTTTGGCTGTTTGGTTTCTTGCACTGAATCTGTAGATGACTTTGGGTAGTACTGATCTTTTAACAATGTAATTTTTCCAATACATGACCATAGAATACTTTCCAATTATTTTTATCTTTGTTTCTTTCATCAGTGTCTATGGTTTTCACTGTACAGATTTTTTGGTTCTTTAAGTTTATTCCTAAGTATTTTATTGTTTTTAATGCTACTGTAAATGGAGCCATTTTCTTTCTTTTTCAGATAATTCATTTTTAGAAATGCTACTTTTTTTTAGAGTGTTAATTTTATATCCTGCAACCTTACTGAGTCATTGAGTAGATCTTACAGGTTTTTGGTGGAGCTTTTAGTGCTATGTATAAAATCATGTCAACTGCAAATAGAAACCATTTTATTTCTTCCTTTCCAATTCTGATGCCATTTATTTCTTTCTCTTGCTTGATTGCTCTGGCTAGGACTCCCAGTAAATACTGTGTTGAAACAGAATGGTGAAAGTAGGCACCCTTGTCCAGTTCCTAATCTTGGAGGAAGAGCTTTCAGCTTGTCACTATTGATTATGATATAATCTGTGGGTTTGTCATATATGGCCTTGATTGTTTTTTTGTAAATGGATGTTGAGTTTCGTCAGATGCTTTTTCTGCATCTTTTGAGATGATCATATGCTTTTTTTAGTTTTTATTATGGTATCAATATACAGTCAAATGAGCAACATTGTGGTTACTAGATTCCCCCCATTATCAAGTCCCCACCACATACCCCATTACAGTCACTGTCCATCAGCATAGTAAGATGCTATAGAGTCACTACTTGTCTTCTCTGTGCTTTACTGCCTTCCCCGTGCCCCCTCCTACATTATGTGTGCTAATCGTAATGCCCCTTTTTCCCCCTTCTCCCTCCCTTCCCACCCATCCTCCCCAGTCCCTTTCCCTTTGGTAACTGTTAGTCCATTCTTGCGTTCTGTGAGTCCACTGCTGTTTTGTTCCTTTAGTTTTTGCTTTGTTGTTATACTCCACAGTTGAGGGAAATCATTTGGTACTTGTCTTTCTTTGCCTGGCTTATTTCACTGAGCATAATACCCTCTAGCTCCATCCATGTTGTTGCAAATGGTAGGATTTGTTTTCTTCTTGTGGCAGAATAATATGACCATACGATTTTTATCCTTCATTTTGTTCATGGGTATTATCACCTTGATTTGTGATGTTGAGGCATCCTTGAATCCCTGGAGTAAATCCTACTTGATTATGGTTAATGATATTTCTAATCATTGCTGCTGAATTCAGTTTGTAAAATTTTATTGAAAACTTTTGCATCTGTATTCACCAGGGATATTGTCTCTAGTTTCCTTTTCTGGTAGTGCCCTTTTCTGGATTTGGTATCACGATAATGCTGTCCGTACGAGTTTGGGAGTGTTCCCTCATGTTCAATTATTTGGAAGAGTTTGAGAAGAGTTGGCATTAATACTTTAAATGTTTTGTAAAATACACCAGCAAAGCCATCTGGTCCTGGGATTTTCAGTGTTGGGAGATTTTTTGATTACTGATTCATATTGTTAGTAATAATAGGTCTGTTCAGACTTTCTACTTCTCTGTTATTTAGTTTGGTAGGTCATATGTTTCTTAGAATTTTTCCATTTCTCGTGGGTTGTCCACCTTGTTGACATAAAAGTTCTTCATAGTAGCCTCTTTGATCCTTTGTATTTCTGTGGTGTCAATTATAGTAACTCTTTCTTCATTTATAATGTTGATTTGGGTCCTCTCTGTTTTCCTGGGTTAGTCTAGCTAAAGATTTGTCAAATTGTTTATCTTTTTAAACAACCAGCTCTTAGTTTTGTTAATCTTTTTTACTGTTTTCTTGTTCTCTGTTTATTTCTAATGCAATCTTTATTATTTCCTTTCTCTAACTTTGCACTTGTTTTTTTTAGTAATTTCTTGAGGTACAGTTAGGTTCTTATTTGAGATCTTTCTTATTTCTTAAAGTAGGCATTTATTGCTATAATTGTCCATCTTAGAACTGTTTTGTTGCTTCCCATATGTCTTGGTATATTGTATTTCTACTTCCATTTGTCTCAGGATACTTTTTTATTTTGCCTTAATTTCTTCTTTGATCCATTGGTTGTTCAGGAGATTGTCATTTAATTTCCATGTGTATTCGTGAATTAACCATTTTACTCCTATTATTTATTTATAGTTTCATAGCATGGTGGGCAGAGAAGATAATTGGTATCATTTCGATCTTCCTGAATTTTCAAAGACCTCTTTTGTGTCCTAACATATGGTCTGTCCTAGAAGAATGTTCCATGTACTTTTGAGAAGAATATGTATTCTGCTGTTGTTAAGTAGAATGTTTTCTATATATCTCTTAGTTCCATTCGGCGTATAGTGTTTTTCAAATCTGCTATTTCCTTATTGATTCTCTGTGTAGCTCGCACTGGAGGCTTTCCCAACCCAGGGCAAGTTCCCTATGAATTCACTGAGACCAAAGGAAGGCAAGGGCAAGAAATTGGGAATTAAAGGGTTTATTCTCATGGCTCAGTCTCTCCCTGTTCACACTGACAGCTCTCTCCGGCACCACTCAGGATCCCCTCTTGCACAGCTCCCAAGCTCCGGCTCCACTTGGTACCCCCTCTTGCAGGGCTCTTGAGAGCTCTCTCTCCAGCTGCCCTCCTCTGTCCCCCTCCCACACCAGGAGGAACTCTGTGGACAACCCCAGGTGCCTGACCGATTATGTACCAGGAACGGAGGGGAGGAAAGAATGGGTGTTTCCTTTCCACCCTTACCCTGGACTGGCAATCCCATGATTGACCAGTGGCTCTGTAAACATCCCATAAATGTGCAAACATGGCGATTGGATTAAAGATGGCGGCAGGAGAGGTGAGACAGAGGCTTCCTCCTAAAACCTCATATAATATGAAAATACAGCTACTTCAACTTCTCTTGAAAGAGCAACGGGAAAGAGGACGGCAACAAACTGCACACACCTGGAGACAAGAGCAGCCCTCACAGAAAAGGGTAACATACTAAAGCTGTGGTCCTGCAGGATCCAAGCCCTTACCCCACCTCAGCTCACCAGTGGGAGGAACAGGAACGGAGCAGGGAGGGAGTGGAGATCTGGGACTGCTGAGTACCTAACTCTGGAGATCTGCTCTGGGAGCACAAATCTACATTTCGTAGTGCTTGCATGATACTCTTCTAATTAGGGGGTTGGAAAGCTAAGACAGGCAGAATTCCTGGAGAGACTAAGAATCCAGCTGCTTGTGAAAGCAGGGATCCATACCCAGATGCTCAGGGACAAAAGAAAGGCGGGCAGTCTGAGAGACTTCCTAACAAAGAAGCCCTTAGCAAGAGAGCTGCTAAAGGGGCAAGGATTGCACGGAGCTTACTGCTCAGGAGAAAGCACAGGCAGACAAAATTGTCCAGGTGCACTCTGCCCAGCAGGTTGGGAGCTTTCACGATCTACAGGTGCTCCAGCTCCCTGGCTGCCTACACAGCTCCAAAAACCCCTTCTGTGACAGGCAGACTTGTGCACCTTTCTTCTGGCCAGCCCCACTGGGCTTGCAAACCGGGAAATCCTTCCCTGGTGTTAGGCCAGCCAGACGGAAGATCTGTCTATAGCAACTAAAAACGCAAAGCACAGAGGCTTATACCTGTGTGCTCAGCCCACTGTTTCAGGCAGTGGAGACAGGCATAGCAGCCAGGAACCAGCAAACAGCCCTTTCCTCCCCAGAGGCACCAATACCACTCCCCTACAATCCCCGCATTGCTTCAGGGGCTGAGCAGCTACAGAGAGTAGAGCTTCTGGGCACTAGAGGGCGCCATATACAAATATGAAACGCCAAAGGAACCTGGTCCAGAGTAAAATTATGAATACAACTCCTGAGAAATATTTAAATGATATGGACCTTATGACTCTCCCTGAAAGGGAGTTCAAAATAAAAATCATTAACATGCTCATGGAGGTACGGAAAGATATTCAAGAACTCAGGAGTGAATTCCAGTCAGAGAGCCAATCATTGAAGAACACAATGGACAGTATTAAAAGCAGATTGGCTACGGTGGAGGAGACAATAAATGAAATTGAAACTAGAGAAGAGGAATACAAAGAAGCTGAGTCACAGAGAGAAAAAAAGGATCTCTGAGAATGAAAGAATATTGAGAGAACTGTGTGACCAATCCAAACGGAACAATATTCGCATTATAGGGGTACCAGAGGAAGAAGAGAGAGAAAAAGGGATAGAAAGTGTCTTTGAGGAGGTGATTGCTGAAAACTTCCCCAATCTGGGGAAGGAGATAGTCTCTCAGGCCATGGAGGTGTGCAGATCTCCCAACACAAGGGAACCAAGAAAGACAACAGCAAGACATATAGTAATTAAAATGGCAAAGATCAAGGATAAGGACAGACTATTAAAAGCAGCCAGAGAGGAAATAGGATCACATACAAAGGAAAACCCATCAGGCTATCATCAGACTTCCCAGCAACCTTACAGGCCAGAAGGGAGTGGCATGATGTATTTAATGCAATGAAACAGAAGGGCCTTGAACCAAGATTACTTTATCCGGCAAGATTATCATTTAAATTTGAAGGAGGGATTAAACAATTCCCAGATAAGCAAAAGCTGAGAGAATTTGCCTCCCACAAACCACCTCTACAGTGTATTTTGGAGGGACTGCTATAGATGGAAGTGTTCCTACAGATTAATAGCTCTCACCAGAGGTAATAAAACCACAGTAAACAAAATAGAACAGCTAATTACTAAGAAAATGCAAAATTAAATTAAGTATTCCCAAAGTCAATCAAGGGATAGACAAACAGTACATAATATGATACCTAATATATAAAGAATGGAATAGAAAGAAAAAGGAGGAAACAAACAAATAAAGAACCTTTAGATTGTTTTTGTAATAGCATATTAAGTTAGTTGTTAGACTTTTAGATAGTAGGGAAGTTAACCTTGAACCTTTGGTAACCACGAATCTGAAGCCTGCAATGCCAATAAGTACATACCTATCCATAATCACCCTAAATGTAAATGGACTGAATGCACCAGTCAAAAGACATAGAGTCACTGAATAATAAAAAAACAAGACCCATCTATATGCTGCCTTCAAGAGACTCACTTTAAACCCAAAGACATGCACAGACTAAAAGTGAAGGGATGGAAAAAGATATTTTATGCAAACAACAAGGAGAAAAAAGCAGGTGTTGCAGTACTTGTATCAGAAAAAATAGACTTCAAAATGAAGAAAGTAGCAAGAGATAAAGAAGGACATTACATAATGATAAAGGGGTCAGTCCAACAAGAAGATATAACCATTATAAATATATATGCACCCAACACAGGAGCGCAAGCATATGTGAGATAAATACTAACAGAATTAAAGGAGGACATAGACAGCAATGCATTCATTTTAGGAGACTTCAACACACCACTCACTCCAAAGGACAGATGAACCAAACAGAGAATAAGTAAAGACACAGAGGCACTGAACAACACACTAGAACAGATGGACCTAACAGACATCTACAGAGCTCTGCACCCAAAAGAAGCAGGATACACATTTTTCTCAGGTGCACATGGAACATTTTCCAGAATAGACCACATACTAGGCCACAAAAAGAACCTCAGTAAAGTCAAAAATATTGAAATTCTACCAACCAACTTCTCAGATCACAAAGGTATAACTCTAGAAATAAATTTTAGAAAGAAATCAAAAAAGCTCACAAATACATGGACACTTAACAACATTCTCCTAACTAATGAATGGGTTAACGACCAAATCAAAACAGAAATGAAAGAATATATGGAGACTAATGATAACAACAACAGAAAGCCACAACTTCTGTGGGACGCAGCAAAGGCAATTCTAAGAGGAAAGTATATTGCAATCCAGGCCTATTTAAAGAAGGAAGAACATTTCCAAATGAATAGTCTAAAGACACAATTACTGAAATTGGAAAAAGAAGAACAAATGAGGCCCAAAGTCACCAGAAGGAGGGACATAATAAAGATTAGAGAAGAAATAAATAAAATTGAGAAGAATAAAACAATAGAAAAAATCAATGAAACCAAGAGCTGGTTCTTTGAAAAAATAAACAAAATAGATAAACCCCTAGCCAGACTCATTAAGAGAAAAAGAGAATCTACACACATAAACACAATCAGAAATGAGAAAGGAAAAATAACGACGGACACCACAGAAATACAAAGAATTATAAGAGAATACTATGAGAATCTACATGCTAACAAGCTGGAAAACATAGAAGAAATGGACGACTTCTTAGAAAAATACAACCTTCCAAGACTGACCAAGCAAGAAACAGAAAAACTAAACAGACCAATCACCAGCAATGAAATTGAATCGGTAATCAAAAAACTACCCAAGAACAAAACCCCAGGACTTGATGGATTCACCTCTGAAATCTACCAGACATATAGAGAAGAAATAAAACCCATCCATTCTCCTTAAAGTT
The DNA here is from genome assembly GCA_032199065.1 of Smutsia gigantea. Classification (NCBI taxonomy): domain Eukaryota; kingdom Metazoa; phylum Chordata; class Mammalia; order Pholidota; family Manidae; genus Smutsia; species Smutsia gigantea. Next base: position 49,022 of record JAVSCE010000969.1, read on the forward strand.
TTCCAAAAAGTAGAAGAGGAGCGAATACTTCCAAACTCATTTTATGAAGCTAGCATCACTCTAATACCAAAACCTGGCAAAGACCTCACCAAAAAAGAAAATTACAGACCAATATCCCTGATGAATGTAAATGCAAAAATACTCGACAAAATATTAGCAAACCGAATCCAAAAATACATCAAGAGGATCATACAACATGATCAAGGGGGATTCATCCCAGGGATGCAAGGATGGTACAACATTCGAAAATCCATCAACATCATCCACCACATCAACAAAAAGAAGCACAAAAACCACATGATCATCTCCATAGATGCTGAAAAAGCATTTGACAAAATTCAGCATCCATTCATGATTAAAACTCTCAACAAAATGGGTATACTCGAGGGCAAGTACCTCAACATCATAAAGGCCATAAATGACAAACCCACAGCTAACATCATACTTAACAGCGAGAAGCTAAAAGCTTTTCATCTAAGATCGGGAACAAGACAGGGATGCCCACTCTATCCACTGTTATTCAACATAGTACTGGAGGTCCTAGCCACGGCAATCAGACAAAACAAAGACATACAAGGCATTCAGATTGGGGAAGAAGTCAAATTGTCACTATTTGCGGATGACATGATATTGTACATAAAAAAACCCTAAAGACTCCACTCCAAAACTACTAGAACTAATATCTGAATTCAGCAAAGTTTCAGGATACAAACAGAAATCTGTTGCTTTCCTATACACTAATGATGAACTAACAGAAAGAGAAATCAGAAAAACAATTCCATTCACAATGGCATCAAAAAGAATAAAATACCTACGAATAAACCTAACGAAGGAAGTGAAAGACCTCTACTCTGAAAACTACAAGACACTCCTAAGAGAAATTAAAGAGGACGCTAACAAATGGAAATGCATCCCATGCTCTTGGCTAGGAAGAATAAATATTGTCAAAATGGCTATACTACCTAAAGCAATCTACAGATTCAATGCAATCCCTATCAAACTACCAACAGCTTTCTTCAATGAACTGGAACAAATAATTCTAAAATTCACATGGAACCACAAAAGACCCCGAATAGCCAAAGCAATCCTGAGAAGGAGGAATAAAACAGGGGGAATTACACTCCCTGACTTCAAGCTCTACTACAAAGCCACAGTAATCAAGACAATTTGGTATTGGCACAAAAACAGACCCACAGACCAGTGGAACAGAATAGAAAATCCAAACATTAACCCAAACATATACAGTCAATTAATATTTGATAAAGGAGCCTTGGATATACAATGGGGAGATGACAGCCTCTTCAGCAGCTGGTGTTGGAAAAACTGGACAGCTACATGTAAGAGAATGAAACTGGACTACTGTCTAACCCCATGCACAAAGGTAACTCAAGGTGGATCAAAGACCTGAGTGTAAGTCATGAAACCATAAAACTCTTAGAAAAAAACATAGGAAAAAATCTCTTGGACATAAACATGAGCGACTTCTTCATGAACATATCTCCCCGGGCAAGGGAAACAAAAGCAAAAATGAACAAGTAGGACTATATCAAGCTGAAAAGCTTCTGTACAGCAAAGGACACCATCAGTAGAACAAAAAGACATCCTACAGTATGGGAGAATATATTCATAAATGACATATCCGATAAGGGGTTGACATCCAAAATATATAAAGAACTCACGCACCTCAACAAACAAAAAGCAAATAATCTAATTAAGAAATGGACAGAGGACATGAATAGACACTTCTCCAAAGAAGAAATTCAGATGGCCAACAGGCACATGAAAAGATGCTCCACATCGCTAATCATCAGAGAAATGCACATTAAAACCACAATGAGATATCACCTCACACCAGTGAGGATGGCCAACATCCAAAACACAAACAACAACAAATGTTGGCGAGGATGTGGAGAAAAGGGAACCCTCCTACACTGCTGGTGGGACTGCAAATTAGTTCAACCATTGTGGAAAGCAGTATGGAGGTTCCTCAAAAAACTCAAAATAGAAATACCATTTGACCCAGGAATTCCACTCCTAGGAATTTACCCTAAGAATGCAGCAGCCCAGTTTGAAAAAGACAGATGCACCCCTATGTTTATCGCAGCACTATTTACAATAGCCAAGAAATGGAAGCACCCTAAGTGTCCATCAGTAGATGAATGGATAAAGAAGAGATGGTACATATACACAATGGAATATTATTCAGCCATAAGAAGAAAACAAATCCTACCATTTGCAACAACATGGAAGGAGGTAGAGGGTATTATGCTCAGTGAAATAAGCCAAGCCGAAAAAGACAAGTACCAAATGTTTTCACTCATATGTGGAGTATAAGAACAAAGAAAAAAATTGAAGGAACAAAACAGCAGCAGACTCACAGAACCCAAGAACGGACTAATAGTTACCAAAGGTAAAGGGACTGGGGAAGATGGGTGGAAAGGGAGGGATAAGCGGGAAAAAAGGGCATTATGATTAGCAGATGTAATGTTGGGGGGGCATGGGGAGGGCTGTACAACTCAGAGAAGACAAGTAGTGACTCTATAGCATCTCCCTACGCTGATGGACAGTGACTGTAATGGCGTTAGTGGGGGGGACTTGATGAAGGGGGTAGTTTAATAATCATAATATTGCACATGTAATTGTAGATTAATGATCCAAAATAAATTATAAAAAAAAGAATGCTTAGGAGAAGCTAATAAAAGAATAAGTGATTTAAAAAAAAAGAACATATGGGATGTGAACAATTTCCAGGGATGTGTTGTTTTAATTTGTCTGATTTTTCGCATACTATTCAAGATCAGATAGACAACATTCACCATGTTATTGATAAGTTTTCACAAATGCCTGGATTGTTAAATTGGTTTTCTTTATTTCATTGGATATGTCCTATAATTGTAGGTCTAATACTGTTATGCATTTTTATTCCTGTTCTCCTAGTGTGTGTGCGGAAGGCAGTTGTTGGTCTTTTAAAGCCAATACAAGCATATGCTACTTTTCAAGAATTAACTTCAAGAAATAAGTGATTCCTTTTAAACAACTTTGTTGAATCATATACTGATTCCCCACCTGCATTTGCTGCAAGAAAATAAACATGTATATTGTGATTTTATCCAGAATTATAGCTGCTGGCTGTCCTTTCTTTTGTATTTTATCTCCCTGTTTGGTCCCAGGAGATGGCTGGTTAGCCAGAGAAGGGTAAGATTCCTCATGGGAGGAACAACCTAAGACAGGCACAGTCGCAAGGGACCTCAGGTGAGCAACGTGGGGGCCAGCTGAGGTGAGGCATAGAACCTCACCCCTCCAGACGAGAGAGACATTGCCTGTGACAAGCTATGTTACCGGCCGAGCCCAGCTAATCATTCTGGTACCTTCCACAAATATATGCATATGCATTTGCATCAATTAAAACAAAAAAGGGGGAAATGTGGGATTCACTTATAATTTAAGTATAAAAATCATATGAATAATCATAGTTGACTTGATTGATTATAGTAACTGAATTAGTTTCTCTGATATGACTGCCTTTGCATTGTTCACCTTGTGAGAACTTGTTCACTATGTTCCTTGCATTGTTTACCTTGTGGGAGCTTGTTCACTGTATTGGAACTTGTTCGTTATGCTCCAAAAGATTGGAGACTGTTGAGAATTAAGCTTGGAGTTGATAAATGATAGTGTATTGAGTTCCCTATGCAGAATTCTATTGTTGTTAGCAACCATTTGATCAATAAATGTGAGAGGTGCTCTCTCAGTATCACTCTTGAGCTGTTAAAAAAAAAAAGCAGATTAGATGTAGTAGAAGAGATGTAAATGGAATAGAAGTTAAAGAAGAGGAATACAAAGAAGCTGAGGCACTGAGAGAAAAAAGAATATCTAAGAATGAAAGAATATTGAGAGAACTGTGTGGCCACTAATAAAAAAATTAAAGTTCTGGAGGTGTAATGTGCAGCATGGTGAGCAATAATGTCTTGTGTATTGAAAAGTTGTTAAGAGAAAAACACCTCAAAAGTTCACATTGCAAGAAAAAAAATAATTTGTAACTATGTATGTTGAAGGATGTTAACTAAATTTACTGTGATATCATTTCACAATAAAAAAAATCATTAGTAAAGGTGAACAGAAAGTCATAAATCAACCACCCTGTCTATGTATGGTTTTGCTACAATGTAGGAACAATTCGAAAATGCTTCTACTATTTCTTGAACTGTATATGATTTGAAGGAGAAGCCTGTGACATAACAAGCCAGTTTCTATAATTACATCAAAATGAGATTAAAAATATGATATGGATTTAATGCCAATTCACTTATTCAGTTTTATGTAGTTGTTTTTAGAATACCATGAAACTCCCGTTTCATGCCCCAATAAAACTAAAACGTAATGGGGAAAAAAAATGTGCAAACATGTTCTTATTATATAGACAATGGGCACTGTTAAGGCCAGGCAGGAATCCTGGTCAGAAAGTTCCATTTTGCCCACACTCTGGATGATCCATCCAGTGTTCAACATGAGGTATTACCATGTCCCCAACTATTTTTGTATTGTTGTTTATTTCTCTTTTTACTTCTGTTAGTTTTGCTTTATATATATTTGTGTGCTCTAATGTTTGGTGCATAAATATTTACAACTGTTATATTATCTTGATGGGTTGACCCCTTTATTATATAATTGGCCTTCTTTGTCTCTTTTCCTATTTTTAGATTAAAGTTTATTTTGTCTGATATAAATAATAGCTACCCTTACTGCTTTTTTATACCATTTGCTTGAAATATCTTTTCCCGTCCTTTCATTCTCAGTCTGTGCATGTGTCTTTAAGGCTAACCTGAGTCTCTTGTGAGTAGCATGTTATGGGTCTTGTTTTTTTTAATCCATTCAGCCATTCTTTGTCATTTGATTGGAGAATTTAATCCACTTTCATTTAAAGCAATTACTGATAAGGACTTATGCTTGGCATTTTGTTCATTATTTTCTGTCTGTTTTGTAGATCCACTATCCCTTGTTTCATATCCTGCAGTCTTTTTTGTGATATTTTCTATTAGTATGCTTTAATTTCTTCATTATGTTCTTTTGTGTAATTGCAAGTTTTCCTTCATGGTTACCATAGAGGTGCATAAAATGTCTTATAATTATAACACCCTATTTTAAAGTGATAATAAGTTCAATAATGCCTAAACTTTAAATTTTTTCTTCTTCTCACATTTTAGGTTATTGATGTTACAGTTTACATATATTTTATATTGTGTTTTTGTGTGATTTTGGTTATTTTTACTACAGTTGTTTTTTAACTTTATTATAGAGTTCTATGTGAATTACCACCATTACCATATTACAGATTCTAACTTAAATAAATATGCCATTATCAGTGAGTTTTACAGTACCTTATGTTTTTGTGATGTTGATTAACATCCTCTTAATTCCACTTATATCCTATAAGGTGCATCTAGTGGCGATGAATTCTCTCAATATTTGTTCATTCAGGAAATCTTTAATGATAGTTCATTTCTGAAAGATAGCTTTGCCATATATATAATTATTGGTTCGTGGTTTTTTCCTTTGAATATAAAACACACCATCCCATTTTCTTCTGGTCTGAAACATTGCTCTTGACAAATCTGCTAATTTTATGGGCATCGCCTTGTATGCAATCTCTCTTTTGCTGCTTTCAAAAATTCTTTCATTGTCTTTGACAATTTAGTTACAAAGTGTCTCAGTGTAGGCCTATTCAGGTTCAACCTAGTTGGGGTTTTTTGGGCCTCATGGATCTGTATGTCCATTTCGCTCTCCAAGTTTGGGATCTTTTCAGCCATTATTGCCTTATATATACTTTCTGCCCCTTTCTCTTTTTCTTCACTTTCTGGAATTCCCATAGTGCAAATATTGCTTATTTTGGTTATGTCCTATAAGTCCCTTCACTCTTTTTCATTCTTTTCCTTTTTGTCTCTCTGACTGAGTAATTTCAAATGTCCTGTCTTCTAGGTCACTAATTCTTCTCTGTGGTTGAGTCTGCTTTTGAATCTGTTTATTGAACTATTTAACACAGTTACTGTATTTTTAAGCTTTAGAAGTTGTATTGGGTTTTTTTGATGTTTTCCATTTCTTCACTGAACTTCTTGTTTTGTTCCTACATTATGGAATTTCATTTGGTTGTCTGTGTGTTCCTATAATTCACTAAACGTTAAGAGAATTATTCTGAATTCTTTGGCAATTCATAGATCTCTGATTTTTAAAGGTCAGTTATTATAGCGTTATTGATATCCTTTGGCAGTGTCACGCTCACCAGGTTTTTCATGACTCTTGATTGTTTATGTTGGTTCTGCATATCTGAGTGAAGTGTTCTCTTCTTCCAGTTTTTATATATTCTGTTTAGGCAGTTCTTCACCAGTCAGCTCAGTTTGGATTTGTGAATATGTCTGCTGATAATGTCCCTAGACAGGTAGGGCTTAGTTTGAGGATCTGTTTTGGATGAGGCCAGTGCCCAAGCTTTGAGGTCATGGTTGTGGGGTGCTGCTCGCGTAGAACGGTAGGATTGTTGGCTTGGTTTTCTGCCTAAGTGAACTGTAGGATGGGCTCTGCACTTTCCTGGATTCTCAGGTCAGGCTTATTAGATGGGCTGGATTGCATAGTATACTCACGAGTAGGTGACGATAGGAATTAGCTTCTCTGCCCTGATGTGACAGCAAATGGGTCCCAGGGCCTTCATGGCTTACGGTTTGGAGACCTGAATCAAGCAATTCTGTCCACTGAATTCCCTAGCCAGAGGAAATTTTGCTTTACAGACAGGGAAAGACACGAGCTGTGCTCTTTTTCAAGTGTTGCTATAAGCAAGGGTGTTGGGTGGGATATGCAGCTCCCTGTGTGCTCTGTTTTTATGTTTGAGTGGACTGAAGGTCGATTCAGCAATGGGCAGGATTATGAATTAATTTCTGTACCCAGAGACAGTGGAAGAACCAGCTCTCAGTCTGGTAAGGCCTTTGTGGTCTTGACTCAAGTCAACCCACGCCCCACACTTCCTGCCAAATGGGCCACTGGCTTTGCTCTGCAGACTCGGTTTTGCCTGCCATCCTCTCTGCTAGAGCCTTGCTTGGCTGTGCAGCTTCTGGGTGTTCTTGCCTGTCTTTCTGATCAGGTGGGGCTGGGAGCGTCACTATTCAGTAGGTAGGGCAGTGACTCAGCTTCCCTGCCTGGTGAGAAGGGAGTGCCAGCTCCAAGCAGCTTGCAGGTTTTCCCTATCAGACTTTCTGGTCAGGAGGGGCCAGGAGCTGGCCTCAGCAGGGGACTGGGGTATGACTGAGGCCCCCTGGGCTTAGCTGGGGGCAACCCAGGCTCCAGGCCTGGCACATCTCTTCATACGAGGACCTAAATTAGGCAGACATGTGCTTCTCTTGAGTTCCCTTGTCAGACTGTGCTTCAGACTTGGTTGTGCAGATGAGAAAGCCCCAGGTTGGCTTTTCAAGTTTGGTGCTGCAATTAGGAACCTGTTCTGTGAAAATCTGAGTGCTAGCTGTTGAAAGCCCTTCCCTTTCTCCATCAGTCAGATTCCCAGTGGTTAAGCCCACAGATTTTCCTGTAGTTCCTCTGGGGTGAGACCAAAGTCAGGGCTCCCAAGAATCCACCCACAAAATGGGGGAGCTGGATGTCCGCTCTGGGCTCTCTTTTCCCGCTGAAAGAACCGCAGACACAGGGAACAACTCTCTTCACGGTGCTGCACTGGTTTAGGGGAGAGGCAGTGTGGTCCGTGTGTAGCTGCTTCTCTTACCTTCATAATGTGGTTTGCCTTGGTTTCTGTGGTCCAAGAGGGTGCTTCAGCCTTGTCCCTGTGTTCTAGGATTCTCTCAGTGGGATCGTGTCCATGAATAGGTGTTGTTCTTGTACGGGGGAGCAAAGTCCCGAATGTCCTATGTCACATCTTGGTGACATCACTCTCAGTTTCTTAAGTGCAAGTAGGCACTCACCGCTGTTTGAATTATTTTCCATCAACATGTACTACTTAAGAAGTTTTAGGAAAAGGAATAATATAAATACTTTTAAGTAAAGAGAGGGGTGAATTTTTAAAGTTTTAAAATGGGGCTCTTAATGACCCGTTTCCTTTTATAGATGAGAAGCTGTCTTTTCACATTTAGTAAGAAATTGATGTGTGGCTCCTAAGTCCCAGGAACACCACTAGACTCAGGATACAACAGTGAAACAAGATGGGAATAGCCAATATCATGTGATGGTTGTTCTCAAGACCCAGTGAGAAAACAAGTCACTAACTTTGCCAGCCCCGTAGGAGTTCACCAGGACAAGAACAAAACACTCCAAACAGAGGCAACAGAAGATACAAGGGAAGAAGTAAAAAATGAAAATCACTATGGAATCTTCCCCTCAAGGGAAATTAACTACCCAACTCTTGCTATCTCTAAGTAGATAGTATAAACTTAATCTAGAAAGTGATGTCCATCAGATGTCACAAAGTTGAAATTGAAGGGACTTCTCAGAGTTTTATTACGGAGAGACTACATTTTTTTTTGCATATTTAACCTATTTTTGTTGGGACTATAATATATGTGAAAATTACTATACAAACTCAAAAGTACTATGCAGTTCTTCAGTGAACTCAAACTTATCAGAGAAGAGAAAGGGATTAGTTTCTCTTTTTCTGCAACAGAGTTTAACTGTTCTAGGTAATAATTCTCTTGCGAGAGATGGTTGTGTAATCCAAGTTTTGCCATGACTTCATCCATTTTATCAAAGAGCTTCTGTTTAAGGAAGTAGCCTAGAGAGCCAGCAATCTGTAATAACTCTGATACACCAAGGATAATATGTACTCACTACAGCGTAATTGTATTAATGAGACTTGGCGTCAAATATACAGTATGTATTGCTGTCTCTATAAAGAAGTTAATCTCCCTTCATGTTGGTTTGATAGAGAATGATTCTGTTTGTAATTCTGGGCCCCAGATCACTCTGACCCAGAATAAACTTTTAGACTAAGTGCTTTAGATGCTCAGTCTCTAAATTCAGTGACCCTAGCCGCATCTGAAATATATGCTAGTTTAACAGTTAAAGGTGCTGTGTGCAAGATGTAAAACTTTTGCTTAGTAGAAAGCTGCGATTTTAGTGGTTTACTTTTGAGCCAAAATTATTCTAGTTGGCTTGACACATTGCAGCACACAGACACAGGTGTTCATATTTTCATGTTTGTTAGCTTTAGAAAATGTTTTTTCAAGGCAAGAGTCAAAGGTTAGAGGGGTGTCAAAGATCTTTTCAAAGAGAAAAAGAAGGCTAATTTTAGGAGCTTCCACTTCATACACTAGAACTAGCCTTTCAACAAAGAGCCTCACATAGTCTTCCTGCTGGCACAAGTTAAAAAGTACATTCTGTTGGAAAGAAAAAAAATAACTGAAGAGAAACCATAAACATAATTACAAAGAGAAAAGAACAGGAAGAAATAAGTAGGCATCACCCCAGATTTAAACTTCATATTGTTAAAATTATTTGGTTGCAAGCAACAGAAACCCTGTAACTAACTTAGGCAAACAAGGAATTGTTGGATACATACTGGGTAACTCACAAAATAAAAATAAACAAAACTGAACAATGAGACCTAGCACAGGGCCAGGAATGTACAGAAAATCTCAGTGGGGGTTCCATTGAAATGTCAACTGTCCTTTGCCTTACTATACTCTTCCCAAGTTTCCAATCCTGGGAGAGTCTCATGGGCCTTATTTAAATCACTGGCCTGTCCAGTAACAGTTCCAAACCACATAGAATGAAAGGAGAATGGTTCCCTAAAGGAAGAGTGGGCCCTGTTACAAAGAATGAGACCCAGGAGGTGGGTAGGGAAAACAGTAGATGTATGTTCACTGCACCAGCCACAGAGTGGCCATTGGTACTGATGGTTTTGTCTGACCCAGAGTAAGTGGCCAATAATTACTGAACTCCTTTTTTTTTTTTCCAGAAACATCTGATCAGCTTTGTATTCATATATAAGCTGTGGCAAAAATGTTACATGACTTGAATGGGAAAATGATCATCCCCCATGAATCTCAGAATATCTTTTTCAGTTACTTTTGTAAATTAATTGTCCAGGAGATTCTGATATGGGATAAAAATGATCTAGAACTACTTTTCTTATTTACATTTCTTTTTTCCCCCATCAAGTTCTTATCCTAGAAGTATTTTTCTTTAATAGTTTATTTTGGTATCATTAATCTACAATTACAGGTGTAATATTATGGTGATTAAACTACCCCCTTCATCAGGTCCCCCCCACCAACCCCATTACAGTCACTGTCCATCAGCATAGTGAGATGCTGTAAAGTCACTACTTGTCTTCTCTGAGTTGTACAGCCCTCCGCGTGTCCCCCAACATTACATCTGCTAATCATAATGCCGCTTTTTCCCCCTTGTCCCTCCCTTCCCACCCATCCTCCCCAGTCCCTTTCCCTTTGGTAACTATTAGTCCGTTTTTGGGTTCTGTAAGTCTCCTGCTGTTTTGTTCCTTCACTTTTTTTCTTTGCTCTTATACTCCACATATGAGTGAGATCATTTGGTACTTGTCTTTTTCAGCTTGGCTTATTTCACTGAGCATAATACTCTCTAGCTCCATCCATGTTGTTGCAAATGGTAGGATTTGTTTTCTTCTTATGGCTGAATAATGTTCCATTGTGTATATGTACCATCTCTTCTTTATCCATTCATCTACTGATGGACACTTAGGGTGCTTCCATTTCTTGGCTATTGTAAATAGTGCTGCGATAAACATAGGGGTGCATCTGTCTTTTTCAAACTGGGCTGCTGCATTCTTAGGGTAAATTCCTAGGAGTGGAATTCCTGGGTCAAATGGTATTTCTATTTTGAGTTTTTTGAGGAACCTCCATACTGCTTTCCACAATGGTTGAACTAATTTGCATTCCCTCCAGCAGTGTAGGAGTGTTCCCTTTTCTCCACATCCTCGCCAACATTTGTTGTTGTTTGTGTTTTGTAGGTTGGCCATCCTCACTGGTGTGAGGTAATATCTCATTGTGGTTTTAATCTGCATTTCTGTGATGATTAGCGATGTGGAGCATCTTTTCATGTGCCTGTTGGCCATCTGAATTTCTTCTTTGGAGAGGTGTCTATTCATGTCCTCTGCCCATTTCTTAATTGGATTATTTGCTTTTTGTTTGTTGAGGTGTATGAGTTCTTTATATATTTTGGATGTCAACCCCTTATCGGATACGTCATTTATATATATTCTCCCGTACTGTAGGATCTTTTTTTGTTCTACTGATGGCGTCCTTTGCTTTACAGAAGCTTTTCAGCTTGATATTGTCCCACTTGTTCATTTTTACTTTTGTTTCCCTTGCCCGGGGAGATATGTTCATGAAGAAGTCGCTCGTGTTTATGTCCAAGAGATTTTTACCTATGTTTTTTTCTAAGAGTTACGGTTTCAAGACTTACATTCAGGTCTTTGATCCACCTTGAGTTTACCTTTGTGCATGGGGTTAGACAGTCGTCCAGTTTCATTCTCTTACATGTAGCTGTCCAGTTTTTCCAACACCAGCTGCTGAAGAGGCTGTCATCTCCCCAAAGTATATCCAAGGCTCCTTTATCAAATATTAATTGACTGTATATGTTTGGGTTAATGTTTGGATTTTCTATTCTGTTCCACTGGTCTGTGGGTCTGTTTTTGTGCCAATACCAAATTGTCTTGATTACTGTGGCTTTGTAGTAGAGCTTGAAGTCAGGGAGCGTAATTCCCCCTGTTTTATTCCTCCTTCTCAGGATTGCTTTGGCTATTCGGGGTCTTTTGTGGTTCCATATGAATTTTAGAATTATTTGTTCCAGTTCATTGAAGAAAGCTGTTGGTAGTTTGATAGGGATTGCATTGAATCTGTAGATTGCTTTAGGTAGTATAGCCATTTTGACAATATTTATTCTTCCTAGCCAAGAGCATGGGATGCATTTCCATTTGTTAGTGTCCTCTTAATTTCTCTTAGGAGTGTCTTGTAGTTTTCAGAGTACAGGTCTTTCACTTCCTTCGTTAAGTTTATTCCTAGGTATTTTATTCTTTTTGATGCAATTGTGAATGGAATTGTTTTTCTGATTTCTCTTTCTGTTAGTTCATCGTTAGTGTATAGGAAAGGAACAGATTTCTGTGTGTTAATTTTGTATCCTGCAACTTTGCTGAATTCAGATATTAGTTCTAGTAGTTTTGGAGTGGAGTCTTTAGGGTTTTTTATGTACAATATCATGTCATCCACAAATAGTGACAATTTGACTTCTTCTTTACCAATCTGAATGCCTTGTATGTCTTTGTTTTGTCTGATTGCTGTGGCTAGGACCTCCAGTACTATGTTGAATAACAGTGGAGAGAGTGGGCATCCCTGTCTTGTTCCCTATCTTAGATGAAAAGCTTTCAGCTTCTCGCTGTTAAGTATGATGTTAGCTGTGCGTTTGTCATATATAGCCTTTATGATGTTGAGGTACTTGCCCTCGAGTATACCCATTTTGTTGAGAGTTTTAATCATGAATGGATGCTGAATTTTGTCAGATGCTTTTTCAGCATCTATGGAGATGATCATGTGGTTTTTGTTCTTCTTTTTGTTGATGTGGTGGATGATGTTGATGGATTTTCGAATGTTGTACCATCCTTGCATCCCTGGGATGAATCCCACTTGATCATGGTGTATGATCCTCTTGATGTATTTTTGAATTCGGTTTGCTAATATTTTGTTGAGTATTTTTGCATCTACGTTCATCAGGGATACTGGTCTGTAGTTTTCTTTTTTGGTGAGGTCTTTGCCAGGTTTTGGTATTAGAGTGATGCTGGCTTCATAGAATGAGTTTGGAAGTATTCCCTCCTCTTCTGTTTATTGGAAAACTTTAAGGAGAATGGGTGTTATTTCTTCTCTATATGTCTGGTAGAATTCAGAGGTGAATCCATCTGGCCTAGAAGTATTTTGCCAGAAAATTATCAGGATCATTCTCAAAAACTGTGTTCTTTTTACATCTCAACATAGAGAAGATACTGTTTTCCTGAATGAACCTGTAGAATTTAATTTCTGTGCCTTAGAATTTATACTCTCTCTATTCCTTTCCTGACACTTGCATCTTCGCTCCTTGTTACTGTTTGGGGCATGTATTCCTTCAACAGGGACCTGGGGCTTCTTTTGTGAAATGCACCATAGTCAACAACAGACCAAGGAATAAGAATTTAAATAATTGGGATAGCATGGTGCCATGTGACATTAAAGGTATCTGTTGGCCTTCTGCCGCAGTAGCTGTGACCCTGCACTGTCCCATGGCTGGGGACCTCCACAGGCGCTAGGAGGTGACCATGAACGTGAGCAACCGAGGCCCGGCTGCCGCAGCCGCCCCCGCACGCCGCAGGAAGCATGCCGGGGTCGTGCGGAACTTGGCCTGGCTGCTCCCTGTGTGAGCGCTGTGCCGTGGGCCTGTCAGGGTCTTCAGGGACTAGAGGGCCCTCTGGCTTAATCAGGAAAAGGGTGGAGACACACATCCGCGCTCAGGGGAAGAGGGAGGCGCTGAGCCTCTCCTGGCTGCCCTGAGCAAAGCAGCTCCCAGGGACTGAGCCTCCTTCCCTGTGTGCGTAGTAAAACCTTTTCAGAAAAAGTAAAAGTATGTATTGTTTAGGAAATTAAACAAAAGCCAAGTGTGAGCAATGGTGTTTGTTCGCAAGCTAGCTGGATGAGGGTGGATAAGATATCTGTGGTGTGTTCAACCATGACCTTAAAGTTGTAAAAAGCGAACTTGTAAAAACAAAAACAAAAAACCCTGCAGCTTAATTCCGGAGCTTTCTCCCACAGTAGACAGCAGTACAATGAGAGAACTTCTCTCTGGTCTGGTGACAGCCTGAATACTGTAGAATATCAAATAACTGATGTGTATGCACAAAACTTTTTATCCACAACTGGCTGTTCAGTCACTAAAAAGTCCTGTGTCTGCGCACATACCTAGGTTGTCTGACATTCTCTAGCAGTCAGGACATCACTAAGCCAAAAAGAAGTCTTCTCATTGTGAATGTATTAACCAGTTGGATTTTGACCAATCAGTGGGGAATAAAACAGCCTTTTTAAACATTAAGCTGCATGCTTTATATTGTTGTATTCTAGTAAGAAAGTCTGCTTTCACTGTTACCGGCAACAAAAGGCACACCAAAATCCTTACATACCTTTATTGGTTTTAAACTTTCTGGGGTTTTCCATTACGATGAAGTCGAAAACAATCTTTATAACGTCCTTGAGATAGTTAATGCTTATTTAGCAACATCTTTACAGAGGGATAAATTATTGTAAAGAAATTGATCCTAGGTAATTTTCTGTTCAAGACAAGGAACAGAACGCTTTTAGTTTAGTTAGGTGAATATTTTGTTTTGTCTTTAAATTTTCTAATTTTATATTCTTTGCCAATTCGCTAGGTCACTGCAAAGCAGCTGTCCTCAGGCAAAGTGACTGTGGAAGTCCGATGACGATAGGTAGGGAGATAATTTTGACTATTGCACTGTTTAGTTAGAGGTAACTCAGAGTGTTTCAGTAGAGTGGAAGCTGATTGTAGATGGTAGATAGTAGAAACTTCTTTGACCTTGGGGAAAAAAGCATAAACATTAATACCCATTAAAGTATGAGTAGGGAAAGAATGGGAGATGTACCACTGATTCTGACCCACAGGGGTTTTGTGACTGATTGAGATAAACTATAAAGATGTTGTGATGCTTAATATTTCTCTTTGGCCATTATAGCTTTTTTAAATTGTTGTCTTCTATCTTGACTGATTTGAGTTTTCACTCATCTTCATTTTTCCTATATAATTAGAGGGAAAAGAAGTATGATACGACTTTAAAATATGTTTCCTTGTAGTACTGCTTTTCATTCATTAATGAATGAATATTAATCCTCACCACCCATAGACAGTTATTACATTAGGAATGATCCAAATGCAGTGGTCAAGAGTAGAGAGGTCAGAATTGTAGTAGGTTACTATAGTTACTTAGACTCAAAGCTACAATAATGCAGCAGATCTTCCTGTCGAAGTTTAGTGACAATTTGGCTACACAAGCCTCTAATATTCCTTTGTTCTATGCACTCAGCTGATGTTCATTTTGAACCTAGTATGTGTTGAGCAATATGCCAGGTCCAGTGAGAGCTACAGAGACTCAACTGGATGCTTAAAATTGAATTGAAAAGGTAATAAGAACAAAATAGCATAATAAAAGACCAGTATGCTAAATGCAATAGTAAGAGTGCAAATAACATAAGTGAGCACTCAGAAGAGGGAGAGGTCACGTTTAGATAGGAAAATCTTGAAGGAAATAGCACTTGAGCTAGGTCTGAGTGGATGTGACAATCAAAGATGAAACAAGGAAAAACAGACCTAACACTGGGAGACGGAAAGCGAGGGAGGAGACGGACGGATCTGTGCTGGCAAGAAGGTCCACGCTTTCTTTACTTCCACTCTTGGAAAATGCTGGTGGCATGGTGGTAACGATGGTAACCACTTCAAGCATAATGCTTTCGCCAAGTGCATAGGTATTTCGCCCTTGTTATTGAATTCCACATAATAACCCTATGATTTAAGTATTATTGTCCCTATTTTAGAGTTAAAGTTACCCTAGTTAGGAAGTATGCAGCCATTCAATCACGGAGTGGCTGACACAGAAGCCTGCATTTCTTTGGGACATACCTGGCTGCCTCTTCAGTATCTCAGGTGATTAAATGGACAGGTAATTAGACACAAATATGTTACCATCTTGAGAATAGAAATTTATACAGATTAGCATTTCCTTCATTCCTACTTCTACATTTCCAACAGATTTTCTGCCTTCTCCAGCAACCCCTAATAACATGTTTTTGCCTTTCACCAAGGTTACCTGTAAGCCGGCAGTCAGTGCAGGGTTGGGTGGCCTAGGGGGAGCGCTGGAGCGACTTCAGGACCCACAGCTGCAAGCGTCACCGTCTCCCTTTGCCGTGTCAGATAAACAGCATCACCTGCATAAGGAAGTGTGAACTCGGACGGAATTCAGTCTTTCATGCCCAGGCTTCACTTGCTGCCTGGGCTTCTTTCCAAATCTGTAAAATGGCAGTAAAACTTCTATATGCCTCAAGGCTTATTGTGGGATAAAATAAAATTCTATGTGTGGAATGCTTTGTAAACTATTCACTGCTTTAAAAATATTGTTTTTATAACCATAGTCTTGTGAGACATTGGCATCTTCAGAGACTTCTAGATACATAGGGGTCTTTGTTCCTGCACTTGAGTGGCTTCAGATGGCTTATTTTAGCTGCTTTGGCCTTTTTTCTAACATCCACTGTCGTGTCTTTGTATTGGCATTATGCCTCCCTCTAATAGCCAACTCCTCCCTCAATTTGCCTTTCAGTCAGCAGTCAACTAGGAAACCACATAATAGAACTTGTTAGCAATGTGTCTAAAATTATTTGTTCTTTGCAAGGCGTGAAAGATTTTTTTTTTAACTCAGTTGGTTTGAAATTTTTTCATATTTGTTTTAAATCTTTATAGGCCTTAAAAAAATTGTAGAAATCAATCATGCATGCCCTTAATCTGCTAGGCAGTGCAAAAGCATATAAAATAATCTGGTCCCTCTCTCCCTTTCCCTTCCCAGTAACTCCCTAGAAATAACCACTGTTTACTGGTATGAATATACAAAATAGGCATATACATAATGTTCTGCAACTTGCTTTTTTGACTGAACTATGAAATACTGATTTTTGTGTTAGTACTTTAATCGGCTACTGTTACATAACAGAATCCCAGAACTTAGGAATTTAAGACTTTATTTATTACCTCACGATTCCTGTGGGTCAGGAGTTGAGTAGTGGCCTAGCCAAGTACTAAGCTGGGGTCAGATTTGAGAATGCAGTCATGAAGGTTTGAGCCAGGACGGAAGGATTCTCTTCTTAGGTGAGTGACTCACAGGCGGCTGTTGGCAGGAGGCCTCCAGTTCCTCTCCTCATAGGACTGCTTCAGTATCTTCACAGCAGGGTGGCAGGCTCCCCCAATAGTGAGCAGTCCTAGAGAGGGCCAGGTTAGAAGCTATCCTTTCTATGACCTGGCCTCAGAAATCCTACAGTATCACCTCTGCCATATTCTTTGTTAGAAGCAGTCTCTTGAGTTAGGTCCACACATAAGGCAAGTGGAATTAAACTTCACCTTAGGAAAAGAAGCATATCAGGGAATGTGTGGACAGGTTTTAAAATCACCATAGTAAATATAGTTCTATCTCATTCATTGCCATGTTTGTGTTTCGTTCCATAGTATGGGTGTACCATAATTTCCTTAACCGTGCCCCCATTGGTGAATATTCCTACTCTTTTAAAAAGTGCTGCCGTGAACAGACCTTTACCCTCCTGACCTAGGATTTAGCTGGATTCCTAGAAGTGGGGTTGTTGGGTGGGTGGTGTTGGGTTCGAGTGAGGATCCCATGGGGATAGATCTCTTACAGTTACTGAGCCTGAATGTGTACACACGTTTTGCCTTTTGTCTGTATTCTGGGTAGATTGTTCAGAAAGGTACTAGAGTTAGTCATTGCATGTAAGCAGACTTATAGAGGCAGAAAACATCTTAAAACATAACTGTCAGAATAAAAAAGCTTAACTACTATGAGAAATGAATGAAGTAGAGATACAGGTGTCAACTGTATCTCTGACATATGAATTCACTGACATAGTGCTGAGTACAAAAGGCAAGAACAGAAAAATACCTATATCATGATGCTACTTATACAAAATTTAAGCATGTGAAAAAAGGTATTATGTTGCATAGAAATAGTGTGAAGTAAATCTAAAGAAATTTGATAAATTCAGGATAACCGTTACTCCCAGAGGTTTGCAGCAGAAGAGGGGAATTTCTTAATTGTCAAAATTAATTGTATGTCTTCAGTATTGCTTAATAAAAAATGAAGAGAGGATCCTGAATTTTACACTTAATTTTTTTTTAATCTGAGGAGCTCTTATTTTAGTTTCAGCTTTTTGTATTAAATATATACATTTGTTTATTGATAGTGACTTTAGTGCAGGGAAGGTAGTCAGTGGTAAAATTAACACCTAAAGTAAATAGAGAGGATCCTGCAATGCTGGTGGATTTTCATCAGAAAGCAATGAGCACACCAGTGAAAAGATGACCAGGCTGGCGAATCCACCGACCTTTGTGGGTGTCTGCTCACCACTTTGTCTGACAGTGATTTGGGGCGTTTGATGAGCCTGTGAGTCCGTTTTCTCGTCGGTGAATTGTGGGGCACAAACCCATTTCTCAGTGCTCTTATACAGATCACATGAAATTGTTTTTAAAACATAAGAAGTACCTAGTATAGTGACTGGCACACAGCAAAGGTTCAATATTTTCCTCCTCCTCCAACAGATTCCTGCCCTTCTTGATTCTGGTACCATTTCTAGCATTTAAGCAAGTATGTATTTTTAATAATTGCAAAGTTCCCATTTTTCTTTTGTCTTGCAAAAAAATTGCTTGTTATTAAATACATCTTGTAATGCTTCTTACACAATGAATTGAAATTATTTCCTAGTGGGTACTAAAGTACCCACAACCTAGCGTTGTCATCTCTAGGCATTTCTTTTTGCTGACATCTGAGCAGATGGTTTTTTTGCTGACTGAGTATCTCTGTTGTGGTGCTTTGAGCTTGTTAATGACCAAATTCTTATGTGGCAGCTGCACGTTACACATGCTTGTTCTCCGTGTTTAGACCGTAAATCTTCTGCAACTGAATGACAAGCACCACCTGCAGAGCCTTTTGAGGTTGCAAATATAGCTCTAATAATGTTATTTCAGAATACTTCAGACGTGTTTTCTCACACATTTTGGCCCTGCTGAGACAATGGAATGATATTTCAGGGTATGAGAAGTTGTCATCATTATTTTATGTTTGTTTTACGATGGAGACACACTGGTAGTAGTTCCTGTATGTAGGGCTGTGGGCACAGAACATCAAGAGCGTGTGGCACATACCCGGCTGTGGCTTATTAAACACTTCGGGGAATTCTGAGGATGTATTTGTTTTTTCCTCGAATCTATTTACTAGCTTATTCTTAGCCCGCAGCATGTTGAAGGTCAGCAATGCGACAGGGACGTGACCACTCGCCCGTGCCACCCAAAGCTTCTTGTGTGGTGGCGCTGCTTTTCATGATGCAGCCTGACATGGGGATAAGGAGACGCCTGAGCCCAAGTCCAGGTCCTGGCTCCTGCCCTTGCGAGTTTGTGCTCGCGTCCCCGAGCCTCTCCGTGCCTCAGTTTAATCTGTAAAATGGGGATGACCATACATCTGCTCCTAGGATCATTATGGAAATTGCAAATATTTATAAATTATTTAGAACAGTGTCTGGCTCAGAATGAGCACCGTTGAAGTATTTATTAAATAAATGTGAGTGGGGCAGGCAGATAGCTGTAGAGCACACAGGACTGGACTGGCTTTCACACCTATCCCTAAACAGCACAAGACACTGTCCTTTCAAAGTAGTTACGCAAGCTAATAAGGATGAGGGGACATATAAAGCATCAACAAATACTTGCTATCCCTCTGGCCAAACTAAGCCAGAGGCCTAGGAGGCAAGGAAGCCTGTCAGTGCGACTCCCAAGGGCCCCTCTCAGGGCGCGGAGCAGGCAGGGCATGGGCAGGGAGGGGTCTGGTGGGACAAACAGAAAACGTCCACCAGTTTCTAAGACACAATGTCTTGGGGCATATTTATATGCAATGCATCTATAACATATGTATATATGTGCATAGTTCTATGTAAAAATCATTCTTGCCATTATCTTTTAATACATTTTCTAAGTTTCTACAGAAAGAAATTTGGTGTCAACATGTAGCTGGAATGGAAAATGAAAATTCTCACAGGCAGTTAAAGCATATTCCCAGCATTAATATTCTAAGGCTTAAAACAAGGGAGAAACAGTTCATCCTCTTTCCAATACAGAAAAACTATCCCAAGCTTGATGGGAAATGTGAAGAAACTGATAATGCTACCTCCCAAGTATAAATGCAGGCAAAACTGCCCCCCCATCTTTATAGCAGATGCTTTTAATCTGCACCAGTGATTTCTGTTCATAAATAGATAAATTGAATTCTCTTTTGAGATTAATAAATCTGTTCCTAAATCAGTCATCTCCTTGTTCTCCTAGTGGAGCCCACTCACATAGGGAAAGGGATGGTGGTATGGACTACACTGAATAAGGAAAGTAGTTCAAAGAATGCTTACAGAGAGACCACGGTCTAACAGCCTGGAAACGTCGTTGCCCTGGGAAGTTGAGGGGGCTGAGAGATGATGGATGAGGAGACTTTCTGATTCTCTTGGTGAGTTGATTGCTAGAGGACCATCTAAACCTTCCCTTTGGGTGATGAAGGAGCAGGCTGCCTTGCCTCACAATGTTAGATTAATTCTGTGTCCAGGCAACAAGGGACATGATTGACCCTGGTTTGACAATAAGCTGTTAGTAGCAAATAAGCAGTCATTCAGGACATGGGGAAACATGGCTCTTAATAAACTGAAAGCATACTGGAAGATTTCCGTAGCCTCAAAGAAAAAAATATGTTCAGTAAATTGATATAGGAGAACGTCAGCCCACCTGTGGTTGGGGGCCAACGCTGTTTGTCTGACTTTTGAACCGTTGAATTCAGTTAGAAGTTGCTGATGCTCTCTCCCATTTGACAGCTAGGAGTTTAGTTTTCCCAGATTTACAAAGCAAGATCAACTTGACTCAAAACTCTGGTGGTAGGCAAAAGTCCAAGACGCCCCCCAACCCCCTACTGGTGACCCTCCCTCTGTGTGGAATTCCCTCACCTGTGAATATGATAAGACATCATTCCCATGACAGTGTTATCTTACCTGGCAAAGGGATTTTGCAGGTGTAATTAAGGTTACTAAACAGTTAACCTTAAAACAGTTAATTGAATGGATCTAACCTCATCATAGGAGCCATTTATAAAGCAAAGAGCTTTCTGTGGCTGGTGACAGAAAGGAAATTGGAGAGATGTGAAATGGAGGGACATGCGATTGCCAGCTCTGAAAATGGAGGGGCCATGTGCATGCAGGTGGCCTTAGGAGCATGAAGTGGCCCCTGCTGACAGCCAGCAAGGAAATGGGGATCTCAGACCCACAGGTTCAAGGATATTACTACCAGCAGCCCAAATGAGCTTGAAAGCAGATTATTTCCAAGAGCCTCCATAGGCCCATCTGGCCCACTCATTTATATTTCTGACCTCCACAACTGCAAGCTAATAAATGGTGGCATTATAAGCCACTAAGTGTGTTGTGATTTGTTACACAGCAATAGGAAGCTAATATGCTGTGGATCCCAAGTCATTCTTGGACAAGGCCCTGCATCCAAAAACTCTCCCTCATTTTAAACTCCTGTGTATTAAGCTTAACACAGGGAAGATAGCCCAGCTCCACAGCGACTCAAACAGCAGTGCTCACCCTTTCTAACTTATTTACCTTTATCATTTCTCCAGTTGCGGTTGTTTTGGGTCACTGTGTATCCCATGTTTTAAAAGGGCAACTCCTGTACACTCCACAAATTATAGATCCTTTCATCTAACTATGGATTCCATTTCTTTCAGGCCTGGGCCTTTCAAATGAATGCTTTACTCCCAAGAGTAGGCAGAGAGTGGGCACTCTGCTCCTCCCCTGACCATTGTTTCATCTGTATGTACCACCTTGTGGAAGAACTGTCAGGAACAATACAGACTATTCACAGATTGTAGACCTTTTTTTTAGCCTTTGCCTCTGTAGGAGTGACATTATGGGCTAAACTGTCAGAGGTGCTCCTAAGACAACAAAACCTGTGTCTTAGTAATAATGCAAGAGCCAGAGTTGGAAGAGATCTCTCATGGTTCAGACAGTTTGCAGTTGAGTAAAATAGACATACGTCTCTTGCCCCATCCTCTCCTTTGCTCCCTTCCTGTGTAAATGTCCCTTCATAATTTTGTAGCCTTTGGGAGGAATTAGATGCATGCTTCCTGTTAGAATAAACAGATGAGCACTCTCTGTTTTCAGCTGATGGCCTCATTTTGTCATTGTTATCCAAGATTGGTCATAGTATATTACTCATTCTGTTAGACTGAACATCTTCAAATACTTTTAAAACCAAAGTAATCACTTACGGTGATTTATGAATTGGTTTACTGTAACTAGTAAGTATAACTAATAATCCTACACGGCAGGGTTCTAATGCTGGCTGCCCGTTAGAATCACGTAGGCTCCTCCCCAGAGCAATCGAATGTCAGGTGGTACCTGACCCAGGTGACTCTGATGAGAACCCCAGCCATCTAGGAAGTCTCCCCCATATAGAGACATAGGAAGCAACTTTGCAACTAGTTTATCTTGGAGGGAATACCAGGGAGTTACATTGCTCTAAGCCATGTGTGCTGTGGATACTTTCCTGAGAAAAACCTTTATGGTCAAGGTGAGTGTTTTCTGACCTAAAATAATTGCAGTAATGCTTTATGGTGTGAAATCACAAATACTTCTGTTAGAGATGAGTCTGGTAGTGTGTAGTTTTTATGTACTTGATTCTCAAAGGAACCTTGACAAACTATTGACACTTATTAAACAGACCAAAAACCTGTGTCAGGAATTAGCAAACTTTTTCTGTGAGGGGCCAAAGAGTAAATAACTTTGACTTTGGGGGCCACAGGGTCTCTGTCCCAACTATGCTAAATTCTGTCGGTGCACAACAGCCATAGACAGAATGTAAACAAACGAGTGGCTGTGTTCCAGGAAAGCTTTATGTACAAAAACAGGGTGGACCAAATTTGGCCTGCAAGCCGTAATTTTTCGACCCTGATCTGTATGATCTTTGAACATGAAATTAAAGCTCTTTGAACGCATCATACTGTTGTTACCAGGTCACGGCAGTGCTGGGGCATACACGGCCTTACTGAGAGAGAACCACAGTGTCTGTGCCACTGCCCCACCTCCTATATAAAATACTCAGATGGTCCCCCTCTGCTCTCCTGTCATTACATCCCCATCTTTTATTTCCATCAGATCTTAAATGTTGTTCCCAGCCTAATTGTTCCAAAGCAGTGTAACAAGGCCTTCCATGCATTGACCCAGCCTACCCATCCCAGTCTTCGTCTCCCATTCCCTAGTACTTTATTTTTGAATTATTTATTGTCTCTTTGCCTCACTTCCTACCCAAGGTAGAACCCATGAGAACTGGAGGCGTTTGCTGATCTTGTCTCGATCGTATCTCCAGTGGCTAGCTCACGCCTAACAAATGCTGGTAAATACTGGTGGGATGAAGGCGGATAACATACTCAGCTAAAGCTCCTTGCCCTTCTCAGAACACCATCCCTGCACATCTCAGGGTCCTTGTTACAATTTTCCTCCCCAAGGAATAACCTTCTGCCTCTCTTTATCTTGCTGTTTTACATCCTTTCGAACCCAAGACCTACTTCAAAGTCACCTCCCCCACACTCTTCCTCCATTTAAATATTAGTTTTCTGTTGTGTTCTAACTGCATGTATTCTACCTTGTATAAAATATCTGTATTATACTTGAATAGAAAATATGCATGTCTAGTATTCCATACCAAATTTAAAGATCTTTAGATGGGTTTTCTTCGTATCACTTGTAATATTTAGCATGTGTCTTAATAAATAGACAACTAGTAAAGATATATATATATATATATAATGTGTAATAAATTTTGCTAAATTTATTTATGTTTGCTGAATTTAACTGAATTCAGCTTTAGCTAGGACAGCGTTTTGTTCATTTGTTTCTAGGCCTCCCCATGAAATACTCTAAAATGTCTCTATTTGTCTTTCCTTCCTCCAAACCAAGTACTTGAAGACAGGGAGGTGTGTTCATCCTTGTATCTCGGGGCCTGACCCTTAGTTGGATACTCAGTGTTGAATGAATCAGTCATTGAATTATGTGTGAATAAGTGAATGGGCAATTTTTTTTTCCTTGAGTACAGTGTGTACTTTAATTTTTACGAACAGTGAACATAGAAACTGAACAGGCCATAGACTTGAATGCATGAACTTGTAATAAACCATCTAGCTGGAAGAAGCATCTTGGGGTGCCTCTCTCAGCAGTTTTGGCAGCGCAGGGTGTTCTAGGTTCTTCCTCTTGTGTAGATGAACGCGTACCTTGAAGGAAGCTCTGAAAGTAGACTTCTGACTTGCTAAGGGATGCGTCCTTCAGGGGCTCTTCAGTTCCCCCCAAAGGAAGCCTTTGTATGCGTTCCTGGAAGGGTTGTGTGTTTTCTAAGCTGATTCTCACCATCAGAAGTTCATTTTTACCTTTATTCCTTGCTAATATATGCATTTAAGCTATACATTTTTCTCTAAGCATGCTTGAGTTATGTTTTAATGTTGATTTTAGCTTAAATTCATTGTGGCCAAAACACATTGTATATATTCTTTCAATCCTTGAAATTTGTTGAGACTTGTTTTATGATAAAGTTTGGGTTCAGGTTTGGTAATGTACATATGTTCTTCAGAAGGCTATGAATTTTCGTTGGGTACAAATGTTCTACATGTCAGCTAAAGCAAATATGTGAATACTGTTGTTCACAGCTTCTAAATTCTACTGATCTCTTTTTGTCCCCTTTTTCTTTTTCTTAGAGTTGTCTAAATTCCAGTTCTGTAGAATTGTCTATTTCTCTCTGTTGGGTCTTTCAATTTTTGCTTTATGTATCTCTCATGTCCTTAGTGAAATACCTTTTCCTGATGGATTGACCCTTATATAGTAGATTTGCCCTTTCTTTAAAAAAAAATTTTCCACTAATGCTTTTTGTCTTAAAGACTGTTGCCTATGATTATTATTAATAGAGTTTCATCACCTCCTTTCCATTTTTGAGGTATAAATGACATATAACATAGTAGTCTCAATTGTACAACGTAACGACTTGATATTTGTATGTAGTAAAAAATGATCACAGGAACTCTTGTTGACATCCGTCATCACCATGCATAATGACAAAAATATTTTTTCTTGTGATGAGAACTTTAAAGATTTCCTCTCTTAGCAACTTTCAGACATACAGTACTATATTATTAACTATAGTCACCATGCTGTATGTTACATCCTCATGATTTATTTATTTTATAACTGGAAGTTTGTACCTTTTGACCCCCTTCGACCTTATCCCCCACTTCTGGCAACCACCATTCTATGTTCTTTACATATGACCTTATTTTATTTTTTGATTCCACATACAAGTGAGATTATATGGTATTTGTCTTTCTCAGTCTGACTTATTTCACTTAGCATAATGCCCTCAGGGTCCATCCAGGTTGTCACAAATGGCAGCATTTTCTTCTTTTTTATAGCTGAATAATACTGTGTTGTGTACCTGTATTTACACATTTTCTTTATCCATTCATCTATCAATGGACACTTAGGTTGCCTGCCTATTTTGGCTATTGCAAATAAGGCAGAAATGAACATGGCATAACCTTTTCAAGTTAGTATTTTTGTTATCTTTGGATAAATACCCAGAAATGGAAATGCTGGATTATGGTATTTCTATTTTTAATTGTTTAAGGAACTTCCCTACTGTTTTCCATAATGGCACTAATTTAATGTCCCACCAACAGTGCACAAGGGTTCCTTTTTCTCCACATCCTCACCAACACTTTTTACTTCCTGTCTTTTTGAGGACAGCCATTTAATAGGTACGAGGTGATACCTCATTGTAGCTCTGATCCGCATTTCCCTGACGATTAGTGATGGTCATGTTTTCATGTGCCTGTTGGACATCTGTAGTTCTTCTTGGGAAAAGTGTCTGTTCAGATATTCTGCCCTTTTAAAAATCAGATTGTTTATATTTTTTGCTATTAGGTTGCATGACTTCTTTATATATATTAACCACTTAACAGATGCATGATTTGCAAGTATTTTCTCCCATTCAGTAGGTTGCCCTGTCATTTTGTTGATGGTTTCCTTTGCAGTGCAGAAGCTTTTTCACTTAGCATAATGCCCCACTTGCTTTTACTTTTATTGTCTCTGCTTTTGATGTCCGATCCAAAAAACAATCATAGCCACAACCTACATCTAAGAGCTTACCACTCATGTTTTTTTTAGGAATTTTCTGGATTAAGGTCCTGTATTTAGGTCTTAATCCATTTTGAGTTAAGGTTTATGTATGGTGTAAGGCAGTGATCCAGTTTCATTCTTTTGCATGTGGCTGTCCACTTTTCCCAGAACCTTTTATTAAAGAGACTGTCCTTGCCCCATTGTATATTCTTGGCTCCTTTGTCATCAATTAATTGACCATGTAAGTGTGGGCTTATTTCTGGACTCTCTATTCTTTCAACATCAACTTTTGTGTCTATTTTTATGCCAGTACTATAGTGTTTTGATTACTATAGCTTTATAATATTTTTTGAAATCAGGAAGCATGATGCCTCCAGATTTGGCTATTTAGGTCTTTTGTGCTTCCATACTAATTTTAGGACTGTTTGTTTTGTTTCGGTGAGAAATGCCATTGGAATTTTGATTGGGTTGCATTGAGTATGTAGATTATTTGTGGCAGTATGGACATTTAATAAAATTAATTCTTCCAATCCATGAGCATGGTGTATCTTTCCATTTGTGTCTTCTTCAATTTCTTTCACCAGTGCCTTAGAGTTTTCAGAGTTCAGGTTTTTCACCTCCTTGGTTAGGTTTATTCCTAGATATTTTATTCTTTTTGATGCAATTGTAAATGGGATTTTTTTATTATTTCTCTTTCTAATAGTTCATTATTAGTGTATAGAAATGGAACAGATTTCTGTGTATTCATTTTGAATCCTGAAACTTTACTGAACTCATTTATTAGTTCTGATTGTGTTTTGGTGGCATCTTTAGGGCTTCCTACATATAATATGTCATCTGTAAATGATGACATTTTTACTTCTTCCTCCCCTTCAATTTGCCTTTTACTTCTTTTTCTTACTTGATTTCTCAGGTTAGGACTTTCAGTACTATGTTGAATAAAAGTGACAAGAATGTGCATCCTTGTCTTGTTCCTGAGCTTACAGGAAAAGTTTTGAGCTTTTCACTGTGTTCAGTATGTTAGCTGTGGGCTTGTCATATATGACCTTTATTATGTTTAAGTACATTCCCTCTACCCACTTTGTTGAGAATTTTTATCATAAATAGATGTTGAATTTTGTCAGATTGCTTTTCATGTATCTATTGAAATCATCATATGGTTTTTGTCCCTGTTTTGTTCATGTGGCGTATCACGTTGATTTGTGGATGTTGAACCATCCTTGCATCCCTGGAATAAATCCCACTTGATTGTGTTGTTGATCTTTTTAATGTATTGTTGAATGGTTTGCTCACATTTTGTTGAGGATTTTTGCATCTGTGTTCTTCAGGAATATTTTGCTGTAATTTTCTTTGCTTATGGTATCTGTTTGGTTTTGGTATCAGAGTAATTCTGGCCTTGTAAAATGAGTTTGGAAGTATTTCCTCATCTGTTTTCTGGAAGTTTGAGAAAGATTGGTGTTGATTCTTCTCTGAGTGTTTGGTAGAATTCCCCAATGAAGTTGGCTGGTCCTGGCCTTTTGGTGGGGCAGGGGAAGTTGTTTACCTATTCAGTCTTCCTTATTAGTAATAGATCTGTTCAGATTTTCTGTTTCTTCATGACTCGGTCTTGGAATGTTGTATGTTCCTAAGATTTTATCCATTTCTTCTAGGTTGTCCAATTTGTTGGTGTATAATTGCCATAGTTGTCTACTGCAGGTCTTTGTATTTCTGTGGCATCCGTTTTAACATCTCTTTTTTTTTCTGATTTTGTGTCCTCTTGCTCTTTGGTAAGTCTAGCTAAATGTTGATTTTGTTTCTCATTTCAAAGAACCATCCCTTAGTTTCATTAATCTTTTCTGTTGTCTTTTTAGTCTCTTTCATTTTTATTTCCACTCATCTTTACTTCCTTTCTCCTACTGACTTTGAACTTTGTTCTTTTTCTAGTTTCTTGAGCTGTAAAGTTAGGTTGTTTTTGAGATTTTTCTTGTTTCTTGAGGTAGGCGTTTATTGCTATCAACATACCTGAAGTGAATCTCTTGTAGGCAGCACATAGATGGGTCTTGATTTTTTATCCATTCAGCCATTCTGTGTCTTTTGACAGGAAAATTTAGTCCATTTACATTTAAAGTAATTATTGGTAAGTATGTGCTTATTGCCATTTTGTTAAATGTTTTGTAGTTCCTCTGTTCTTTCTTTTGCTCTCTTTGTGGTTTGATGACTTTCTTTAGTATTATGCCTAAACTCCTTTCTTTTTATTTTTTGTTTATCTACTATGGGTTTTTTGCTTTGAGGTTACCATGAAGCTTACATATAACAACATATTTATAACAGTCCATTTTAAATTGATAACAACTTAAGCTTGAATGTATTCTAAAGCTGTACATAGTTATTCCCCTCCCAGCATGTTTTATGTTTTTGATGTCACTTCTTTCATCTTGTAGATCCCTTAGGTAATTGTTGTAATTATAGTTCTTTTTACTATTTTTGTCTTTTAACCTTCATACTAACTTTATAAATGATTGATCCACCACCTTCATAACATGAGATTTTTCTGGATTTTACATTTCCCAGTCAGATTTATTATTTTATATGTTTTATTATTACTAATCAGCACCCCTTAGTTTAGGCTTAAAGAATCCCTTTAACGTTTCTTATACGACCAGTCTAGTGGTAAAGTCGTTTTTCTCTCACTGCTTTTAAGATTCCCTCCTTGTCCTGAACATTTGATGTTTTATTTATGATATATCAGTGTGTGGGTCTCTTTGGGTCCATCTTTTTTGGAACTGTCTGGACTTCCCAGATCTGAAAGTCCAAGCTGAGGAAGTTTTCAGCCTTTATTTCTGCAAATAAACTTTCTGCCCCTTTCTTCTCCTCCTGAGATCCTGTAATCTGAACGTTAGTCTGCCTGATATTGTCCCCTAATTCCTTTAAGC
The DNA here is from genome assembly GCA_032199065.1 of Smutsia gigantea. NCBI lineage: Eukaryota > Metazoa > Chordata > Mammalia > Pholidota > Manidae > Smutsia > Smutsia gigantea. The sequence continues at coordinate 77,931 of JAVSCE010000969.1, forward strand.
TATCTTCCCTTTTATTCTTTTTGCTGCTCTGATGAGTTCCACTGATCCTTCTGCTTCATCTCATCTGCTCTTCAACCCCTCTAGTATAGTTTTCAATTCAGTTATCATATTCTTCAGCTCTATCGCTTCTGTTTTGTATTTTCTTAAATTTTCCGTCTCTTGTGGGAGTTCTTGTGTTCATCCATTCTTCCCCTGAGCTCACAGTGCATCATTATGATCATTATTTTGAACTCTATCAGATAAATCATGTATCTTCACTTCACTAAGAAATTATTCTGAGGTTTTATCTTGTTTTTTAATTTGAAGTATATTCCTCTGTTTCTTCATTTTCCTTTACTGTCTGTGTTGGTCTTCAGCAGTAGATAAAACAGCCACCTGTCCCAGTGTTGAAGTGCAGGAGATGAATGTTATCATCTAACCCTGCTCTAGCTCTTGGTTGTCTCTCAGACCTTTGCGGCTGTTAAGCAACCTGTGTATTATTAGTGGGCCCCAGCAGTTGAGTGCATGCCAAGACCTGTGTCGCAGAGGGGAGGATCTCAGTCAGCACCTAGATTCAGGATGATTATAAACCAGACCCTCAGGTAGTGGCTTTTAAAGTATGCAAATTATATACAGTCCTGTGGGACTGCAAGCCTAAGTCCCATGGGGCACCAGATGAATGCACCAGCATCCTGCCAGGAGATGCCAGCGACCTGTGTCAGGGCGGAGAGAGAGCACAAAGACGGTGCCCACTGGCCTCCGTCAGCAGAGTGCCCCTCAGGAGGCCCCCCAGGCGTGTGCCAAGGCAGAAGCCTGACCCTGGGGCCACAGCTTCAGGAAAAGCAAATAGGCCTCTTCCATAGAAAGACTTGGGGTGTGTATCAGTCTGCCATCTGTGCAGCCAGCCAAGAGCTGTCTCTTCATTGGTTACAGTCCTGTGGGACCCAGAATAGAAGCCTCCATGGCCCTCGGAGCCAGGTGATCAAGGAACATCCCCTGGGTGGCAGCTGCAAAATGTGGGACATAAGAGGTGAAACCAGGGCACCGGATACGTGTAAGATTTTCTTCCAGGATATACTCTTGTTCTGCAGCATGACTGAGGGAGAGTGCGCAGAGACAGCACCTGCCTGCCGAGGCCTCTGGAAAGAGGGACAGTCAGCCCTTAGATGTGCTTTAATTAGAAGCCTACAGCTACGGAGATAAACCAGTAGGCTGCTTCTTTCACAGAAAGACCGAGCTGATGGGATTGTTGCCCCTTGCTGTGCCCTGGGGGTGATCACCAGTTAAGAGCTCTTTCCCTGTAGCTGCAGTGCTGCGGGACCTGGGAGTATACACCCTGCTGGCCACGAGAGCCAGGAGACCTGGAGGTGTTCACTGGAGGCCGTCACAGGAACCAGGGCACCAGAGGAAGGTACAGACTCCTTTCTAGGAGACTCTGGTTAGCTAGGCGAGAACGCAGGGATGGCACCTGCCAGCCTCCCCCGGGGGTACCCTTCACACCCCTAGGTGCCTGTCACTCAGGCCAGTGCTTTGACATGAGCAAATGATCCTCCTTCATGTCAAGACTGGGCACCTCGCTTGGCTGCCTCTGGCTGGTCCCTGGGGCCAGCGAGTCTGAGCGTGTGAGCCCTTTAAAAGTCATCTCCGTATCCTGCGTGTGAGCCCACTTGGTTTTCAGAGCTAGATTTCTGGGGGCTTGTCTCTCTGGTATAGGTTTTAAAAGTTGGAGTACCTGATGAGGGGCCTGATCCCTTCACTTCTCTGGGAGAAGCTGCGGGTTTCGAGTTCCCTCGCAACTGTGGTTCACTACGCCAGGGGCGGGATTGTGGTGAGAGTGTCCCAGCCTCTCCAGCCCACTTCATTGTGGGTTTGCTTCATTTGCCCAACATATAGGACTTGTTGTTAGCTTGAGGTTGTTTTCCCCCAGAGGAAATTGTTCCATATGTCACTGCGGATTCGGTGTGTCTGTGAGAGAAGTGAGTTCGGGATCTTCCTATATTACCATCTTGAACCAGAACCACTCATCACCTTTCTGATTAGTAATTTTATGGTATAATTCTTTCTCTGCTTTTACTTCCAGTACTTTCCAGTTTTTCTGTATCTTACGTTTAAGAGAGATCACTTGTAAATAATTCTTCATGGTTTTTTTAATCTAGTCTGATATCATTTGTCTTCAAGTGGCCTATGTTGTCCATTTACTGTACCTTTAATGTGAGCTCCAGGCTGGGCCTTGAAGATGAATAGAACTTCAGCAGGCCGAGAATGGGTGGGGAACATTCCAGACAGAGAACGCAATAGAGCAAAGCCACAGAAACCAGAAGTGGACTGCATGCCAGGGGATGGTGAGGAGCTAGATCTTCAGGGGCAGTAGAGAGTGGCAGAAGATGAGGCGGCAGAGGGAGACTGGGGCCTCCTCTGTCATGATGAACTGCGTGGACCCTTTCAGTCTTCCCTCTGGTTCCTTGCACAGTTTGGAGCACATGCTAGAAATGATTAAGTTCTCCCAAAACTGCCTGGCCCTTTGTAGAACAAAATGAAAATATAATGTGTAGTTCTTACAGTTAAAAACCAGCTAGTTAGTTCCATTGAAAAGATAAAACAAGATATATTAATTTTCAATAGTAATCACAATACACAGTTCAGAGAAATAAAAAAATCAGTGTTCAACAAAAAGAGAGGGCCTGGGGAAAATAGAGATAGTCCCTGATGCTGTATTATAACCATACTGTTCCCTTGTCTTCCTTCCTGGGCCATGGGCTCCTTGCAAGTAAGGATCGCTGCCTTCCTGTGTCTGCAGAGCCTCCTGGCGTAGTTCTTGGCGTGGAGTAGGTACTAAGCAGGTGCCGGGAGGAGTGAGCATGGCCGGTTCTTGGGCAGTGGGAAGGCCATCTGCCTGATGTGTGGGGAGGAATGGAAGCAGTGAATTCTGTACCATGAAGAGCGACATTGTGGGATGAGAGACTTAGAAGATTTTGAGCGGGAACAGAGGAAAAATATCAGCCTTGCCTGATGCTCTGTGACTGTGACTCTTGCCTATTTTTGTAATTAGCTAGGGTTCCTGATTGTGCGTTGAATGTGTGGGGATGGGCTAGCATGGGTGAGACCTCCGACAAGACAAAGCCTGGACATTGTCTGCACAGCGCCAGCCATATCAGGCCTCGTGTCTTGGTGATCTGACTGCCTTGAAAAGCCATGCTGCTTTTCTGACCCTCTGCTCAGCTGCTTTCCATACAGTTCTGGGCATGAACGGGATCACCCTTCAGACTGAATGGCTGTGTCTCACTGTTGTGTTCACTGTCCTTAAGGCAGACAGTTGCTTTAACTGGGAAAGCCTCTTTAAGTTCTTGCTAGCATAAACAAATATCCTGTTTATATCAATAAGATCTTGGTAGAGCAAATGAATGATAGTGTAACTAGGTGTGGAAATAAAATTTATTACAGATACACTCTTATTTAAAACCTCCCCATTGTTATTTTTCTGTGTTTATATATATATAATGTTTTTTCTTTTTGGAATTTTAAGTTGTGAATTTAGAAATTTAGGAACTAGTAAAATACATTTGATTTTCAGAAAATGGACACTTCTTTATAAGGCTTTCTAAAAAAAGGTTTTCTCAGATTTTTTTAATCTAGATTTTTCAAAAGATAATTTTTTCAGACAGATTTGAATCTAGATTTTTCAGTGTGGATTTTTGGTCCTCAGGTAATTTGAATTGAGAAGAATTTCTTGAATGAGTCTGTTGTCTTTGTGCAATGAGGTAAGCCCTCTTTGCTTTCTAAATAATGAATGTTTCTGGAATTACACTACTATATAGCCTCTACACAGAAGGAAGCTCTCATGTTTAAAAATATCCACAGAGCCACACACATGAGTAGTTAGTTATCCTTTAATTTACTGAAGCTAAAAAGTGTTTAGAATCACAGATGTCTCAAAATAACTTTGCGGCATCAGAATTTTATGTTCATGTCTTTTTGACATCTGTATTTTTGATAACTGTAGTAAGAAATGAAAAGCTACTACTATCGTGTTTAGAAATAACTCATATTTTTAAAAATTGATATATATTTTGAACTCTGGTTTAAGTGTGTATTTGATGCCCTGGTGATCATGAATTGTCCCCCTAACTTTGACTGTTTAGGTTAAAGGAAAAAAAATGGCACTTAAGGTTATTTTTGGACTCAAGGTTATAGGAGTAAGGAAAATTATTTCAACACATCATGGTTATACAAAGATAGTTGGAGTGAATCCAGGCTTTGAAGAGGGTGAGTGGTTTTACTTGGTCCTAGAAAAAAAAATGGCTGATTCCTAGGCTTGTGGTAATAAGGTGGCCAGCAGGTGTTAATAGCAAAAGGCGTGGACATCAGTTTTTTTCTGTTTGCGGAATTGCATAGATGAACTGAAAAAACAAAGCCCAGAAATATCCTCTTCAATACGTCATTCAGCTGCCCGCGGTGCTCATGGCCTTCAGACCCTGCGCATGCCCGCGTGCCCTCCCCCGAGCCTTCTGCAGGGAGGGGGCTTTAAAACAGTGCGGCCCTGGATGGGAGATCCGTGTGATGGAACTAATAATAACACAAAGAGCAAACGTTCACTGAACACTTCCTCTGTAGCAGGCACTGTGCTCAGTACAAATTATCTCCGGGAAGTCTCCCAAGCCCTTGTAAATTCCCATTTTATAGATGAGGAAGGAGAGTTTAACCTGTCGAAGGTAACGCAGCAACCAGTGGCTGAGCCGATCAGAGCCTGAGCTCGTACCCCCTACTGCTCCTGAGCGCTGCAGCTGCGGGGAAGGAAGGCGCATGGATGCCAGTCTCACAGCCCCTCATGTCATTTTCTTCTGATTCTGTTAGTTAAAACCAGGAGTTAAAGTCCAGAAATCAAGAAATCCTTATATCTCCAATTGAAATCCATAGATAACCTCAAGTTTTATTCGGACAAGTTTTGAGAGTGGTTTGACAAATATTGCTGAATTAATTCATCTCACAGTAATTTGTTTCAAAGATCTGTAAAACGAACCCGCTCAGCCCGGCACAACTAAGTACCACTTGTACGGCTGCGCAGACACACATTGCTAGACCTGGAAAGAAGGTGAGCCTGAGCGCTCCAGTTTGCTCGGGCTGCACTAACAAGGGCCACGCACTGGGTGGGTTAAGCAACGGAAATGCGTCATCTCACAGTTCTGGGGGCCCGAATCCAGGATCAAATCCAAAGTCAGCAGGGTTGCTTCCTCGTGAGACCCCTGAGAGAGACTCTGCTCCGTGCGCACACGCGGCTCCTGGTGGTTTGCTGGCGTCCTGGGCGCCCCTTGGCCTGTGGAAGCACCCCCAGAGGGCTACATTCATCTGCACACGTTCTTCCGTGTGTGCGTCCGTCGCCAAATGTTCCCTTCCATAAAGACACCAGTTACCCAACCCCCGTTTCCCCATTTATAAAGCCCGTCCTAATGACTTCATTTTAACTTGATGATTCTGTGAAGATCCTGTCTTCAAATAAGGTCGCACCCTCAGGTACTGGGAGTTAGGACTTCAACATGGGAACTGGCGGCGGTGGGGGAGCACGGGCCCCGTAACAGTGAGCGGGAACACCCTCCCACCTACGCTGGCTGAGGCGGGGTCCATAGGGCGTCCAGGTCACTGAATGGGGGCCTCCCCTTTCTAGAATAATACCAAAGTAATGCCACTCTCCCCTGAGCCCGTTAGAATTCCTGCCCTCTGCTAGCCTGGGCCTGCTGCAGAAAGGTTGGCACCGTTGTCCCCCTCCTTTGCTCTGCCTTTCCGCCCTCGCTTCTGTGGCTTCTGACGCCGACAGGATCAGGCCCAACGGGCTTTAAGGGAAGCGAGGCGGGAAGGGGATGGCTGCCGGGTCTGCCTGGCGGCGCTCTCTGCAGACGTGCAGCTCCGGGCGATCCCGGGGAGCTCCCTCAGCTGGGCTGCTCTTCAGCCCCCTTGCCGCGCGGGGCCTCCTCCAGCTGACCCCCTCTCGCTGCCCACCCTGGGCCCCTAGCTTTTGGTGTTCTGCCTCCCTGCTGGTTCTCTTCATCCCTCTGTGGACTCTCTTGGGAGGCTGTCTTTGGAGACAACCCCTTTCCAGCTGTCCTCCATGGGGTCTGGTTGGGGTCGCGGGAAATGAGCGCCCTTGTGCTCAGCGGAGAAAGTCTGGTTCCAGCGCCGGCAGGCGGAGCCAGCTCGGCCGCAGCAGCTCCCCTTTCCGCCGACTGTGCAGGCCGGAGGCAAGGCCTAGTCTCTGCGTCCCGTCAAGTCCGGGAGATGCTGGCCCTGCTCTCCAGGGGGCTTTCCTGCAGCCTTCCCGGTGTGGTTGGGAGGGAGGGGCAGCGCTCATTCTTCCACGGCCAGAGGCGGGAGTGGACACAGCACACCGAAACACTCCAGTAACACACCCTTTTTGGGTCTTTACAGCTTCTTTTGCTTTGATCTTGTTTTTAGTACCTCGTTTTAATTGAGATATGATGGTTACGTTAGTCTCAGGCGTAGAGGGAATCTCTGAGGCCTGTGTATATTGTGACCTGATCGCCGCAGTAACACTTGTCACCATACTTATTTACAAAATGTTTATTTCCTTATGATGAGAACTTTCAACTAGTGTTTGTCAGAAGCTGGAGGAGACTCAGTGGCTGAGACAGGCGAAGTCAGGGCGGATGACTGTCCTGCCACACACACACACACACACACACGCGCACGCGCGCCAGCGCCATGGTGAGTGGTTTCATTTGCAGAGGAGCACAAATGACCATGTACTTATATTACAGACAAGAGGATTGGGTTACCAGATGTGAGTTCTGACCTTGAAGAGAGCATCTTGGCACTGCATTTTTCACATTTAAACAAACACAATTTAATAGAAAACACTTGCCTATTTTGTCAGTTTGTAGAAAATTTTAGCTGCTTAGTTTCTTAGCACATTTGGATTTTCTTAGTGGAGAACTAACATAGTAACATGTCACCTTTTTTGCCTGTGTGACTTTGTATAGTATCTGAGAATTTTTTATTGTGGTAGAGAGAGGGGAGTGGTGTGTGTGTGTTAACACTGTGTGCGCTAAAAGCAGCATTGTGTTCACTGTTCTACTCTGCAAATACCATTCTGTTTCAAAGATATAAGCACTGGTTCTTTGCTGTGTTTAATTTCACTACAGTAGGATTCATTCACTGATTTAAAATAAAAGTGATTATTTCCATTCTAAAGTGTATTACTTATATCTATATAGAACATTCAGAATTGAATAGTAAAAGATTAAAGTTCATAGTATTTGTATCATGTATTTGAATAATGACAAATTTATTGGTCTGTGGAGTACAAACATACTCTTTTGGCTTTTTTTTAAAAATTAGATTAATACTCAGTGGAAGAGACGAATACAGTAGAGACCTAAAGTGAAGGAAGTGTAACAGGAATTTGAATAGTAAAAGCTGATGTGCAAATAAAAGCACTGTTAAAACCAGCCTGTACAACTAAATTGAAAATAAATATGGAAAGTCTTTCAATGAAAGTCCAAAATAATCAGAGACGGCAGGATGGTAATATCTGAAGTAATCACTGGCGCCTGCCAGCAGTGCTGGCAAAGGGAACTCGCGGGCACGTCCCCCTGGGGAAGGGCCGGCCCGCTGCGTAGTCCTTCCCACTTTAGCCCTTGGGCATAGAGAGCAAGCAGCATCAGAGACCAGTAAACCTGCAAATAAGCTTAGAAAGTAGGAAACAAACACAGAAATAAATTACATCATATTAAAAGGGCAGGTGCTTATTAAAGGTTTTCACTCGTTTGGCAGTATATACTAAATTACTATAACTTAATACCTTTAGTTGTGAACATCAGTTAAGTCGTGGAGTTCCAAGAAGATTCAGTGTGAAGTAATATTAACACAGAAAGGTTTGCTTTTGGTCATATGACATATTATTTATATATATATATATATATATATATATAAAAGGAAACATTTTTCCAAATGGGGAACAAAAGACATTTGTTTTTAGGAATTTAAGGAATAGTGACATGATTGGTACCTGTTCCTTTTCATGGACGTAACAGTATTATTTTATACCAAAAAAGAAAAATTCGATTCAGGTATGAACTAAGGAGTTGTTCTAGTTGTTATTTTAAATCAGTGCCGGTGATTCTCCCACACAAAATTGGCTTTTGGGTTTTTAAAGCCTCAGGAAATCATTTTAGAAATATCCTCCCAATGATGGAAAATTATCACCAGTGTGGAATTTCCAATGAGCCACGCTTTCTGTGACAGCATTTCACTTCCTAACGCATTGTAGGGAGTTGATCTTACCCTTAACAAAGAATCTCTCTCATGCTCACATCCTACTCCAGGGTCAGAAACATGTAGCTACTGCTTATCCTCAGAGCTCCGTGGAGGGATGTGGCAGCGAAACTTTAAAAACCCTCTTCATACGCATAGCACATGCATCCATTCAGTGGATGATTTCATCATTCATCCATTTCACAAATTCATCATTTGTAACATGAAGTATGGTAAGATGTTGAGACAGAGATGGTTAAGACATTGTTTCTGTATTGAACTCTGATGGAACTCAATCCTCTCGATTTTGTTTCGTATCTTCACAAAAATTCCTAACTATATGTAAACACAGGCCTGGCCTCTGTTGAGTATTTTATTAGTTTGAGATATTTTATTGCTGTATAGTGCCAAGTATTAATGGGCTAGTATCCTTCATGCTGCTGTATTTGCTAAGCCTTACTTTATGGGGGACCATGAACGCCACAGTGAGGTTGGATCTTAATTCCCTAAGTCCTAGCACCAGTTTTATTTTTTTTAATTAAAGTATCATTGATATACAATCCTACGAAGGTTTCACATGCTAGCTGCAGTTTTAATGTTTGTTGATATTCTTGCAGGAACTACCAGCCATACAACTGGATCTTCCAACAACATTGTGAAACCATCAACAACTCCAGTTTCTGTAGTCTCAGAGAATGTTACAGTCACCGCCTTGACACCCACAGCAAAACCATCTACAACTCCGGTTTCCTTGGTCTCAAAGAATGTGACCGTCACTACCTTGAAATCCACAGCAGCATCTAAAATGACAACACCAGGACTCTCAACAAATACAACTTCCATCACTTCGAAGTCCACACCCAAGATAACTACACCCAAGATAACAAGTGCTTCACAAAACACATCCCAGCTGACCACAACCCACAATAGTTCAGTGACATCTATTTCTTCATCAGTAACAAGTATGTATGAAAATTGACCTATTTTTCCAATATGCTGAAAATAGTTGTTCAGTGCCACATGTATATCATCATTCCACTCTGCAAAGAACAGAGAAATTTCAACAGTGATTTCCAATTAAAGTATTTGTAGAGACCAGGAAAACAGTCAATTGACCTAGTATCTTGAAATGAGTTTCCAAATTAATCATGCCAAATAATGAGTCTGTGAGACCCGTGTGTGAATAAGTAATTTATCCTAACAGGGAATTTTATTTTACATGGTTTGAAAATCTGTCATCCTATTCTTTGAACCTGCCTAAATCCTTCCTATCATGAGGTAGTCTACATGATCTCTAAACCTAAATCATGAACTTTGGTTTTAATTCATTTGTGCCATGCAGATATTTTTAGATCTTTAGTCTAAAATAACTCTCCCAAATGAGCTATTTCAGCTCCCTTTAAAGATATTTTTAAGCGGCATTAGCTATAATCATGAATGTAGTATCAGTCTCAGCGCTCTTTATTTTTTGCATTTGTTTAAAATACAAATGCCTGTGAAGGAAACCATGAATTCAAAACGTTAAGATTTTCTTTTTAAGTTATTCAAAGTTGAAGTTCTGTGATAAAGCTAATGATCACACCTGTCAAAACAAATAGCAGACTTTGTGGTTTCTTTTGTTTTTATATATTCTCCATATATTTTCTTGATTACTGCAATTTAAGTATTGAGATCAACTTCAGTGTCTCAGAGGTTCCTGACGCAATAAAACCAAACTCGTTAAAATTCCCAATTCATTCAAAAGAAGAAACTTTAGTTAGAAATATTTACTCAAACTGGATCCAGTTTCAAGATTTTCAGCTGTTGCCCAGGTCTGTTGATGCTGTTAAGACAAGAACTCTTTCAAGAGGATTGATAAGAAAAAACTTCCTCCAAATCTTGCTGCCTCTGAGGTTTTGGTAGATTGGCCGAGACCAGCGCCGCCGAGCACCCTCAGATCCTGGGGTTTCCCGAGAAGCGTGTGGACGAGACGAGGCAGTCGCTGGCGCGGAGTAGGCTGGAGACCAACTTTCTATGCTTAGGTCCCCCCGTCCCCAATTCAGCTTTTTTATATAGAAAAATTCAGAGTTTTAGCTTATTACAATGTTTTTAAAAAGCACTAAAGCCTATTTTTTTGTTTTGTTCTAGTCACAGCTACTATTAATTCTAAAGAAAATAAAGGATCGAAGTTTGACTCTGGCAGCTTTGTTGGTGGTATTGTATTAACACTGGGAATTCTGTCTGTTCTTTACATTGGATGCAAAATGTATTATTCGAGAAGAGGCATTCGCTATAGAACCATGTGAGTTTTGATTGGCCAGGACTTTTTTTATTACAATTATTTATGATTTGTGTTTATTTAAATATCATGAGTATTAAAATAGGGCCAGTGTTCATCTCAGGGATGAATAATTTATAGATTTTTGAGTTTTATTCCCATTAATCCTATATGCCCATAGTAAACTGTGTAAAATGTGATTATAGTTATTTACAAATTAAAATGGATGTGTACATGTGTAAAAATGTACATATTGGTGTCATACATTTTTTTTTTTTACCAAAGAACCAAGTTAAGCCGATCCTTTTCACTTATTCCTCTAATCCTAAGAAATACAGGTTTTATCAGGCTGCTGACCTATGTTTCCTGTGTTTGTCAGTAGCATTAAAATAATATCTTTGGTAAAAACATGATTTTTGCCTTCTGTGAAAAGAGACAAACGCAAGTTTTTCTGGCAGCCTTATTTTCCCTAATAATTCACTGTATCAAATGAATTGTTAGTTTTACTGTAGAATAACATATGTTACCTTTTTCAGGTGAGCTTTATCAACAAGTCCCAGTCAGTAAATCATGTCTGCCTTTCATATAATTGTATCAGACTTACAGTTTGGGGAAGTATTATCGCCCAGCTTTTGTTTCTCCAACATAGTCCTTTTGGTTTTTCTTTTGAGCTTTGTATGTGCAAGTGCCAGCTCATTCTTCTGATCCATAGACCAGATGATCATTTTCCAGAATTTGCTCAAGGTGTAATACACAGACATGTGCCACAGACTTTCCATGTCAGAAAATCTGCAAAATATTGAACAAGTTACTTTGCTGCAAGAATCTCTAAGCCTTTGATGTGTTGTTGTGAATTAAGAATTTCTAGGAAAGGAATATAGTATGAAAATGTTTCTTAATTTTTCATTGAATTAAAAAAAAAGACTTAAAAATTACATTTAAATTCAGTTGTCTTTTCAAATCAAGGTCACTTTAATTAAAAGAGTATCACAGTGGTGTTTTGCCAGATTAAAAGCATATTCAGATTCATCCTTTTAGATCAACCCATAAAAGAAAAAAGTATTTGAGGCAACTGTGACTAGTTAACTTTAAAAATGCTTTAGGCTTTGAAATACTTTTTGAGATCACTGTTTCTAGAAATATTTACCATCTCTTCTCTTGGTAAATTTCACCAGGCACATTTTAATCATAGTAAATTAAATGCCATTCATTTTTTTGTAATGTAATATTTTTTTAAATATATTTATTGATAATAGTTGAGGCTTTAAAACAGTGAAGCAAGTAAATTTAAATGTGCTTCTTTTATTTTAAACTGCCTTAACTACCAAGTATGTAATTTTAGCTTTATGGGCTAATTTTTCCTCGTGAATGTATGACCATATAATGCTACTTGCCCCGTGGAGGAAATTAGGTGGAACTGTGCTGGCAGAGTTTGACTCTAAGAGGAGTCTTATTTTCACATAGGAACCAGTAGATGATGAAAATACCATTAATTAGTTGAGCCTAAGTTCACATGTTTGTTTTTTTCCACATTTCAACATCTATGAAATTAGGATTTACCTTATAGTCTATGGGATGAGAAACCATTGTTTTCATTTAATTAACTGGCTGTTTCTCATAGTGCTACATAAAAAAATAGTGCATTTGAAAGCAGATAGTTACTTTGAAGTTATTTTTAATATCACATTCTGTAAGAAAGACTATTTGTCCTATTAGAAACAGACCTTTATCTAGTAATAAGTATTTCTGGTTTTCATTTTTTGGATAATAACACTAATTAAATTAGCTTCTGTGTTTCTTAGGAGTGAAATGGTTAAGAGATGGGGTTTGGGGCAAACAGACTTAGTTTTGAGTCTGGTTTTGCTGTTGACTAGAAGGGGCCTTCCCATATGCCTAAAGAAAGGAGGCAGCAGCATAGTGGGCAGTGCTCAAGACAGGGGTTCGTACGCTTGTTTAGCTTCTGATCCTCCGCAGAGGGTGACTGGGATGATTAAATGGTATGGAAAGTGTGCAGTGTAACACCTGGCCCTGTAAACACTCGAGAAATGACAGTTGCTTGCTTTTTTAAAGAGGATTCTAGTAAACTGGTGGAAAGTTACACAGCCACTAAAAGGCACAGCAGAGATTTGGGTAGAGGTCTGTTTGACATCCTGAACCACCACTTGACTCCTTAACCACTACAAGTATACCCGGTACTTAAGAAGTTTTATACAAAACAACGACAGTTTTGATTCTGAAGCTTGAAATTATTTGGGACTTTATTTAAACATATGAACATATAAGTGTTTGGGTACAAATACAAAAAGTTAATTTTGACTTTTGATATATTACAGTGATGAACACGATGCCATCATTTAAGGAGACCCAAGAACCAATGGAGGGAATGACTGATGCGGCCCTGTCAGTTAATTTTGGCTGATTATTTAAAACAATATTCTGTTCTTGAAAGTAGTATAAACAGGCAATGCCTATAATATACAATGTATTATATAAATATGTAAAGATTCGTGATGATTACTAAAGGTAAAAAAGGTTTGGTTTGGGTTTTTAAATGGAACATTCAGAGCATAACTATTAGAAGAGTTATATTCACTCTAAGGAACTATATATAAGACAAGTCCTGTCCCATTTTTTTGTGGCATTAGGGCTAGTGATTGGGAGAGCTCATCACTGAAGGGCACAATGTCATGAGGGCATCCAGATGAGTTTCTCAGTGCATTTAGGAGTTTTCAGTACCTTTGTTGTGCAAAGAACTAATGCTGTTCAGGTTCAGATATACCCTAATTACTAGTGCCACACAATAGAAATTATACAAATCAGCCTTAAGCATCAGTATTTTGTTTTCAAGCTGAGTACTTGGTTTAGGATTCCCCCAGCTCCCCCCAGATCAAAACCAGAAACAATACCTGGGCTTAGTCCTGTTAGCCTGTATTTTTTTATTAAGTTCTTCTAAGCTTTCAATAGCAGTTGATACAACTTTTTTCTTCTGTGTAATTTCAGTGAATTGTGATGTTTAACATGATAAAAACATAGTTGTTAGTAGTAAAAAGTTAGGTTATTTGCTACTGGGAGAATATTGTCACCACTGGAAATTGCTTTATTCATATTCAGCTACTAATTTTATACTTAGCAAATATTTTTAAGAGGTGTAGAGCTGCTTTGAAGATCTACAAATGTTTAGTGTAAGCACATCTAACTTAAACTCTTCTGTGATTTCCAAAACATTTAGAACTATACTTAGAACTGCAGGTTAATGCAGCTCGTCAAGCCAGGGATTGTAGGCTCCCCTCAGGCTACTAAACCTACAGGATGAAAATGCTGCATTTTCACACTGCTGATTTTACTCAAGGGTTGGGGAAACACAATGTTAATACTAAAATACCAGTGTTTTTTGGAATAAATTCACATGAAGTTTTCAAACAGGAATTTTTTAGACAGAAACTTCCTGCATCTTTATTCAGACCACTCTTCTTCCCTTACTGAAGAGACATTATGTTAACAGGTGGAAAAATCACAGTACTGTAGGGACACCAATAGCAGCCAAATTATTTTGGAGTGTGTTGTTTTACAGTTTATATTACAGCACTTAAAACTCAGGGTCAAGTTTTGACAGAGTTATTTAGTTCTACTAAGTCACACCAATTTTTGATAATCCAAAAGAGCTAAGATGTCCTAACAAATATGTACCTGTGTTTCATGGGAATTAATGTAACTTGTAATCAGCTTTTGGTTTTCAGAGGATGCCATATGTCAGGAATATTGATATAAAAGGATTTCTACTTACTCTGCATTTTGGCCAGTTAAAGTGATGAATGTGAATAAGAATTACCCAAAATATGGTTGAACGGTGTAATGTGACACGTACAGTTTGCAGGAACTATGAACCACATGTGTCTACATTAATTTGAAAAGAGATGTGGGCCAGTAGCTGAGATGTATGTCGCTAAATTAGCCCTAATTGCTGTCCTTTCACAAAATGTTCTTAAGCTATGTTTTCTAGGACCAGGGCCTTCTAATTTTCACTTGTTTTGTCTCCTGCATTCTTATCAGTACCTCAAGTGCTGAAGGTACAGGCCTGAAATTTTCTTCAATATTTGTTCGTTAGCACTTTGAAGAAGTAAAACCACTTTTTAAGTTCTAAATCTCATTATATGCCTTTAAAGTCTCCTGTGCTTTGGGTTTGAAATAATTTAGTTATATCTTTTCTTTGTATATAAGTTGTATAATTTGTTACTTTCAAATAGGAGTATTTTGATGCAGTTTTTTTGGTTATCTACAAAACTGAGGGAAACGGTGATGTAAACCAATATTTCCCAAGCATAAATTCATATCCCGAATTATGCTTACTTAAGCAAATGTTCAATTTTGTTTTCATTCCTTGAAAATATATTTACTTGAAGATAAAAGCAATCCAGATCTATGTCTAAATATCAGGCAGAATCCAGTCTATGCTTTAAAAATTTCTTTGGTTAATCCATAAAATGAATAATTCAGATATACTGACGGTATAATTTTGTATTTTTTTTTTCAGAAAAAAAATTTAAAGCAAATTCCTGTTACCTTTCTTTTTACTATAATGACCAGCTTTTGGTGTATTTCATTGTTACTGAGATCTATTTTTAGAATAAAATTTTCTTCTCCATCTGAGAGTTTTGTGTGTGTCTTTTGTGTCTTTCATGAAATGCAAGTAGAAGTGAACAGAAAACGCCCAGAACAGAGGCAGATTCTTGGGGCTAACTGACACTACGAGTGTGGCTGCCTCAACCAGCGGCAGCCTCTGGAAACCTGTTAGAAGCCCCACTCTAGACTTAGTGAATCATAAGCTCTGGGGTGGAGCCTACCAGCCCCTAACAGGTGATTCTGAGAAGCACTGATCAAAGGATTTTCATTTGAAGCCATTTTATTCTGATGGATGGAATTTTTAAAAATATTCATGGTAGAAAAAAAACTATCATTCCCTGTGTAAATAACTACCAATGCATTAACATATAGGAAAGCACAGCACCACTCCGAGAGGTCTCCTCTGAGCCTACAGTTGCCTCATGGGGAAGAGAGAGCCCAGAGTGGACATCCAGCTCCCCCAGCATTGTGGTTTGCTTCTCACTCTGGTCCAACCCTAGAAATCTGCCGCACTTGCCCACTGGGAATCTGATTGTGATGGAGAAGGGTGAATGGGTTTGCAACAACTACTACTAGGATCTTGGCAGACTAAATTCCTATGTGCAGCACCCAAGTAGTAGTCCTAACCAGCACGGGGCTTGCTACAGAATCAAGTTGGTGGTGCAGTCTGAACGGGGAACTTGGTGGGGTACAGGGCTGCTTGATTCAGGCCCTCGAATGAAGAGCTTTACCAGCCTTGAAGACAGGTCCACTTCTGCCCAAGCAGGGGACTGAGTCACAGTCCAGCCTAATGCTGAGTATATAGCTCTAGAAGAAATGGAAAAATTATTGGAAACACAAACCCTACCCAAGACTGAATCCAGGAAATAGAAAGTCTGAACAGACTTAATTACTAGTAGGGAGATTGAATCAGTAATCAAAAATCTCCCAACAAAGAAAATCCCAGGAACAGATGGCTTCACTGGACAATTTTACCAAACATTTATTAAAGAAAAAATTGCCAGTCCTTCTCAAACTTCATAATAACCAAACTTCACTCCCAAACTCATTTTACAAGGCCAGCATCACCCTAATTCCAAATCAAGAAAAGACAACTACAGGCCAATGTCCCTGATGAATCACTGTAAAAAATTCACAATAGAATAGTAGCAAACTAAATTCAGTAGCACATTAAAAGGATCAACTGGGATTTTATCCCTGGGATGCAAGGATGATCTGACACACACAAATCAATGTGAATACATCATATTATAGAATGAAAGAAAAAAGAATAATTTGAAAAAATTGAACATCTGTTCATGATAAAACTTAGCAAATTAGGTATAGAAGGAATGTACCTCAACATACTAGAGGCCATATATGACAGGCCTACAGCTAATGACATCATACTCAGTGGTGAAAGGTCAGGTGTTTTTCCTCTTAAGATCAGGAAAAAGACAAGGATGCCCTGTTATCACTCCTATTCAACATAGTACTGGAAGGCCTAGCCAGAGCAATCAGGCAAGAAAAAGAAAGAAAAGGCATCGTAATTGAGAAGGAAGAAGTGGAACTGTCTCTATTTTCAGAGAGCATGATTTTTAAATACAAAATCCTAAAGATGCCATCAAAAAAGTAAAGTTGCTGGATACAAAATTAACATTCAAAAAAGTAGCATTTCTACATCCTAACATTATCTGAAAAATAAAGAAAATGGAACCATTTACAATAGCAAAAAAAAACAAAGACCTGGGAATAAATTTAACCAAGGAAGTAAAATATCTCTACTCTGAAAACTATGACACTGATGATCAAAATAAAGGATGACATAAATGGAAGGGACTCCTGTGTTTACAGCCTGGAAGAACTAATATTAAAAATGCCAATAATACCAAAAGTCATCTACAAATAGATGCAATATAATCCCTATCGGGATTCCAACAGCATTTTGTCCATGTAAAATTTACATGGATGAGCCAAAGCAATCCTAAGAACAAAGCAGGAGGCATCATATTTCCTGATTTCAAGCTATATTATAAAGCTATAGTTATAAACAGTCTGATACTGGCATAAAAACACACAATAGAACAGACTCAAGAACCCACTATAAGACCAGAAACTATAAAACTACATGAAAACACAGGAAAAAGGCTCAACATGGATCTTAGCAATAATTTTTTGGATCTGCCACCTAAAGCACAAACAACAAAATAAAAAAGAAGAGCTACATCAAACTAAAAACCTACACAGCAAAAGAAAACATCAGCAAAATGAAAAGACAGCCTACAGAATGGGAAAAATATCTGCAAACCACATACCTGATAAGGGATTCAATAACAAAATATGTAAATAACTCCTACACCTCAATAGCAAAAAAAAAAAATCCTATATTTAAAAATGGATTTATGAAATATGCCAGGCAGAGAAAGACAAGTAAATTATTTCACTCATCTGTGTAGCATAAGAACAAAGCAAAAACTGAAGGAACAAAACAGCAGCAGACTCACAGAACCCAAGAATGGACTAACAGTTGCCAAAGGGAAAGGGACTGGGGGTGGGGGGTGGGAAGGGAGGGACAAGGGGAATGAGGGGCATTACAATTAGCACACGTAATGTGGGGGGCAGGGCACGGGGAAGGCAGTATAGCACAGAGAAGACAAGTAGTGACTATAGCATCTCACCACTGATGGACAGTGACTGTAATGGGGTGTGTGGTGGGGACTTCATAATGGGGGGAATCTAGTAACCATGATGTTGCTCATGTAACTATATTAATGATACCAAAATTTTTTTAAATGGACTTAAAGAACCTGAGTAGATATTTGTCCAAGAAAGACAGCCAATAAGCACACGAATAGACGCTCGACATCACTCCTTATTAGAGAAATGCAAAGCAAGACCACAATGAGTATCTGCTCACCTGTAAAGATCAAAAAGTCAAGAGATACCAAATGCTGGCAAAGATGTGGAGAAAAGGGAACCCACATGTACTGTTGGTTAGATTATAAACTGGTGCAGCCATTATAGAAAACAGGAGGTTCCTCAAAAAATTAAAAAGAACTACCGTATCACCTAATAGTTTCACTTCTGGCAACATATCCAAAGGAAACAAAAACACTGTCAAAGAAATATCTGTATCACCATGTTAACATCAGCATTATTTACAGTAGCCAAGATATGGAAACAACCTAAGTGTCTATAAATGGGTAAAGAAGTTATGGTATATACACAATGGAGTTATTCAACCACAAAAAAGGAAATCCTGCCATATGCAACAACATAGATGGACCCACGAAGTGAAGTAAGCAGAGAAACAAATACTGTATAACCTCTCATATGTCAGGATGGGCGGGGGTACTCAAAAAGATCAGACATGTTACCAGGTGGGGTGTAGGGAGGGAGCAATTGAAGGTGGTCAAAAGGCACAAACTTCCAGTTAGAAATACTAGAGATGTAATGTACAACATGACGACTGTAGTTAACACTGCAATGTGGTATATATCAAAGTGAAGAGATTAAATCCTAAATTCTTATCACAAGGAAAAAAGTCTTTTTCCTTTGTAGGGTGATGAATTAACTTGATTGTAATCATTTCATATATGTAAGTCAAATCATTATGCTGTACATTTTATACAAGTGCTACACATCTCAATTATATTTTAAAACTGGAAAAATGCATAAATCATAAACATACTGCATGAGTTATCACAAAGTGAACAAACCTCTTTAACCCCAGCCCAGGTCAAAGACTTGAACAGAAGTCTCCTTCATGCCCCCTCCAAAACACACCCTTCTCTGACTTCTAACACAATAGATGAGTATTGCCTATTTTTGAATATCGTGTAATGGACTCATGCTTTTTTGTGTCTAGGTTCTTTCACTCAATATTTGTGAGACTCGTTATAAGTAGTTAGATTTATTTTCATTGCTGTAGAGTAGTCCATTGTGAGTGTATCAATTTGTTCATCTGCTGCACATTTGGGTCTCCAGTATTTATTTGGTTATTACAAATACTGTCAATGAGGATTATTTGTACATGGGCATTGGTGCAAATTTGCAAGCATTTGTTTTGGGCATATATCTAGGACCTGAATTGCTAGTGTATAGTTTTAGCAGATGATGCTAAACAGTTTTGCAAAGTGCCTCAATCGTTGCCTGGGAGTTCCTGTCGTTCCATACCCTAATCATAACTTGATTTGTCAGTCCTGAATTTTAGTCATTCTGGTAGATATGTAGTGGTATCCCACTTCAGGCTTACTTTGCATTAATTTCCCGTTAACTAATCTAGTTAATCACCTTTCATTTATTTTTTGGCCATTTAAACACCTTTTTAACTATTGGTTGGCCACCTGGCTGTCGTCTTGTGTGCCTGTTCAAGCCTACTGCGTGTTTTTCTAGTAGGTTTTCTGGGGTTATTTTTATTTGTAATTTCCTATACTTCCTTGATATAAGTCTTTGTCAGTCATATATGTACAAATGTATCTCTCCAAATCCACAGCTTAATTACTTTTAATAAATACAAAAAAATAAAATTTTGTTCTATGCAAAGAACTAAGTCTGTAATTGAAATAGCCTAATGGCATTTACAAATTATATTTTCATGGAATATGTTTCTAACAAAAAACTCATATCCTTTGAAAAATGCTTCAAGAGAAATGTGTATTACTCTTATCCTTGCAAGTATAGTTTACAGGAGTGCATAGTGACTGACAACTTCCTAAGAAATAGTGCATAATAAAAAAACATTTTATAAATATGAACATTTCTTATCTGTTCTTCATAATCTTACAGATTCATTAGGTTTATAGTAAAGGGGAGAACACAATTTAATATACATCTCTGGGTATAAATAGCTGGAACTAAGGAGGAAATTATTTGGAGGTCTGAGATTAAGTCCTGAAAGATTTCTACTTTGGATATAAAGCAGTTTCCTGTACTTTTCCTGCAGCAGCCCCACCACCACACCTATCTTCCCAAGCGCAGACCCATCCATCCTAACCCTTTTACTCATGTCTCAGGAAGAGATGGACTTCTGCCAAAAGTATCTACATTAATCACCTCCCAGTTCCTCAAAGGTCTGCCTATTAATAAAACATTTATCGTAATCACTTCATGTTGTTAAGAGCTGGTTCAAGTGCTCCCTGTTTTATGTAGAACTTTTCCCATGCCTCCATGCCTGCTCTTCCCTTCTATTCCATGTTCTCTGTTGCTACTTCAAAGAGCTGAGAGGAGGGCATGTAGCAAAAGGCTTCTCAGAACATGTCCTTTCCTCATTTTGCTGTGACATCTGCACCCAAGGATGTTAAAAAATGTATCAACTGAGATGGAAAACTTCCTAAGTCATTCTGTGAGGCTAGCATTACCCATACCAAAACCAGACAAACACATAAGTAACAAACCAATATCCCTTACAAATATAAATACAAAAATCTTCAAACTATTAGTAAACAGAATCCAACAACATATTTAAAGTGTTGGATTTATTCTAGGAATGCAAGGATGATTGAGCAAAAGAAGTCAGTGCGATATGCCACATTAATATGGCAAAGGGTGGGAGGTGGGGAGGACAAAGGGATCATTTCAATGAAGAACAAGTATTTGACATACCCAACATCTTTTCATGGTAACACCCAGAAAACTAAAATTAGAAGTGACTTCCTCAACCTGACAAATGGCATTAATTAAAAAAAAAACCACAGGTAATTTACCGCATGGCAAAAGACTGAAAGCTTTCCCAGTAAGATCAGGCACAAGACAAGGAGGTCCACTTTCATCGCCGCCTTTCAACATTGGGCTTAAGAGTTCTAGACAGAGCAGTTAGGTGGGAGAAAAAGCATCAAAACGGGGAAAAAAGAGTAAGATGATCTTTGTGATGGCATGATCCTAGAAAGAAATTTCAGCAAATCAGTAAGTAATTCACAAAGTTGCAGGATACAAGATGAGCACACAAAAATCAGTTGGTGTTTCTATACACTGGCAATGAACAATTAAATTCAAAAAGATACTAAGAAAACAACTTCATTTATATTACATCCAAAAGAATAAAATACTTAGGAAGAAATTTAACCAAAGAGGTGAAAATCTTGTACAATGAAAACAACAGAACATTGCTGAAATTAAAGACCTAAATAAAACCAAATAATGCCTGTGTTCTTGGATTGGAAGAGTTAATACTGTGAAGGTGGCAATATTACTGTCTAAAGCAATCTGCAGAATGAATGCAATCCCTACCAAAAATCCAAGAGCTCTATCCTCAAATTCATAACAGAATTGCAAAGAACCCCAAATAGCCAAAAAAATCTTGAAAAATAAGAATAAAGTCGGAGAATCACACTTCCCAAGTTAAAACTTACTACAAGGCTACAATAATCAAAACTGTGGTGTTGGCATAGGATAGACATACAAATAGAATTTAATTGAGCACAGGAATAAATCCGTAATCTATGGCCATTGGACTTTGTTTTTATTTTTGAGAGGTTTTTTTTTGTTTTTTTGCAGTGCATTGCAGGACAAGTGCCCGTTTAAATTTTTACTCCTTACATCAAAAGTTTACTTGAAATTTTTGTGATAAGGGCAACTGATTCTATTCTCTTAGCAAATTTCCATATTTGGTATATTATTAACCATACTCATGTTGCACATTAAATATCTAGTCAGTCATCCTACGTAACTAATTTTGTGCTCTTTGACCAACATCTCCCCATTTCTTCCACTTCCCCTCCCCCAGCACCCATTGTCCTACAGTTCCTATGTATTTGAATTTTTTTAGACTCTACATATGAGATCATGCTTTTTTTTTTCTTCCTCTGGCCTATTTCACTTAGCCTAATGTCCTCCAGGTTTACCTGTGTTGTTGCAATGGCAGGATCTCATTCGAGGCTGAAAAGTATATACACATACATATAGTTGACCCCTGAATATGCAAAGGTTAGGGACACTGAACAGTTGAAAATCCACATATAACTTCTGACCTCCCCTCAAAACTTAACTACTAATAACTTACTCTCAGCTGGAACGACTGCTGAAAAAAGTCTGGTAGTTCCTCAGTAAGTTAAACAGAATCGCCATATGACTTAGCAATTTTACTCCTAGGTATATACTCAAAAGAACTGAAGACAGGCACTATTCACAATAATCAAAAGGTGGAAATTACCCAAATCCGTAACAGATGAATGGATAGACAAGATGAAACATCCATTCAATGGAATATTACTCATCCATAAAAAGGAATGAAGTACTGATACATGCTACAACGTGATGAACCTCAAAGTTACTATGCTAAGTGAAAGCAGCAAGACACAAAACTATGTACTGCAGGATTCCATTTGAAATACCCAAAATATATAAACCTACAGAGACAGAAACCAAATGGTGCTTGCCAGAGGAATGGGGAAGACGAGAAGGAGACTGACTGTTTAAAAGGCATGAGAATTTCTTTTGGGGATGAACATGTTTTGAAACTTGATAAAGGTGATGGCTGCACAACACTGTGAATGTACTAAATGCTACAGATTTGTATACTTTAAAATAGTTTTTATGTTATATGAATTTCATTTCAAAAACATTTTTAAAGGGGGGTGGGACAAATATCAAAAGCCATTTTCAGGTGAGTAATGATCTTTTGAAAATTAAACCTAGAAGAGATAGAGGATTTAATAAGAACTGAACTACTGAAATTTCTTGCAGAGATCACCACTCCTACTAGTCCTGCAGACCCATGTTACACGCTGTCCTCCACAGTGGCAGCAAGGCCATTGGTTATTTAACGGAACTTTAGCCATCCTCATAATTTGCATCCCCTTCTCCATTTTTTGACCGAACTGATGTTTTTCTCAATATTATTTATTGAACTTATTATGGCTTTATGAATTGGGCATAAAGCCCAAACTACCCTTCCTAAATTCCTTGTATGTAAAATTCTGCCACTACATTACTTATAAATAACAGCTACAATCATTTAACTCCTCTTAAAAACCAACAGCTCGAGGGATTCAAGATGGCAGCATGAGAGGTGAGACAGAGAACTCCTCCCAAAACCACAGATAGTGTGAAAATATAGTTAATACAACTAACTCTAAAACAACAGGAAAGAAGGCTGCACCAGAGTGCATACAGACCTCACGAACAGAGCAGACCTCACGAAACAGGGTAACGTACGAGAAAACCTTGATCCGGCGGGAGAGCCCTTCCCCTACCCCAGTTCACCAGGGGGAGGAAGAGAAACGGAGCGGGGGAGGGGGTGGAAGCCTGGGACTGCTGAACACCTAGCCCTGGAGATCTGCTTTGCGAGCAGAAACCTACATTGTGTGGTGCTCTGGAGGATGCGGAGCTGGGACAGGCAGAGGGCTTGAGAGACAGATTCCGACCGTTTGTGGAGGACAGGATCCACACCTGGCCACTCTGGGACAAGGGAAAGGCAGGTGGTCTGAGAGACTTCCTAGCAGCAAGAGGGCTGCTGAAGGGGTGGGGTTTACACGGAGCTTGCTACGTGAGAGAAGGGATAGGGGGACAAGGTTGTCAGGGTGTGCTCTGCCCAGCAGATTGGGAACTTTGAGGAGCTGCAGGCGCACCATCCCCCTGGCTGGTTACTCAGCTCCAAGGTCCCCCACTGTGACACAGCCTGCCAAGCCTTCCTCCTGGCCTGCTGGCACCTGCTTGCAAACCGGCAGTCACTGCGCAGGCATCAGGCCAGTCAGAGGGAGGCCCCTCTGACGACAGCTAGAGACGCAAAGCACAGAGGCTTACACCTGTGTGTTCAGCTCACTGGCTCTGATATGGGGGACAGGCATGGCAGATGGGAATCAGGAAACAGATCTTTCCTCCCCCTAGGCACCAGCTCTGCTCCCCTATGACTCCCAACCCCACTCTAGGGGCTAAGCAGCTCCAGAGACTGGAGCTTCTGGGCACCAGAGGGCACCACACAGAAATATGAAACGTCAAAATAACATGGTTCAGACCAAAATCTCACAAACCCCAGAAAGAGGGCCAAGTGAAACTTAACTCACCAATCTTCCTGAAAGAGAGTTCAAAATAAAAATCATAAACACACTTATGGAGGTACAGAAAAATATTCAAGAACTCAGGAACGAATTTAAGATGGAGATTCGATCATTAAGAAATTCCATATCTGAAATGAAACATACAAGGAAGGATTT
This sequence comes from Smutsia gigantea, assembly GCA_032199065.1. Taxonomy (NCBI): domain Eukaryota; kingdom Metazoa; phylum Chordata; class Mammalia; order Pholidota; family Manidae; genus Smutsia; species Smutsia gigantea. Next base: position 102,180 of record JAVSCE010000969.1, read on the forward strand.
AAAAGCAGATTAGATGTAGTAGAAGAGATGGTAAATGGAATAGAAATTAGAGAAGAGGAATACAAAGAAGCTGAGGCACAGAGAGAAAAAAGAATCTCTAAGAATGAAAGAATATGAGAGAACTGTGTGACCAATCCAAACGGAACAATATTCGCATAATAGGGGTACCAGAAGAAGAAGAAGAGAGAAAAAGGGATAGAGAGTGTCATTGAGGAGCTAATTGCTGAAAAATTCCTCAATCTGGGGAAGGAGATAGTCTTTCAAGCCATGGAGATGCACAGATCTCCCAACACAGGGACCCAAGCAAGACAACATCAAGACATATAATAATTAAAATGGCAAAGATCAAGAATAAAGACAGACTTTTAAAAGCAGCTAGAGAGAGAAAAAAGATCACATGCAAAGGAGAACCCATCAAGCTATGGTCAGATTTCTTAACAGAAACCTTACAGGCCAGAAGGGAGTGGCATGATATATTTAATGCAATGAAGCAGAAGGGCCTCAAACCAAGAATACTCTACCCAGAAGGAGGGATTAAACAATTTTCAGATAAGCAAAAGCTGAGAGAATTTACCTCCCACAAACCACCTCTACAGTGCATTTTGGAGGGACTCCTACAGATGGAAGTATTCCTAAGACTAAACAGATGTCACCCAAGGGATAGAGTGTACAGAATATGATTTATAACATATGAAGAATGGAGGAGAAAAAAAAATCTTTGTGTTTGTAATAGCATACAAAAGTGTATATCAATAATACCTTAGTAAAAAATTTTTAAAAATAGCTCTCTACTTACAGAATGACATCTAAACCACAAAGCCCACATACATAGTTTTCTTAAATCTGGTCCATATCCTACCTTTCCAACCTTGTTTACCATTATGCACCTTCATCAATCCTACAACTCTTCACTTTTTCCAAAAATGTTTCCTACATTTTTGTCTTTCTTCATGATCTTCCCTCTACCTGGAAAATATTTCCCAATACCTCTGTTCTCTAAATTTGCATATTCTAATCCTATTTAGTCTTCAATACCCACCTGATTACTACATTAGCTACAATTATTTAGAAAAAAAATCTCCATTGCACTTTATCTGAACAACTCTTCCAGCAATTATTTTCTACTTTGGGTTAAAATATCTCTCAGAGCCTCAGTATCCCACATCTGTAAAACAGAGTATGCTTTAATCTATAGGACATCTCTCTGTTCTCTGACAATACTTGTTCTTTTGCACCTCTGTGCCTTTACACACACCAAACCTACCACTCTATTTATATATATATATATATATATATATATCTGCCCCCATACTTTCACCTTTGCTGGGTGAGATATACCCCAATTACTCCAAATAATGCTATATTATGAACTATTCTTGCAATCACAATAGCTTCAAATGGATAAGCTTCTTCAAGAAATAGTGAATTCTAGTGGAAACAAACCATCTGATATTCGACTATTCAACATAATAAATACCTATTATGACACTGATTGGCGCAAAAAGGGTAAGCGAATAAAACCCAACTCTCTGATCTCAGTACATACAAATTTAGCAAGTGGATAAAATATCAATTACAGTACCATGTATTATATTTTGTGCAATATTTTTATTAAGTGCAAAAAACAGAAGTTCTTATATTTTATTAAAATGGACTAGCTTGATAAAGCCAAATAAGATAAACTCTCAAAAAAAGAATCCAAATAAAAACAGTTATAGTTCTTATGCTAGATGGCAGCCCATGCAATTTTTGAAAACATTAATATAGCTCAATGAGACTTCTGTCCAAAACGTACAAGCTAAGGAATCAACCATGTTCAAATTTTACAATACAGCTGCAGAAAGGATCAGCGTAAAGTGCTTTAACGTCTCTGGCACCTTGCATTAGCTTGCTAGGGAGGCCATAACAAAGTACCAGACTGGGTAGTTTAAACAACAGAAATTAATTTTCTCACAGTTTTGATGGCCAGAAGTCCAAGATCAAGATGTTAGATGATTTGGTTTCTTCTGCGGCTTCTCACCTTGGCTTATTGATGGTGATCTTCCTCCCATAACTTCACAGGGTCCTCTCTCTGCATGTGTCTGTGTCCTAATCTCTTCTTATAAGGACACCAGTCATATTGGACTAGGGTGTATATGATCACGTTTTACCTTTAATTACCTCTTTAAAGGTCCTACCTGAACACACAGTCTCATTCTGAGGTACTAGGGATTGGGACTTCAACAGAGGAATCTGGGGGGTGGGAGGAATACAATCCAGCCTGTAACACATTTAATTGTTTAAGGAATCTGGCACTGCCTGGCACTCAGTGGATCCTCAGTATATAGGAGCTATTATTAAGAAAAAAGAAAAAAGAACAGTTTCTAAAATACCTTTATCCATCTTTACATTCCTTCTACAATGGGAGGCAGAAATTTGCTCTCACTGACAGTCTTACAACTAGATTATGCATTTGGACTTTCATAAATGCATCAGCATATCACGATGGAAAGAAAGGCAAGAGAAGAAATTGAAGTTTAGAGAAATTTTCACTCTTCCCTGTGTATTCTCTTACAGGGATCTCAAAGACTGTGGGATAAGGCAAAAAAGAAGAGTTGTTAGTATTAGACCTCCTTTCCACTTGGCCTGACAAGTTTGCCACAGACACAGATCTAGGAAAGGTCAAATATGACTTGGCCCCAAAATTACTTACCACTGCCTGTATTCCATCTCCTCATCCCACCAACTCCTATGCAACAAAACAATTACACTAATTTTTTGAAAATCCCAATGCACATTTACCTAATTTTATTTAAGAATTTTTTGATATGTATTTTTAATTCAAATTATATCTATAACATATACAAAGCAACCAGACAGATATTGCCATCTAAAGAAATTCTCACAAATCACATTACTATTAAAAAACTCTTCTTAGTAATTTGTTACATGAATTCAGTATTTTAATAGCTAGCATTTGAGTGCTTACAATGTGACAGGTACTACACTTATGTCCATTACCTCATTTAATCCTTATAACCCTATGAAAAGGCACATGGAAATACTTTTTACATAGGGATAAAGAAATTTTTGATGATGTAGTCTTTTTAAAGAAGTTTATTAAGACATTTCTCACAAACTAGGGAAAAGCTTACTTACCAATAAGGAAAAAAATCCTTATTTTACAATACAAATGCAAAAACACCAAAGAGATTTTGGCACCGTAACTTTGATCAACTGCAGAGTTCCTGGTTTCCAGTTCTTTTAAACTAGACTTTAATGTAGTACTCAAAGTCTTCAGAGAAAATACCAAATCTATTCACTCTAGAAATGATAAACAGCGCTGACACCCTCCTTTAATTTCTCCTACATTCACACATGTACGCTAATAAAGTTCATACATAAAGCCTTCCTTTCATATAAACAGAGATTAAGGTTAAGTACGATATATGATACTACCTATTTTTTTTAAACAAGACTACTAGTACCAAAGCAGAGTAGAACACAAATGTTACTAGAACCAGTAATTCCTTTTTTACTTCAAATGTGTAACACAATTTTAAAGACCTTTTTAATGTATAGGCTAAATAAAAGCTATTTTTCTTTTACGAGAGAAATGTACGAACAGTACCCTTAATTATACCCCTGCAAATAGGGCATTTTCTTAGAGAGGGGGCACATTCTTGGCATACTACCAGATGGCCACAAGGGATGAACACAATGGAAACTTCTTTGTCCATACACACTTTACAAGTTCTTTCTTCTTGCAGCCTCCTCAATTGTTCTTCCAGTGACAGACCTAATAAAAACAAAAAACTTCAGTGAAATTCAGGTTCTCCTTTACCTCCCATTAAAAAAGTAACAATAGTAAGGGTAATATTTCATGTTGGTCTTAAGTCTTAATTTTGTTTACCTGAAACATCTTCTGCTGGAATATACTTCATATTCTTTTCCACTGAGGAATAAAAAACAAAAAGCATCACTCTACCAAATACAAGACTGCTTTACATACTACCCATTTTTTTTCATTTACTATCTATTGAATAACATAAATCCTGGCTATTATCAGGAATTATTTAACCATACACCCAGGTAATAAAAGCCTTTATTTTTTTTTTTAGAACAAGTTAAATATATAGACCATAGTTTGCTATATTTGTTTTGTGTGTCAAATGCAAAGACGAATCCCAAGGATTTCTAAAATAAATTCACCAACAAACTCACCAAATAAATTCTCATATAACGTAGAGTCAATTTCTTTTAGACAAGTTTTGAAGATGTTGGCAGCAGCATTTCCTTTAACTAAAATGGTATCAATTAATTCTCTTGCTTGTAAAGGTATCTGTGTTTTTTGTTTAATAATATCATGTTCCTGTTTATTAATTACATTGGCCTTTAAAAGATTATCCAGGATAGGAAGCACACATGTCAACTGTTGAAAGAGAGCCATTCTATTCCTCCGAATTAATGACAAATCATCTTCGTTTAAAAAAAAAAGAAAAAATCCATTAGATTTTAAACTGCTCCAACTTATACAGCCACTAACTAGCAACTCTACAAACAATTTAGGTACTAAATAAATAGAAACTCGAAGAAGGACTAAATTACTTTTTTGCATTCAAATATCTGTTACTTGGAAAACTTCCAGGAGATTTCACTAAGGCATATTATATAGTACACGCACAGTCTCACTTTTTCACTTTTCAAAGTCTACATATTAACATGTCTTAGGACCCTGCTCTATTCTGTTGAAAGGAAGCAGAGAGTTTGAGAGGACAATAAAAATCTCACCTCTGTACTTTTCCCCCATGGAATTAATAATACTGACTTCTATTTGCATTATATCACTTTACTTTCATAAGCACTTTCACATGAATTCTCTCATTTGATACAGAGATCCTATCAATTAAACAGAGCAGGTATGACTGTGTCTTATCTTCAGTTAGGGAGAAAAAAGCTCAGCCAAGAATGAGCAACCTAAGATTACAGAAAGAATCAGTTGCAGAACCAGGTCTCCTAAATTAATATCCTCTTCAACCCTGTATTAGAAAGCAGTACTGCAGTGTTGAAGAGTTTGAGCTGTGAAGTCAGGACAGACCTAGACCCCCACGCTGGCCCCACCCCTTCTGTCCCCTAACCTACATATCCCTGTTTTCTCATCTGTAAAATGCAGATGTTTGCAATATCTCATTTAACTCCAATAGCAACCCCATGCAATAATGTACTATTATTGCCAATTTAAAGATGAGAAAGGTAATAAACAGTCAATCTGGTAACCGACAGAGCCAGGATTAAAATACAAACCTATTTCCATCTAGAAGTCAGACTTTAAGCATTCTGCTACATAGCCACACAGTAAGGTTCCCATAAGCTGTTTTTATCATTACTTACAAGCTTAAACAGAAAAAGTATCTTCTAACCCAAACACCCCATATTACTATACATGCAACCTTTACCTCTGCTGGCTCTTTATCTTTTACATATCAGTCTCCATGCTCCTGGAGAGCAAGTACTTAGCATTTGTCACAGGGACTTATGCTCAACTATTATTTGCTGAAGAAATGATTACTTAAAAAGACTTTTGGGAGTCTGAGGTTTAACATAATCTGGATGATCACCAAAATCAGTTCCCTACTATCTTTGGATTTGGCAGGAGCTTCTCATCAGACCCTAGGATTTCATCATCAGTTCTATTCTTTGTACAAGGATTAGAAGGTCAAACACCATAGTAAGAAAATGATTTGAAGAACTCTTAAGAAAAGTAGAAATAAGACCTATATCCAACTTTGAAATCTTGCTTTATCAAAACAATTTAAAGTTGTTATACATGAGAAAGAAATGCAATACAACTTAAGAGTTATGCTAAAATACTCTGATTAGCATAAATCAGGGGATCTTATTGGAAAGTAAACACACAGAAAAAAGCTGTAGTCACTGGTTCCCACTAGGGCAGTATGTTGCTCACAGTGGAGAAGGGGATGTGTGGTTTGCAAACGACTGGTGGCTGCTACTAGCAACTGGCAGACAGACGAGGATGTTAACTGTCCTGCAACATGTGAGACAGTCATGAGCACCCCGAGAAAGAATGCAGGGGACTAACACCCCCAAATACCTGATGCCATTTCTTCAGTTTGTCTTTCCTTCTCCTCTTCTCTTTTTTCAACTTCAGCATTAAGAAGTGCTGACACAACATCATTAACTGTTTTGTAATTCTCTCCAGTTGTTAGGATTTTATGCTGAACTGTCTGTTTTACCAAGCTTCTACTGAAGCCCATTTCTAAGGCAGCTTTAACCACAGGCGTATTCATCATGACTGCATCTTCTGAAGAACTTTCTCCAGGTCCGAAATGAACTATTTGAAAAAACATGTACCAATTAAAACCACAATGAGATATCACCTCACACAAGTAAGGATGGCCAGCATTGAAAAGACTAAGAACAACAAATGCTGGCGAGGATGCAGAGAAAGGGGAACCCTCCTACACTGCTGGTGGGAATGTAAGCTAGTTCAACCATTGTGGAAAGCAATATGGAGGTTCCTCAAAAAACTAAAAATACAAATACCATTTGACCCAGGAGGGAATCCCACTCCTTGGAATCTACCCAAAGACTACAACTTCTCAGATTCAAAAAGACATATGCACCCCTATGTTTATCGCAGCACTTTTTACAACAGCCAAGATATGGAAGCAACCTAAGTGTTCATCAGTAGATGAATGGATAAAGAAGATGTGGTACATATGCAAAGTGGAATACTATTCAGCCATAAGAAGGAAACAACTCCTGCCATTTGCAACAACATGGATGGAGCTGGAGGATATTATGCTCAGTGAAATAAGCCAGGCAGAGAAAGACAAGTGCCAAATGATTTCCCTCATTTGTGGAGTATAACAACGAAGCAAAACTGAAGGAACAAAATAGCAGCAGACTCAGAGACTCCAAGAAGGAACTAGTGGCCCAAAGGGGACGGGTGTGGGAGGGTGGGTGGGGAGGGTGGGAGAGGGGATTGTTGGGTGTTATGATTGTCACACATGGTGTGGGGGATCAAGGGGAAAACAGTGTAGCACAGAGAAGGCAATCAGTGAATGTGTGGCATCTTACTACACTGAAGGACAGTGACTGCATTGGGGTATGGGTGGGCACTTGATAATATGGGTAAATGTAGTAACCATTGTTTTTTCATGTGAAACCTTCATAAGAGTGTATATCAATAATACCTTAATAAAAGAAAAAAAGAAAAAACATGTACCAATGTTAAATTCCACAAACAGATGGAGAAAAATAATGACTATGATATAATCTTTACTCTCACGCTAATTATATCCTGGTAAGGGAAATGAGCTATATGCACCAATTACCTATAACTGCAAAGAAAATTCTGAACTTAATAAGGATCAAATGAGTGTAATAACATGCCATACTTTATAAAAATATCACTTCCCAGGCTACATCCTAGACCTACTTAATGAGAGACTCTCTAGGAATGAGGCTTAAAAATCTGATCTTTTAAAAATTCCAAAAATGACTCTGATGTATAGTCACTTTTAGAAATGATATACTACACAAATTTAGAAGTGAGAAATTACCTCACTTCAGCCAGGAAAATGGGGGAAATCAACAAAGATGGAAAAGGTGGCATCAGAAGTTTGGACTTGAAGGATGGATAGGATCTAGAAAGGTGGATAGATGAAGCAGAGAGAATAACAAATAAAAATGGAAAGAACAATAAAATGGAAGTCTAGTTCACACAAAATATATCTAAAGATGTAAAAAACTGGGTAAAGAAGGTGGTTTCAGACAGAGACATGCTCTGGAGAAAATAAAGCAGTGAAAGTGATAAATTAAGAGGCAGGAAGGCAATTTAGACAAAGTGATCAGGGAAGTATTTTCTGATAACAGATCAATGCTAGCTAAATGGTACCTCTATGAAAATTACAAAAATAACACCATTCTTCAAGGCACTTTACTGCCATCTGCTGGAAAATTGTTACAATAAACAGATAAATATAAATATACAAATCTTTGCTCAAACCTATGTGGAACCCTCATCTGAAGAGATAATACCAGAACAAACACCTGAATGATACGGAGTGAGCTATGAAAATACCCTGTAAAAAGTCTTTCAGGCAAAGAGAATAGCAAGTGAAAAAGCTTTAAGTTAAAAGTTTGGTATATTCAGAAACAGAAAGTTGGTGGTGTAAAGTTAGGAGTGTGATACCCAGATCATGAAGAGTCTTGTGAGAAGTTTCTAGTAAGTTTGCTAGAACTAGGAGGGTTTTAAGCAGGGAACTGATAAAACCTGATTTGTTTTTTCAAGAGGTGATTCTGACAGCTTGTGATAAACTTTAATGAGGTAAAATGGAATCAGGGAGACCTGTTAAGAGTATTATGACATAAGAGGATGGCACTTTGAATTAGGTGGAGAGTGGCCAAGTTGGACAGAAGCGGTAAAGATTTGGGGGCATACCACAAAGACAGAGATGAAAAAACTTCTGGGCTTCTAATAGATAAATATAGAAAGTAACAAGTAGAGTCAGGGATGATGCCTAACTGGAGTCAACAACAAGTAGGTACTGTTGACTGAGATGAGGAGGACCAGAGACGGAGCAAAGGAGGAACGAAGGACAGGGAGAAATGTGTTTCAACTCTGAAACATCCGTTATAAGCCAAGTAGAGATTTAAACAGATGTTGGACATGCCAGACTGGAGCTCAGGAAATGGAGAATAAATTTGAGATGAGTACTGAGAGATACTCCATCATTTATCAGTTTAAAAAAGGAATAGCCACCAAGGGAGATTGGTCATAATTAACCAGGGAATAGGACAAAACCAGGAGTGTGGCATCTAGAAAGCCAAGCAATGAAGTTATCTTAAAGGATGCAGGAAAGCGAAAACAGCAAGATCACTGAGAAAATGTCCCCCCTCAACAACTTGGAATCCATCCACAAAGTGCCTTTGCGGGAGCTTTAGGATCTGTGTAGAAGATTATGAAACCCCAGTGCAGTCCAAGACCAAGGAGAGCTGCTTTGAGAAGACAGGCCCCTACTCAGATGGCTGACTCACCAACTGTGGTCCCGGCTACAGTCCCAGAAACAGCTCTGTACATGTCAGGACTTGGCTATCGTCTGGTCTAGCTTGGTCCTGTTACTAGCACCATACACCAAGGAAATGCAGAGGAGCCGTGCCTACCATGCTTTGGGCAATAAGCATACAGACCTCAGTCCCAGCTGTGGAGACGGAAGTTACCTACAAATCAGATCCAGCCACGGCCCAGGAGCCAATAATGGTAAATCTGCCAAGCTGTCAGCCTGTATATTCTGAAAGGGCCTTGTAACTGGGCTCCAACCCATCCAAGCCACAGTCCCCAAACAGTCCTGCTGGCACAGGGACCTAGCAAGGAGCATTCCTGACTGCAAACCCAGAACTCCTGAAAGGGCCCTATACTTGGCTCCAACCCTTCTTAGCCAAAGAGCATGAACAGAACCAGTGGCACAGGGACCTGACAGGAAATCTGCTCCTGAAGAGATCCTAAAACAATTCCAGCCCCTCCAACCAGTCAGGTCACAGTCCAGTCCACCCATGGACCGGGCAGGAGATATGCCCATCTGTGCCTCCAAGCTCTGCAGACTTCAATCTTGGATGTAGAACCTAAAACAGCCTTGAAGCTTAGCTCCAGCCCCTCTCAGCCATGTTCCAGGGCCAGTCCTGCCCACTAAGAAACCCTTAAATGACCAGACAGGAGCCCTTCCAGGGACCTGGAGGGAACCACACCTATGTGCACATCTGGTAATAGGTCCACTATCTGAGGACCCACTCTGGACCCTGAAGCAAAACCCTTGTCCCAACATCCTAATGAACATGCTGGAGGCAGTCCCATTCACCAAGGGACCAGACAGAATCCATGCAGCCCAACCCACTGGTAATAACCTATCAACCACAGCCATGTGACTGAATAGAACTAAGCAAGATTGTGATTCCAGAGGTAAATCCCATCAGCCAAGGAAACTGAAAGGAGGTCTTCACCCACCAAAACCAGTCTATAAAGACTGAAAGAGATGTTTGATCCTTCAGAGGCACAGACACTAAGGCAAGGCTATACATTATCATGCACAACAGGCAAAGCAAATATGACACCACATAGTTGCCACAAGCCTTCAATTTGTAAAAAACACAGTATGTGTGAAATGCAATAAAGTAAAAAAGGTATGTTTGTACTGGAAGTCCTAACCAGAGCAATTAAACAAGAAAAAAAAATCCAAAGAGAAAAAAGAAGTAAAATTGTCTGTTTGCAAATGACATGATCTTGTATGTCCAAAACCCTAAAGGCTCCACCAAAAACTGTTAGATCTAATTAACAAATTCAGTAAGGGAGCAGGATGGGGGGTAAAAAAAACAAAAAACATTAAAATCAGTTACATTTCTACACACTAACAATAAAATACCTGCAAGAGAAATAAAATAATCCCACACAACAGCATCAGAAATAATAAAATCCAATTATACCTCATTTAAAAAAACAATAAAATCTTAAGAAGAAATTTAACCAAGGAGGTAAAGATCTGTACACTGAAAACTTTAAGACGTGATGAAAGAAACTAAGATACCAAAGAACTGTTAGATCTAGTAAACAAATGTACTAAAGTTAAAGTTGCAGGACAAAAAAAAAAATTAAAGTCAGTTACATTTTTATATACTAACAATGAAATATCTGCAAGAAAAATAGTCCCACACTTACAATAGTATCAAAAACATAAAAATGCAGTCAATTATACCTCCATTAAAGAAACAATGAAATCTTAAGAAATTTAACCAAGGAGGTAAGAGATTTGTACACTGAAAACCACAAGACACTGAAGAAAGGAACTGAAGACACAAATAAATGGAAATATATTCAATGTTCATGGTTGGAAGAACTAGTATTATTAAAATATCCAAACTACTCAAGCCATCTCTAGATTCAATGCAATCCCTATCAAAATTCCAATGGCCTTTTTTTCATGGAAATAGAAAGCAGTTCTAAAATTCACATGGAACCAAAAAAGACCCCAAATAAGGCAAAGCAATCACCACAAAAAAGAACAAAGCTAGAGACATCACACTTCCTGATTTCAAACTTATTACAAAGCTTTGGTAATCAAAACAGTATGGTACTGGCAAAATAGACAAAGACCAATGGAACAGAAGAGAGAGCCCAGAAATAAATCCAGACATTAAGGGCAACAATTATGTGACAAGGGAGTCAAAAATACTCAATGAGAAAAAAAGTGTATTTCCAAAAAACGGTGCTAGGAAAATTAGATAATTCACCTGCAAAAGAATGAAACTGGACTCCTAACTTACATCAGTCACAGAAATTAACTCAAAAAGCATTAGACTTAAATTTAAGACCTGAAACTATAAAACTCCTAGAAGAAAATGTAGAGATTATGTTCCTTGACCTCGCAAATGATTTTTTGGATATGACATCAAAAGCACAAGCAACAAATAAAAAATCAGTAAGCAGGACTACAACAAACTAAAAAGTTTCTGTACAGCAAAGGAAATAGCAACAAAATGAAGAGGCAATCTACAGAATGGAAGAAAATATTTGCAAACCATGTATTAGGTAAGGAATTAATATCCACAATAAATAAGGAACACAGCTCAATAACAAAAAACAAATAATCCAATTAAATAATGGGCAGAGGACTTGAATAGACATTTTTCTAAAGAAGAAATACAAATGACCAACAGGTACATGAAAAGATGCTCAACATCACAAATCATCAGGGAAATGGAAATTAAAACCACAGTGAGATACCACCTCACACCTACTAGAATGGCTGGTACCAAAAAAACAAAAAACAGCAAGTGACACTGTGGAGTAAAGGTAAACCTTATACACGGTTTGACAAACTTAAATTAGGGAAGCCATTATGGGAAACAGTTTGGAAGTTCTTCAAAAAATTAAAAATGAACTACAATATGACTTAGCAATTCCACTTGTGTGTGTATACCTGAAGGAAACAAAAACCACTATCTCAAAGAGATATCTTCAGCCCCAAGTTCACTGCAGTTATTCACAACAGCCAATACAAGGGAACACTTCTAAGTGTCCATCAACAGATGAGTAACAAAAATGTGGTACTATATATGTACAGAAATATTATTTACCCATAAAAAAGGGAAATCCTATCATTTGCAACAACAATGGATGGTCCTTATTAAGATGAGTAAGTTGTGGGGATTTAATATACAGCATGGTCACTGTAGTTAACAATATCATGTTATATACTTGAAAGTTAGTAAGATAGTAAATCTTAAAAGTTCCCACTACACACAAAAACACTAATTATGTGAGGTGGTGAATGTGTTAACTAACTTTAATGTGGTAATCATTGAACAATGTTATGTGTATGAAATCAGGCCATTGTACACCTTGAACTTACACAATGTTGTATGTCAATTATATCTCACTAACGCTGGGAGGGAAAAAGGATGAAGCATTCAACTGTTTCAAATGCTGCTAACAGGTCAGTAGTGGATTTTCTAAGATGGTGCCTGTTGTTGACCTTGACAAGAACTGTTTTCAGTAAAACAATATGAAGAATGGAGAATAGACACAGACAAATCTTTCTATGTATTTTGCTATACAGGAAGCATAGAAATGAGACAAGAGCTGGATGGGAACATAGGTTCAAGGAAAGGTTTTCTTTTTCAAATGGCTATGGTACATTAAGTTTATATGCTAAAATAAATGGTTTGGGGAGACTGAAAAATCAATGATGTGAGAAACAATAGATCACTGCCAAAGCACAGTTCTTAAATTGGCAGGAGGAGATGAGATTCAGATGACTGAGGACAAGTGGAAGAGTTGGCCTTTGGTAAGGATAGTACATCCTTTATTAAAGAAAAGAGAGAGTATATGGATGCATTATATAGACTTGTGGTTTTGCTGGTAAGAAGATGAAGTAGTTCTCTTTTCTTTTGATTTTTATTTTCTCAGTGAAGCAAGGTTTGAGCTAAGAATAAAATAGGAAAGAGAGTGTTAGAAACTTAGAAAATGTTAAACAGTCATTTGGAAGTTTGGCCAAGTGATTTTATTACAGAACTGCAACCGGATTGAAGATGTTTTAACCACTAAACAGCAGTGGTTAAAAATGTAAGGAAAGAACAGTCAGCACTACTGTGTCTTCCACTTCTTTACACAAGATAGAGTTATCAAGTACCCAAATATGTATTTTGAAAGTCGAACACTACCAAATCCTCAACAATCCTCCTGCGTCATGGTTTCTAGGGCTCTCATACATCTGGGTCACCTTTTCTAGTCCTGCTACAAATCTAACAATATCCCTCTTTGAAGTGATGTGCCAAGACTAAGAACACCCTTTTCCAGTGCAGTGCAGCAAATAGTGGACTATTTTCATCACTATTTTGGACACCACAACATACGTACATTACATACATTAATTAAATGCCAGATGTGTCTAAAATTAAGTTCTAACCAGAATATTATCTTTGCACTAAAATACTATACACTTGATAAACACCTAACATCATAACCAATTCTTAGATCATAAGTGAACTGGGCCTTTCCAAACATGCAAGCTCATAGCAAACTTTTCCTCTTTGGAGGGCTTATTTGCACAGCTCATTTGGTATTCTTTAAACTATTTTCTATGTTTTTTTTTCTTGCGCATTTGTTGTGTTTTTCTCCCTAGTTGCAATGTCAGTACTTTAAGAAGACTAGTATACTTCCTGGAGTCCTCTAAAAATGGCATGTACCTTGGTAGGCATAATATTTATTACTTCCTATGACCTCAGAAATCATCTATATACATACTTTTGGTCTTAACAATTCTTATAAAAACTCCCATTCTTTATTTGGAATATTTTCATACATACTTGGTGGATCAACGTTTTCATCTCCAGGAGCATCAGAAGTTGACAACAGCTATGAAACAAGAAAAATTAGTGTGTAGAATCAGAAATCTCAACATGAACAGAGCAACACTAAGACAAGTTTACCTTATATACATACTCTCTTGAAAACTGGATAATTTACATGCTTCTTTGTTTTACCTTAATCATCAAAATTTCCTTAAACTTCACCTATTTCAAGTTAGAATTCAAGAATTTCTAATTTCAGGAAAGTAGCAATGAGTATTAATGGTTTCTCCTTCCATTGAGAGAGTCATATTTCAGCTGGATCACTCTCAGACATTCCAAACTTCTAACAAGTTATTTTTTCTTTGTTGTTCTGGAAAAGATGGAGGAGAAACTGAAGATCCTCCTCCAATCAAACCAGAAACTTTATAGTGGCACACGGAGTGATTTTTCAAAAAGCTAAAATCAAAAACAATCTTTTTTCAAAGCCGTGAACAAAGTAGTTACTAAAATAAAAATTAAAGGTGTCATTAATCTGAATATAAAACATGTAATTTAGTACATTAAAAGAAGATGTAAAATCACTTCTAGTAATATTTTTGTAATTATTGAGAATTCAGTGTTGCCAATTACAAACACCTATTTACCTGTTCAAGGAGGTGAGGATATCTAGCTTGAATCTCATCAACAAATTCTTGCCCTTTCATGCGTATCAAGAACTCACATCTAAAACATAAGGAAAATTATTTTTAAAAATTGTTTATACCAAAAATATAACCTCATCATTCTAGAAAAGTAACTTTCAAACTCTCTGATTGCACCCCATAGTACAAACATTTTACATCACGTACCTATCTAACAGCAACAAACTTCTCAAACTACAAACTCTTGTGTTGATACATTCTGCCATTTTCTATTTAAATACATTATTAACACAGTAACAGTAAAAGTGTTCTGACCTCAAAGCAGCACAAGCTAAGGCTTGAAAAATGCTGTTCTAGATAAATTACTTTCGGAGCTTAAAGGAGTTTTCAGAAACCATAATTCGGCATTCCTAAAATGTGATATTTCACAATATGAGAACTGCTAATCTTTCTCCAGTGTCTACTCTTCCATTACATTTGAAGCACAAACCCTCCTTCTAAAAAAAAAAAAGCAAAATCAAATATTTTCATCTATACATAATGTGTTTCCCAAATACTTGTTTTCAAACTACTAGAACTTCTCAAAGGTGTTCCAGGAAGTTCACATAATACCTGTTTACATTTCATTCCTTTTGTTTTTCAACAAATGGTGTTAGACAGATCAATATCCATATGCAAAAACAATGAACCTCAACCTATGCCCACACTACATACAAAATAAACTAAAAATGAATCATACACCTAAATGGAAAACCTAAAACACGTAACATCTAGAAGAAAACATAGGAGAAAACTGTTTTGTTAGGTAGATTTCTTAGCTAAGAAACCAAATATCTTTTTACCATAAAAGAAAATACTGATAAACTGACATCAGCAGAATTAAAAATTTCTACTCATCAAAAGCCACTGTCAAGAAAATGAAACCACAAACTGAATGTTTGCAAAACACATCTTTTAAAGGACTTGTATCCAGAATATATTAAGAACTCCCAAAACTTAACAATTAAAAACTTCTTGGGCAAAAGATTTAAAGACACTTCACCGAAGATACATAGATGGCAAATAAGCAAGTAAACTCACCATCACTAATCATTAAGGAAACACTAATTAAAGCCACAGTGAATTACCACATCTAGTAGAATGGCTATAATCAAAAAGACTGACAATACCAAGTGTAGTTAAGGTCTCATACATTGCTAATGGGAATTTTAAAATGGTACAGCCACTTCAGAAAACAATTGGGCAGTTTCTTATACAAAGTTAATACAAAACTTACCATACAACCCAAGCCAATCCTATCCCTTATTCACCCAAGCAAAATGAAAACATACATCCACAAATGTTTATTAATGTTTAGAGTGGCTTTATTCATTATTGCTCCAAACTGGAAACAACCCAAATACCCATCAACTGGTTTAGGGCAGAATCAGTAAAGATCAGCTGACCACGCTCAAGCCTAAAACTTATCACCCAGATAATAGAGTTAGTTATCACTTGTTCTTGATCTCTATATGTTTGAATTATTTTTATTATGGGACTGATTACTTTATATTCATGATTAAAGACAGAAAGTATATGAACCCTGGCTGTCCCATATTTCCCCCTTCTCCAATAAATTCTATGAAACAGATTTTTCTCTGTATTCACTCTTTCATCCCAGCATCTAAAATAGGATCCAGTAGGCACCCAAATATTTGATGAATAAATGACCTGTGTCAAATACAGTAACGATGATCCATTTTGGCTTTTCATTTACTAAGATTAAAGACTATTCGCAATTGAAATGTGTTATTTTCAGAGGTTTTTACAAAATGCACCCCAAGCCTTTTCCCTTATTTAGCCATTTAAAGCAAAACACAAATTACAGAAATAAATTTTGCTTTCTTTTACAAAGGACAAACTGTAGCAATTCAAACACTGGAACTGGAAATCTGTCTTCTTTTTAATACAATATTTGTTAAATTTCAAATTACATGTATACAATCCCATAAAGCCAATTTTAAATAATCAAGTTATTTAAAATTCTGACAGTTTAAAACACGTTTTTTACTATATAAACAAAATGTCATTTTTCAAAGTTAGAAAGTCAAAATTTATCCTGACATATTATAAATATTAAAGATATTTTAAAACATAACTTTCAACAATGTAATGACCCATAATAATTTCTTTCATCCAATTTTTTTTTTATCTTATACAAAAATGACAAAAGGATTTTTTAATTTCCTGAAGGGGTTCAAAAGGTCCTCACTATCGTGAAAGGCACTCACGAGTCAAAATATTTTATTATATGATTCCACCTATATGAGGTACTTAGTCAAATTCTTAGAGACAGAAAGTAGAATGGTAGTTTCCAGGGGCTGGAGGAAGGGGAACATGGAGAGTTAGTAAAAGTTTCAGTTTAGGAAGATGAAAAAATCCAGAAATGGTTGGTGGTAATGTTTGAGGAACAATGTGAATGTACTTCACACCCCAGAACTATATGCTTTAAAATGGTTAAAAAGGTACATTTCATGTTATGTATGTTTACCACAATTTTTTAAATAACATTCTCTAGTCCAACCCCGTCATTTTACAGATGAAGAAAGAGGCTCAAAAGGGTTACAGAACTTGTTCAAGCTTACAGAGGTATTCAGTAACACAACTGGAATTAATTTCTAATTCTATTTCCACTAATAACACTGCCTATAAATTCTTTCTAGGCTGGAGTAAAAAACAGGAGACACTGCTATAGACAATGACTAAAAGGTGCAAAGTGACACATCACACAAGATAAAATTACACAGAAAAATAATTTAGAATTATAATCAAACTTAACAGTTTATTACATGCATTTTTATATTTGCCTTATTCCTAAATGTATTTAAATCTTAAATCTGTCCTTTCCTTTTCTCCTTACCTTTCTCTAACTCATGTTCTTTTTGTTCTATTTTACATATCTTTGCAATCTTTAAAGCAAAATGGAAAATGTATGAATGAAATTAGGACCATAATTGTAAATGAGTAAGTTAAATTATATCCTGAATACATGGCTTACAACAAAAAACAAAACATTTTTCATCAAAATAATTAATTATAAAATTTGATATTTTAAAAGGCTAATTTCCCAAATCAATAAAAGCAGCTTTGTTATACTGAAACGTTAACTTAATCATGCAAGCACGCCTACTTCTTTAAGCACAGAGTTTTGTGTAAAAATATCTTTCAAAACAATTACCTTGGAAACCACTTGGCATGTTCTACCCACGGGTCATCTCCAGATTCCCAACACCTTAAGCCACCATCACAACAAAAACATTTGACATCATCACTGCGACCTAAAGAAAACAAGACTAACATTGAATACACACGTTCTAATATGTAAATCAAAACGAGCTAGATAAAATATATAGCTATATATTAGTTTGTTTCTTACCCACATAATAGAAACCGGCACTTGCAAGCTGCTCAGGCTGAACTGGTACACTAGATGGCCAGCACACAAATGTTCTCAGTCTTGCTGCATGTGTCTGCATGCTCAAATTTGAAATGCTAAACCTCAGCATTTCCACAGAATTTTCCAAAAACGGACAATTGGGGAAATGTCTCCGATGTTCTGACATAGCATCATCCTTTGGTTCCCAGTTACTTAGTGTCCCACCACAGGCAAAACAGGCCACCCTATCTCCAGGTCCTAAGTAGTAAAAGCCAGCTCTTGCCAATTCTAATGGTGACAAGAAGGTTAATGGCCACATATGGTAAGTAAGAAATCTGGCTTCTTCGGTACTCATTGCATAACTGTAAGGGTTAGTCCTCAATGGGGAGAAGTCTTCAACTGCTCTAGAATTAACACGGTTTGGTGAAAGGTTGGAATAAGAATCACTGAATGAGCCACTAAGTCCCAAACTGGGAGATAAACAATGTGTAAAATTGCTTCTCATTGGAGAAGTATTGTTAGAGGTGGATTCCAGACTAGTAAAAGAAACCAGATTCTGAATAAAGCTACAGCTAGGATAAAGCTGTTTATGCTTTTCAACAGGATTGTCTCCTTGCTTCCAGTTATCCAGCATGAGGCCACAACAGAAGCATTTGACCTTGTCATTCACACCAGTGTAATAAAACCCAGCACGAGCAAGACTCCTTTCTGAGACAGGAACACCGGCGGGGAAAGCTGAATATGTAGACATTCGGTACAGTTCACATGAAAAATCGTATTTCATTTTTTGTTTGCTGCCAACTGTCCAATTTGAAAAGATTGCGCTATCCTCCATTACACTCTCAATTCTTGATACGAGGGACCTGGGACAAGTCTTTGGGAGGTAGTTTTGTGCATGAGTGATTTTACTTTTTGATAGCTAAAAACTTGCACATGAAATTTCTCATCTCTTCACACTAGTTTACCATAAAAAAAATCAAAATCAAATCAAATCACACCTTCTTCCCTGAATTTACACCTAAGTTTACACTGAAGTAGGATGAATCTCTCTCCTCCTAAATTACCAAGATAATATTTAGTACTCTTTGAGATGGTATCAACTCTTTTAGATGAAACTCAAGTGCTATTTGCTCATTATTTGGTATAATGCTAACCTAATGGCCTGAAAGAAGTTAACATCCCTGAAAATGTTGATTTTTCAAGGTTTCTAGTCCCAAAATTGTAAACTATAGAATACCTAAATTTTGCCTTTAATTTGGTCTTGCTTCAAGCTACAAAGCCTGGATATCAAGCTAATTACTATGATGCTACAAGAGGAAATAAACATATGCAGGCTTCTTTCCCTACAAGCACTTTAATGTGTTTAAAAATCTTGTTTTCTAGTAAACACAAAGAATTAAAGCCTTAATATGGTCACATTACATGAAGGCTAATTTCACATAGCTTATCACCATAGCATGTACTTAGTGGGCTCTATTAACTTCAGCTAACAACTTTTGGGGACGTCAAAACCCACAAACTTTGTTGAACCTATGTGTGTTATAGTGTGTATAATGTCAAATGAAATGACTTGCTTAAAGCTCACAAACTGTTAACTCTTCCATTTTTGTCAAAAATTGTCTATGTTTCCATTTCCTGCAGTATTATGTTTTCTTAACTTTGCGTATCACTTTACTATACTTAACCAATTGGGAGTATTTTCTCTGTAAACTCAGTTAACTGTAAAACTTCCACAAAAGAAACTTTTTACACTGCATTTACAAGTTAAGACAACCTGTCTTTCATTTAAGAATCAGGTATCTATAATATCATTCATTCTGTAATTAAAGATAAATCATCAAGATTTGTCCTTTCTAGAGTTATCGCAAATGCCTAAAAAATACAGTATTACCAAAAGAATTACTGCTTATACACAACATACCAGTAATTAACCCTACCAGCCTTCTTTCTCAAAACCCTCCATATTTTAAAAATACGATTCATACACAAAATTACACTCCACAAATTCAAACTATATCCCTTTATAAAGTTTCTGGGTCTCCATAATGGGATTTATTACTGCAGGGGAAAAAAATGTGGGGAAAAAAGCAGACTCTTCAGGGCTGTAAATCTGAAAAGAAAAGAAAAAAGCTATTTTAGAAAACTGTATTTTCATGGTAAATAGAACTTACATTCTTTAATTTATTCAGTAAAGTCTAAAAATGATTTACACTTTTAGATAATACACCTTAATTCCAGCAATTTGTCATCAAAACTTCCTAATTGGAAAGCTCTTCATTAAAACAAAAGCAATATATCCACCCTTAGCACTAAGTATGTATTGTGTATATACTATGTGTATATATATATTTTTTTCTTTGAAGACAAATGGACATATTCACATGAGAACATATATTGTCTTTGGCCTCCTTCCTTTTTCTGGTGACAACTTTTAGTAATTTAAGGATAATATCTCCCCCAGTTTGCTAGAGGCAAAGGCGACAGGTGGTGAAAAAGACAGACTACACCATCAGCAATAGTAAAGCTGTAACTGGACAGTAATGTTATTTTTTTAATGCCAAGTCTTCACAAGACTAGGCAAATTTATCAGTAAGAGTAAAATGCATCAAGAACGCATTAATATAATATAAACTCTACGATTCCTAAGCAACACCCACAGAAAACTCAAAAACAACACAGCACAATGGCCGGCGGAGCGCCGGCCTCAGGATGTGGCCGCCTGCATGAATGCTCTGCTGACACAAGGGCTTGATAGCACGTATTTACAGATTAGTCCACAGCACCGCACTGTGGATTTTGCTCTTTTTATTCAAAATACAGCTGTGTGAGGAGGAGCGGAAGGAAAAGGAAGCCAAACTATAGGATTTACCCATTAATTTCCTGGAGTCATTTCTCACCATACACAGCGGACTCCTGAAGTGGCGGGGGGCAGTTGGAACTACCTGAAATATGAGATCTCCCCGCCACAGAGTTATCCTTGTACGAACATATTAAAGGAATACCGAGGGCCGAGTTTAAAATCCTGCGGAAACGCTGAGAGAAGACATCTTGGTCAAAGTCCAAGGGCCGTAAAAGTGGACGGGGGCCAGAGCAGGCAAGCAAACGGGTCAATTTTTAAAAACTATTTTCGACTGCAAGCGGTGGAGCTGAAGCCTCCGAACTAAATAAGAGGCTCGGCAAGAACAGCAAGCAGGGAGCACGCGACCCTCGACCCCGCGCGGAGGGCTCCAGGCCGCAGGCTCCCGCCCGGCCTCGGCTCAAGCAGTGGGCCCCGCGCCCCCACCGCCTCCCGTAGCCCGGAAGGAGCTGCACTCACCGAGGAGCAGGCGCAGCAAACACCGACACAGCACGGCTGCCGGCAACCCCGCCAGCCCGGGAGCAGCGCTGCGGAGCTGAAAGCGACCCGGAGCACTCGACCCAGCGATCCCGGTGCCCCCCGCCCACCAGGGCCCACGCTGACGCGCGGTGACGTCACCGCGCCCGTCCGGGGCCCTGCGTCACCGCCGCGCGAGGGCGCCCGGGAGTCTGCGGTCGGGGGGGCGAGAGCGCGCGTGCGTTCTCGCGGGAGCTGCGGGGAAAAGCGGGGCCGTCCGCATTAGCTGGGTGTTTTCGTGTTTAATCCCGCGGTGTGATCCCCTTCCACGTTTCCTTCTCTCCCTGTCCAGAACATTCTCCAGACGGGGACGTGGCGAACCGTGAGCCGTAGAGTTGGACCCTGGGGAAACCCTGCAGAAACGCCCCTGCGCGGGTGGTTTCGCTCTTCTTCCCGGCGTCGCCTCCGAGCTGCGGTCCAGCCGCTGGCAGAATTCCCGCGGTGTGACCGCGCGCTGTGGAGGACTGCGGCTGCGGATGGAGTCCACCTGGTGGCATTGTCCCTTCAATTAAGTAAACAGTTGTAATGTAACCGTTTTTCCTTAAGAGTGCATCTGCTTCACAACATTCCGCTGGGCGTGGAAATGAAAACGAAGTGTTGGAAAGTAGAACAGCATCAAAAGATTAATTTTTGAAGGCTTGATTTTGTAGTCTTTTGGACAGATCTGTTTTCTAATCACCAAAGAATCTTTTACTTTTAACCTTTTGTTAGTTTTTAAACTTCCTTTTGTGTTTTGGAGACATAGGCACTAACGAAAAAGTGTCCTTACTTCAAAAGTTCATCGCTGGCAACGTGAATGGTATTTCAAGCCAGGATTCACTCCCAGTTTTTTCTGAATGTGACTAAAATGGAACGTATACACTCATCTATGCGTGCGTATATGTAAAATCGTACTTGAACCACAGAGGATCCCACTTATAAATGAAATTTTTTAATAGTTACACTGTGACTAAAAATCTTGGTTTTCCTGGGCTTGGACATTGTCTCACCCTTCTCGAATAGGTCTGTGAACATGAGAATACGCAGTAAATGTTACATTGCAGCGAACAAATTTTTAAATTCATGTTCTGTTGAAGATAACTCTTTGTCAATGAAATTGGGTGCTTTCTTTTCTCAGGGAAACTCCAGGGGGCAAACTTTTTTTTAAAAACTTCCAAAAAACAAGCCACTTAATAAGGCAGCCAGGGGAATTCCAAGACCCTGAACCATTTCCCATTTCCTGTCCCTGTCATTTCTGCCTGCCAGTCAGTCACAGAACAGGAGGTCTTCTGTCCCATGTTAACAGTAAGAAAATAAGTATTTGTAACAGTCTGTGTGATACAGAGAAAAATGCCATGACTCCCAGTGACTAAAAACTTCCAAATATGCACATGACTTTTGGTAGTCGTTCAGTATTTAGTTGAAGTCACTGTTTCTCGGAAAGTTACAGAACCTTCCTTATATATGTGGGAAAATATAAATAGCAAGAATTGTTCATTTTGAAGTCAAGATTAATTCTCTTTTTCAGTTATGTCCAACCAAAAAAGTAAGATAATGAATATACTCCAGTATAGGGAAAATTGCGAATTGCAAAAACTCAAAGCCTGTTTTTCCCCAAAAGTATGTAATAATAGGTATAATAAATACTACTGTATAACTTTAAATGTTTATAACTTTGTGGTACAGTGTTAAATTTATTCAGTTACCCATTTATCCAGTTCATCTTTTTCATATTTCTAGTATAAAGTTCTGGAGGTGATTTTTAAAAATAGGCTGTGTATTTCTGCTGAGGTTGTCATCCTAATAGTTTTCACATTTATGTAGAAAAAATATTTGTAGAATTCAAGACAATTTGAGGACAAAAAGTAAGACTGAAGGGACTTGTCCCCTAGATACCAATTTATATAATGAAGCCATAGTAATTAAGACAGTAGTGTATTAGCATAAGGATGGACAAATGAACAGGAGCCCAGAAAAAGACATATACATTTATATGTTATAAATATGAACTTGAGGTAGGGCAGGGACATGGGCCAAGCATCATGATTAACTTTTCCTGCCTAAAAGGAGAAATACTGAAATATAAACAGTATAGTAAAAACAGGAGGGACTCCATCTTAAGAATATGATTCCATTTTTTAAAGCAGAGAGTTGAGAAATAAGATTCCTAACATATTCTCTGGTAATCAGACAATAACAGCAGCCTATCTTAAGTCAGGGCAGGCAGTCTTAAATATTATGTCCCCACTCCTTGAGGGTAACCACTATCTTGGAGAAGAACAGGATAAATAAATCCCTTGTGTTGGGTTTATTTAGCAGAATCAGCTGGAGGACGGATAATAAAGGAAAGGAGACATGGTGTCTCTCACCAGAGACAAGCACCTTTAGACCACAAGTCAAGCCTCTGCCCAACAACACCCCTCTGCCCTTTGCTCCATTCTTGAAAGCCTTAAAAGACCAAATCCCCAAACTTTCAGTGTGCCTCCTCTCTGACGTTCCCCTCACTTTCCTTTGTTTAAGTGCTAACTTTGAAATAAAGCTTTCTTACTGCTCAAATTATTGCGGTTTGTCTCTTTACTCTTTCATTTTATTTCCAAGTCTTCACTCTGTTTCCGCTTTATTCCTAATAAGTAGGAAGGGGCTGCTAAGAGCACAGGTTTCGGCCTACGTGTTTCTGTCGCCTGGGTGACCAGAACAGAACTGCCACTGCGCAATCTGTTCTTAGTAGCCTGCCTGAAAATCCCTTCTTTGGGATGTTCTCAGAACGTAATCTCACTCCATCCTGCGCTCCATGGCTCCCTGTGGATAAAACTGCAGTATTTCCAGAATCTCTCACCTAGCTTTAGTACATCTGCATATCAATAGGTGTTTCCAGGAGTAGAGAAAATTTGTCCATCTACATATCAATAGGTAATTACAAGGGTGTGCAAGGGTTTATCTGGACCAGAGAGGTTGGGTGGAGCTCTCTTCTTCGGCAGCCTGGTCAAAAGAGAGACAGGACAACTGCTTGTAAGAAATAAATGGGTTTCTTAAACTTTATTTCTTCCTTTTACTGATTTCAGTTTCAAAAGTATTTTGCCCTGAGATTTTTCACCCGGGAGTCATATCTGACGGTAGTTGGCAGGACCTCTGAACCTGAAATCTGTCTACATGGGTGTGGCCCTCAGGTGGGCTGCCTCTAAGGATGGTGGGGAGGCCCCAGTGGCTGCAGTGGTAGAGGGTGCAGCTTTACTCAGGTACCTCCTGTATGTGGGGTTTCCACTTGGGGAGCACCTAGAATTGGTCTGGTAAAGCACCTCCTAGAGGGGTGGGGCCTTACCCAGAATTGGGGCACGGTGGAGACTCTGGAAACTGCCCAATTATTCCTCTGTCAGAAGACTGCTTAGAGGCCCTGAGTGGCTGTGTAGCAGCTGGCATTGTAGGATCTCTTTTCATCCAGATAGTGGAAAGTGTTATTGAGGTGAGAGAGAGGATTATCGAGAGAGAGAGGGTTATCAAGGAGAGAGAAAGACTTGGGCAGGGAAGAGACACACTGCAGCATTACTTGGAGGAGCTGGGGGATGACCTATGGGATGCCGTTAAGGAAGAGAGACAGTTATTGAGAAGACAGGTTGCGCTCCTGGAAAATTCCTTAGCAGCAGAGGGGGTGACAGCAGGAGAGTCCACATTGCAGAAGGTCATGGGGGTGAGGGGAGGAAAGAGCAGTGCCTTCAGGTCCAGATGGTGGAGAAGATCTTGGGAGAGTATGAGGAGGTGGGTCTGAGAGCTGATCTGTGGCTGAGGCCACTGCCTGAGGCACCAGCTTCTCCTGTATCAAAGGCCACCCCGTTGTAATTAAGAAAGTAAAAACACAACCATGGGCTCCTGAGAGGGAGGAGCCACCCCCTCCCCAGGTTGTGGAGCACTCCATGCTCCGCCCCTACACCCAGGATGAGCTGGTGGACATGAGCATCCGGTATTGGCAGAAGCCATTGGAACCTCTGCCTACATGGCTTTTGCATCTCTGGGATATGGGGGTGGAAAACATTGTTATGTCGGGTTCTGAAATGAGTAGACTGGCTTCCCTGATGATGCACCCTTCTCTCAGGCAGCAGTTGCAAAGTTCCCATTACACCTCAGGGAATTGGGTGCTTCTGGATTGGCTGACAGCAGCCATCAGGGAAGTTTGGCCTAATTGGTGATTTACCATACTTACCCAGTAGCTGGAAAACACGCAGAGCTCCAGCAGGTATTACAGGAATTGGGCATGAAAAATATCATCTATAATATGGATCCCCAGGGCTCCAATGAGGAGTTGTTCACTGTAGGAATGGGAAATCTGGTGCTGCATACAGCTCCCCCATCTCTCTTTGGGTCCCTAGTGACTATTCTTGCCCCACACATAGGGCAACCCATAAGTGAGGCTACTTGTACTTTAGCGGATCTGCAGGAGGTTGAAACAGTAAGAGCCTGGAAGGAAGTATGGGCTAAGACAAAGGAGAGGTGCAAAGGCCCTGTGAAGGTCTCAAGGACCCAGATGTGGGTTTATTTGTTAAAACCTGGGTCACTGAAAGAAAAATTTGATGGGCAGTCCAATAGGATCTTGTTATAACTGTGGCACCAATTAAATCCAGGGCAGCAGTTCCAGCTGCTGAGGTCCAGGACACAGAAGCGAGAGGCAAAGCCTCATGTCCGGCCTGTGTCCCTACAAGACTTTCTGGGGGACAATACTCAGGCTCTTCCTGGGCCCTCACCTCCACAGAATGATGATGGAGCTTTGCAGTTCAACTGAGGGGAAGGCCAAGACCCCCATCTTGGGGAACATGGTGGGGACCAGAGGCCAAATGTAGAATGCTATTTATTAGTCCCCAGTTAATATGCCGTGTGTCCTGGCCCTGGTGGACACAGGAGTTGAATGCTCCATGAATTTTTGCAACCCTGAGGGTTTTCCAGGGACATGCCCCCCTACTGTTTGCAGGGTGGGGCTGAGTGGAACAAGCCTGCATCCCACTGGGCATCTAATGCTATGTGTGATGTTATGCTCATGTCTGATTACCTTACAGGTAAATGTGGCATTTTTGCAAGAGGTTTTGGGTCTTGTAGGCTACTAGAGAGTGTTTATTCCACACTTGGCACAAATTCTGAAACTCTTATGCCATTTGGTACCAAAGGGCATCAGGTGGGGCTGAAACGTGTACATTAACCTCCATTGTTGCAGAATGGACAGTCAAGGCCGTGAAGGTCTTGAGTTAGATAGACCAATCAGGCCCTGTGAGCTGGATGTCCATGTGACTGAAGATGTCTGCGGCTGGGGCCTCAGCAGTGCCTTGTAGCCCAGGTGCACTGGATAGCAGCATAGCCTGCCTCAAGCAGAAGACAATAAAGGCTATATATAGCCTTGAGTTAGATAGACCAATCAGGCCCTGTGAGCTGGATGTCCATGTGACTGAAGATGTCTGCGGCTGGGGCCTCAGCAGCACCTTGCAGCCCAGGTGCATTGGATAGCAGCATAGCCTGCCTCAAGCAGAAGACAATAAAGGCTATATATAGCCTGTCAGTCGGGCCTGCCTTTGACATTTGAAGAGGTCAGAGGAGCCCTGTCATAAGTGCACTGTGTGACTGAGTCCCACATCAACCTGGAGACTATGTGGCCCTGGACATTTCGACACATGACCAGCAATGGCTGGCCCTTCTGGCACCTTGGGGACAAGGCTTGGAAGCTAGCCTACTGTGTGTTCCTGGAGTAATAGCAGAGTGGCCCCCAAGGTCAGAGTAGTGTAACCAAAAGGGCCAGAAGCTAAGAGCATCTTATGGGAAAGTTTTGTTTTATCCTCATAGCCAGTGCATGTACCTCCCATAGCCCTATATACTGACCCATCTGTAACCCCACAGGGAGGGGGTGAAAGTCTGGCATACTAGACCAGGATGAGATCCCAATCCTGCCATTGTCCTATCACAGGACCACTCTCTTGCATGCATCCTACCTGATGGACAAGATTGGCCTATGCTGGTATCATTAAAACATGTATTTTATCACCCTTAAGGTTATTTTCTTCTACAGTCCTTGTGGCCTGGATGTGCCCCCTGGCTGCAGCTGCCATCTGATGATTGCTCTGAACTCCCTACTGTTCAGCTACTGACTGCCTGTGGGGAAGAGCTATGGACTTAATCTGCATAGGACTTTGAACCTAGCTGAATCCTCTGGCTTGAGAATTATCATGATGTTACTGCTGTTGCTATTTTATATTATTAGCCTGGTTACAGTGCTCCAGTTTTCTCACACAGGGGTCATTGTGGAAGATAGGGAACATGTAGATTGTGAGGCAAGATTTCTAGAGGGGGTGGGTTGTGGGTAAAATTGCAATATTTCCAGAATCCCTCACCTGGCTTTAGTGCATCTGCATATCAATGTGTGTTTCGAAGGGGTGGAGGAAATTTGTCCATGTATGTATCAATAGGTAATTACAAGAGCGTGCAAGGCTTTATCTGGACCAGAGAGGTTAGGTGGAACTCTCTTCTGCTGAAGCCTGGTCAAGAGAGAGATGGGACGACAGCTTGTAAGAAATAAATGGGTTTCTTAAACTTTATTTCTTCCTTTGATTTCAGTTTCAAAAATATTTTGCAGGAATAAACCTAACGAAGGAAGTGAAAGACCTCTACTCTGAAAAGTATAAGACACTCCTAAGAGAAATTAAAGAGGACACTAACAAATGGAAATTCATCCCATGCTCTTGGCTAGGAAGAATAAATATTGTCAAAATGGCTATACAACCTAAAGCAATCTACAGATTCAATGCAATCCCTATCAAACTACCAATAGCTTTCTTCAATGAACTGGAACAAATAATTCTAAAATTCATATGGAACCACAAAAGACCACGAATAGCCAAATCAATCCTGAGAAGGAGGAATAAAACAGGGGGAATTACACTCCCTGACTTCAAGCTCTACTACAAAGCCACAGTAATCAAGACAATTTGGTATTGGCACAAAAACAGACCCACAGACCAGTGGAACAGAATAGAAAATCCAAACATTAACCCAAACATATACAGTCAATTAATATTTGATAAAAGTGCCTTGGATATACAATGGGGAGATGACAGCCTCTTCAGCAGCTGGTGTTGGAAAAACTGGACAGCTACATGTAAGAGAATGAAACTGGACTACTGTCTAGCCCCATACACAAAGGTAAACTCAAGGTGGATCAAAGACCTGAATGTAAGTCATGAAACCATAAACTCTTAGAAAAAAACATAGGCAAAAATCTCTTGGACATAAACATGAGCAACTTCTTCATGAACATATCTCCCGGGCAAGGGAAACAAAAGCAAAAATGAACAAGTGGGACTATATCAAGCTGCAAAGCTTCTGTACAGCAAAGGACACCATCAGTAGAACAAAAAGACATCCTACAGTATGGGAGAATAGATTCATAAAAAACGTATCTGATAAAGGGTTGACATCCAAAATATATAAAGAACTCATGCACCTTAACAAACAGAAAGCAAATAATCCAATTAAGAAATGGGCAGAGGACATGAATAGACACTTCTCCAAAGAAGAAATTCAGATGGCCAACAGGCACATGAAAAGATGCTCCACATCGCTAATCATCAGAGAAATGCAGATTAAAACCACAATGAGATATCACCTCACACCAGTGAGGATGGCCAACATCCAAACCACAAACAACAACAAATGTTGGCGAGGATGTGGAGAAAAGGGAACCCTCCTACACTGCTGGTGGGACTGCAAATTAGTTCAACCATTGTGGAAAGCAGTATGGAGGTTCCTCAAAAAACTCAAAATAGAAATACCATTTGACCCAGGAATTCCACTCCTAGGAATTTACCCTAAGAATGCAGCAGCCCAATTTGAAGAGGACAGATGCACCCCTATGTTTATTGCAGCACTATTTACAATAGCCAAGAAATGGAAGCAACCTAAGTGTCCATCAGTAGATGAATGGATAAAGAAGATGTGGTACATATACACAATGGAATATTATTCAGCCATAAGAAGAAAACAAATCCTACCATTTGCAACAACATGGATGGAGCTAGAGGGTATTATGCTCAGTGAAATAAGCCAAGCCGAAGACAAGTATCAAATGATTTCCCTCATATGTGGAGTATAAGAACAAAGAAAAAATACTGAAGGACAAAACAGCAGCAGACTCACAGAACCCAAGAACAGACTAATAGTTACCAAAGGGAAAGGGACTGGGGAAAAGGGGCGGGAAGGGAGGGATAAGAGGGGAAAAGGGGCATTATGATTAGCAGATGCAATGTTAGGGGGGCGAGGGGGGTGCTGTACAACTCAGAGAAGACAAGTAGTGATTCTATAGCATCTCACTACGCTGATGGACAGTGACTGTAATGGGGTTGATGGGGTGGACCTGATGAAGGGGTAGTTTAATAACCGTAATATTGCACATGTAATTGTAGATTAATGATAATAAAATAAATTATATTAAAAAAAAGTATTTTGCCCCGGGATTTCCCCCCCAGAGTTACACTCTCCCAGATCCTGGAGTGGTAGGGGCTAGCTAGTCCCTATGCTGTGAAGATTCAAGAGGACACAGGATGCCAGGTGACCCTGGCTTCAGGAGTTGTTGGCAAGGGAATCTGCTCTAGGTGGAGAACTTTCCTTCTTTCCCTCTGCACTTTCCTGTTCTCTGCTGCCTGCAAAGGAGCTGCCATTCCCTGCTGCTCTTGCTTAAATAAATTCCTTCCTTACCTATACTCATCTGACCTGTTCCAGAGTTCTTTCTCACCCATAGTCAAAAACCCTCCCCTGTCCAGGTTGAGGTTTCTCTTAGTGCTTCACCAAGTGCACAGGGAGACACCTCCCCAGACGCAGCTCCCCACCAACAAACTTGATACATGACACTGGTATTATATATTAGTGAGAAAAGGATTATCTAGTCGATAGAGTAACGATGAATGAATGGTTATTATAACTGGAAATAAAATTAGATCATAACCTGAACTATTTTTTTAAATTCCTGGTGGATAAAAACCCTAAAAATGAACAGCTATCATTATGAATCTGGGAACTTAAACATACTCTGTGAGTTGTAATCCACTGCAGTTATTGTCATTATTGGTCAATAGCTGTAGGGGAGGAAAAATAATTTTCCCTCTATCCTTCTAGGTTCTTGGCTGAGACACTCTGTAACAAAAAGATTAGAAGAAGAAAAACAAGTTATTGACATATGTACCTCCTGTACACAAGGGAGAGACCTGGGAAAACTGAGTCGCTCCTTGAAATGGCCAAAGCCATCACCTTAAATACCATCTTCATCTAAAGACAAAAGATGTTGGGGGTGGGTTTTCTGTTACAGGGGGTGGGGTGGGGTTACCAGGAAAAGCACAGCATACAAGGGTAAATTTGTTATAGAGATTTAAATTGCTGCTTCTCCACTAATAAGAATTTCTAGGAATTGAGTCATCTCCCTCTTCCTGGTACCATGAGGGAGACACCCTTACAAATGAAGATTTCCCTTATAAATGTAAATGTCTCTTACTAAATGGTAATTTCTAGTTGGTTTTCAGAACTTCTCTTATGTCTGCTGTTTCTTAAAGATAAACCCAAGATAATCCTTATCCCAAATACCTAAATTTTGGGGTGGAAAATTCCGTTCCACTTCAGTGCTCGAGTTGTGTAATCTTAAACCAATGGGAGCTTATTCACATTGGCTCCTGAGACCTTTTGAGAGTCTCTGATTGCTTTCCAGGCTTGTTTGGTACATTTCTTACCCCATTCCTATAATAAACTGTCAGGTAGAAGTAGACATGAGCAGCTGGGGAAGGGGAAGAGAAGGTTTAAAGAAAAAACTGCCCAAACTCTACCCAGTTAGAAAGTCCCATGTGAAGACAGCAAAGGCTTTGCAGGGAGATAACGTCTTGCATATCAGGAAAAAGCCAACTGGTCCCAGCCAGGTCCCAACATTGGCACAATTGAACAAAACTAAGAATCGCCCAAATCACACATCATCTCATTAAAATAAATTGCAGTTTTGCTTTTCCCCAACCCCCAGGCTTTTCTGTAGGCATTTTGGGAAAAGACATGAGCACCAAGAGGAATGGGTGTACAACTAGAACTGTCAATCAAATGAGCTCACCCTCTCAATCAAACAAGTGCCTCCTGGCTAGGTCATGATAAACAGACCCTCTCCTAAAAGTTGGTGCCTTTGTCTATCTTGACTGTGACCCCCTCCTCCCTTGGAGTATATTCAAATAAAGCTTTTGTTCTGCTGCACTACTGTGTCTCTGTCTTTCAGTTCTTTCTTACAGGAACAAGAACTGAGGAGAACAAATGTAACCCATAACAAAACCATTATTCGAAGTGCCCTGGTTCCTTTAATGGGAAATGGTATTTAAAGACCATAATCTGAATGTTTATGGTGCTGTTATTGTTTTTACAACCTGTCCTGTGGACCGAACCTGAGTAATAGAGTCTTGTTTTCTTGTTTTGTAATAAAATGCATCATGAATCTTACCCCCAATTCAAATTCAGGAATTCAAGGTTGCATTTAACCTTGTTGATCTGTAACTCCTTTCATGCTGAAAAATCCTAATTCTCCCCACTACTTCCTTTCCTGCCTCATAGATAATGATTTAAACACTTTTTATGGCTCAATTTTTCATTCTTAAAATATAGTAAATTATATATACTCTGGAGAAAGTGAAGGTTCCTATGGCCAGGATTCTCACCTGGCCCTGGTCGGCTTACTCACTACACACCTGTGGCCAATACGTTGTTACTGACTCTGTATAAAGATCTCTGTCCAGTGCTCTGAGCAATGCTATGGCACAGCTGCACAGCTGAATCGCTGCAAGGCTGCAGGAGAGTAAAGAATGGAGTGGTGGCAGCGCCAAGGAGAGAGACTGAAATAGCTGTGGAGATGGAGAGGCCCAAATAAGGACAGGTAAAGAGGCAGAGACCGGCTTGCTGCATGCAGACTTGCTCTGAGTGGATGGGATTCTAGTGATTGACCTGCTACTGTGGGAATAACGTTGGGTATAAACCATTTTTTTATGGTTTTACGGTCTCAATAAATCCATAGTGAACTTCCGCAGGGTTGAAACCCATTGGCAAGACATATACATTTATCCATATCTCCTTTTTCTTAGACAAATGGTAGCACTTTTCTCCACTTTTTTCCACTTAATGCATTCTGAAGATCACTCAATACTAATACATAGAGATATTCCTCATTTCTGCCAAGTACTTGTAGGGAATATAGAAGTTAACATATCCAGGATCCTCACCTGACCCTAATCTACTTGATGTAATTGGCCTACAATACACACCTGTTGGAAATGGGCCAGTATTTTTTATGTCGCTGTGTAAAGAATTCCTCCCAGTGCTCTGCCCCAGAGGGGAAGGCTGGGGCTAACTGTGGGTTGCAGATCTGCCAGATGCAGACATGAGCCTAGCACTGCACCTGCCACTGTGAGACTAAAGCTTGGTATAAACCCTTTTATTCCCAATGTTCCATTGTTGTTATTCAGTCTCACTGAATCCAGAGTGAACCTGGCCAGTGGTGGGAACCTCCTCTGGCCTGGAGCAACATTGTGTAGATGTACCATACCATGTTTAACTAGTAGCATAGTGTATTCTTCCCTATTGATAATGCTACTTCCCTATTAATGAACATTTGGGTGGTTTCCAATCTTTTGCTACTACAAGTAGTGCTGTGATGAATAGTCATGGATATACGTCATCTTATTTCAGAATATATTCCCGGAACTTAGACTGTTTGTTCAACTGGTAAGTTCACTTGTAATTTTGCTAGTTATGGCTAAACATCCCTCACCCTCCATGGTAGTACCAGCGTTTTGCAATCCAGCCAGCAATGTATGTGAGTTCCTTTTCTCTGCACAGCTTCACCAGGGGAGTATGTTGTCAAATTTGTAGATTTTTGCCAGTTTGTTAGATAAATAACATTTCAGTGTAGCTTTAATTTCTTTGCTCTACTATGAATGAGATTGAAAATCTTTTCATATGTATCAATTGCATATGTAACATTTATTTCTAAAAATTAAGTATAAAAGAATCTTGGGATTGATTATGTGGTATGGTTAAAAAAATTATTCTGACGCTGTTAAAACATGAACAAATAAGGACAGGTAAAGAAGACTTTATTCAGGACTATTACAATAAAAACTTTGTAACAGGGAAGGTTCAGCTAATACAGCAAAGACGGATGAAGATTTACAGCCAATCAACAGAATAAGTAGTCAGCAAATGTAGAATTACTCAGTAGAGACGTCAAGGGCAGGGGGATCTTGATGAGTTTATACATAAAAGGATATAGAATTTGGTTATATATCAAGGGTGGGGTCATTCTCACTAAGGTGATATAGCAGAAATCTTGCTAAGACTCAGCAAGGGAGGCAGAATATGGGGTGGTGGGCGTTTTGCCTATGGGTTTCAGCCCCAGGGAAGCTTATTATGGATTCAATGAGGCAGAGGAATGGCAATGGAACATTCTCAGAGTAAAAGGATGTATACCCAGCTTTATTCTCCCAACAGTAGGTGGTAGGTCAAGCGCTAGAATTACATCTGCATCCAACAGTCTGCAGGTCTGTAATCCTCCTCTGTCTCTGCCTCTGCCCAAAGCACTGGGCAGAGATCTTTATATAGTGACTCAGTCAGTAATAGCTTATTGCCTATGGGTGTGGAACTAGCAGCAGGCCAGTTACATCACCAAGTGGTTTAGGTTCAGGTAAGGATCCTGGACATAGGACCTTCACTTTATCCACACTCCACCCTCCCCAGGATTCTTGCCTCACAGTCTATACACCCTCAATCTTCTGCAATGGTCCCTGTGCAAGAAAGCTGGAGCACTGTAACCAGATTCCACAACAGCAACAGAGGATAGCAACAACATAGCGATAATAACAAAATTTATGATACAACAAAATTTTGACACAGGTAACAAAAATTATAATAATCTTCAAGCCTGAGAAGGTTATTCCAGGAGTATTCAAAACCAGCTCTACTCAGATGAGCTCATAACTCGCACTTTCCAGGGGAGAACAGTGGTAGTGCTGATAGGGAGCTCCATGCACCCCAGAAAGTAGCGATTTTTTTCTATGGTGTGTGCCCAATCCAAAAAGATGTTAGAGGAGATTAATCTTAAGGGTGATAAGACACGTGTTTTAATAACATCAGCATAGGCAAATCTTGTCCGTCATGTAGGATGCATGCAAGAGAGTGGTCCTGTGATAGGACTGTGGCAGAAAGCGAGTCCCGTCTGGGTCTAGTATACCTTACTTTGACCCCTTTCCCTGTGGGGGTTACTGAGGGGTCTATATATAGTGCTACTGGAGGTGCATGCACTGGCTGTAATCATAAAATAAAACTCCCCAGTAACATTCTCTTACCTTCCAGCCATTTAGGATATACTACTGTGATCTTTGGGGGCCACTCTATTGATACTCCAGGAATACACAGGAGGCCAGATTCCAGGCCTTGTTCCCAAGGGGCCAGTAGGGCCAGCCATCATTGGTCATGCACTGAAACGTCCAAGACTATGTCCACTCAATGGAGTCTCCAGGGTTTAGTGCAGTTGGTGCTGGCAGCAAGATATTATTCTGGTGACCAAACCTTGGCTTCAATGATTCCTCCTTGGTTTGTACTTGCAGTTGTATAGGGGAGGTGGAAATGTGTGTTAGCATGTCTACAGGGTGCAGGGCTCCCTCTCAGGTTTTCTCATTCAAATACTGTAGCACAGTCCACAAGCAGACTGACCATCACTGTAGACTGTCAGTATCTGATTTCAGGCCATATTTTAACAAACCATTGTTCCTCTCTATCAGGCCTTCTGCAGCAGGATTGTATGGTACAGGAAACATCTATTTGATTCCTAATTGTTGCACCTATGCTTGTAGTGCATGTCCAGTAA
This sequence comes from Smutsia gigantea, assembly GCA_032199065.1. Lineage (NCBI taxonomy): Eukaryota > Metazoa > Chordata > Mammalia > Pholidota > Manidae > Smutsia > Smutsia gigantea. Next base: position 137,336 of record JAVSCE010000969.1, read on the forward strand.
AGTGGGTGCCTTGATCACTCTCAATTACCTGTGGTCGGCCATAAGCTGCAAAGAGATGCTCAAGGCCTCTGTTGGTTGTCTGCTGGTCTGCACAACAGGTAGGAAAAGCAACCAGAAGGTCAATAGCTGTGTCCACACAAGTCATGGCATACTGGTACCCTTCTGACACAGACAGAGGCATGACATAGTTTATCTGCCACCTGATGAGGGATATTGGCCCCTTAGCTATTGTGCCATTTTGCTGTGGGACTCAGTGTAAGTCCCTTTTAGATTATACAATACACTCTTGCCAGGCTCCAATGACTTCTTCAAAGGTTAAAGGCAGGCCCCACCAATGGGCTACAGCCCACATTGTCTTTTCCCCACATACAACAAACATTGATGTACCATTGGGCCACATCAGAGGCAGGCTTTCCTTCTAGCCAATGTACCTGGGCCAATTCATCTGCTTCATCATTTCCTGGGGATGCCAGTGGCAAATGGCCAGTCACATGATATACAGTAACTATTTTAGACTTGCTAGAACTGTTGCCACCAATGGGGCCAGTGACCCACTAACCAGTTGGCATGGTACCGTGTCAGTAGCTACACAGTCAAGCCCTGACAGACAGCCCAGCTGTCAGTGCAAACAACTATAGGGAAGGGCTCCTGGCTGATCATAAGCCACACTGCCTGCATCTCTGCCTGTTGACTGCTCTGTCCCTCACCATCTTTCATTCGTATTTTCTCAGTCTTAGGATGGAAAGGCACAGCCTTCCATTTGGGGGCTGCCCACAGCTGGAGCCATCCATGTACCATGCATCTTTGGGTATAGGGGCTCTTCCCTCTCAATAAGGGCTCTCTGTTACTAATGGCTCTAAAGTAAATTCTTTCTGTTTTCCACTGGTATACATCACTGGCCCCGATAAGCTTTCGAATTCTTCACTCAAGGAGCTAGTAGATAGGGCACTATGCTGCTGTAGGTAAGCACCCCAATTGGCCAGTGTAGGCATTTGTGCCACACCACTCCATGGTTTTTGGGTTCAGTCTCATACCCACCCCACAATGGGATACGTGGGTATTACCCTTATCAGGGCTGTTCTGGTGATGGGTTCTGTAGCCAGCAAGCTGTGGTAAGGCAGCCAGTTGTTTCTCTATTAAGGTGTACCATACCTCTGCTCCTTTCTAGAGTTGTGACCAGAATCCAATAGGTTGCCAAGTTTGTTCAAGCAGCTGCCAGACACCCAGCCATAACTGTCTTCAGTCACATGAACATCCAGCTCACAGGGCCTTGATGGGTCTATCACACTCAAGCCCTGCAGAGCCTTGACTGCCCATTTTGCTGTAGTAAAGGCAGATGCACATGTCTCACCTCAGTCCCACCTGACGCCCTTTCATACCAACCGGTATAAGGGCTTCAGAATTTGTGCCAAGTGTGGGATAAACACTCTCCAGTAGCCTAGAAGACCCAAAAACTCCTGTAACAATGCCACAGTTGTAGGGATAGGAAAGACCTGGACTTTATCTATGACTGCTTCTGGTATAACTTTAGTCTTACCCAATCAGATGACCCCCCCAAGCAAACTAGGTCCCTGAACCTTGGTGCTGTTCACATCCCATCCTTTCTCCTGTAGATGTTGCAGCAGTCTAGGTGCTGCACTTTCTAGATCTGAAAGAGAATTAGACATGAGCATGACATTATAATGGCACAGCTACACCACTGGTAGTTGCTCCCATGGCGCCAAGTCCTGGGCTGCAAGTACATAATAGGTGGTGGGGCTGTGGAGGTATCCCTGTGGGATGACAGTGAATGTCCATTACCATCCTTCCCATGTGAAGGCCAATTGTTTTTGTGTTTCCTGATCTATGTCAACGGAAAAGAAGGTCTTAGCAAGATCCACAACATAATGATATGTTCCTAGTTCATGGCTGAGGGTATCCATCAGGCCTGCAATAGAGGGGACAGCAGCATGCAGGGGGGTATGACTTTATTAAGTTCTCTGTAATCCACAGTCATATTCCAGGAGCCATCTGGCTTTTTACTGGCCACACTGGTGAATTGAAAGGACTATGGGTGGGCTTTATAATACCCACCATTTCCAGTTCCTGGAGGGTTTCTCCAATATCTTTATGCCCTCCAGGCAATTTGGTATTAGTCATTCACCAAGGCACAGAAAAAGCTATGGGCAGGTGTTTAAAACGTGCCCTCAGAACTGCCTTCACCATACATTATCTTCAGTCTGAACTCACCTGCAGTGTTCTTCTTATTATTCATTTAAGAATGATATCAATCCCCAAAATATCTTCAGGGAGGGGAGATATATACACAGTATACTCCTTTGGGGGTAGATGCCCTATTCCCAGTGGGATTCAGGCTTCTTTCACTCTGAGAGCCTTATCCCCATATCCATCTATAACAGCAGGGGTCCCGAGAAACTACTCAGGGTTGCCATAAATCAGTGACCATTCAGCTCTTGTGTCTACCAGAGCCAGGGCATGTTGTACTGAAGACCAGTGAATTGATATTTCAACATGTGGCCTCTGGTCCCCCCCTGGTCACCAGGGCAGGTACCTTGACCCTCCATAGTCAAACCATGTCCCTCAATAATCTTCCTGTGTGGGTTCAGGTGAGGCTGACTCACTTTCCAGCAGGAAGTCCTACATACACACAGGCCAGACTTTTGGCTCTGTCTCTGGCTTCTGCTTCTTGGTCCTCAAAGGCTTGAACTGCTGCTCCAGTTTCAATTGTTGCCATGGCTCCAATAAGATTCTCTTTGACTTTCCATCTAATTTCTCTCTGTCTGGTCCTTCCTGTATTAAATCAACCAATGTCTGGGTCCTTATGGCCTTCACGCATGGCCCTTTAAATTCTTCTTGTGAGGAGCAGACCCTATTTCCTTCCATGTGCTCATTGCTTCAGCCTTTCCCAAGTCTGCTACCATACAGGTAACCTCACTTATGGCTGCTGCAAGTGAGGGGCAAGAATGGCCACTATGGGCCCAAACAGGGATGTGGGAGCCATTTGAAGCACCATATTTCTCATCCCTGCAGTAAAAGGCTCCTCACCTGGGCCATAATTTCTCTGGACTATAGATGGCATTTTTCATGCCTAACTCCCATAGCACCTGTTGGAGCTCAGCATATGTCTTCCATTTAGCAGGGGAGGATGGGAAATTACCTGATTGGGCCATACAGTGCAAAGCATGGCCGTAAGTCAATCGAGGAGGGAATGATTTTCTGGGGTCTGATGTGTATTTTGTAATTGCCCCCTCAAGGCCGGATGAACTGTCAGGGAAGCCAGCTTTCCCATCTCTGATCTAGACAGAACAATTCCACCACCACTACCCCACAACACACACACATACACACACAGACACACACCCCACACATGCAGGAGCCAAACCAATATCTACTACAAGGGCTTCTGCCAAAACTATGAGCCCAAATCCACCAACTCAGCCTGAGTGTAGGAGCAAAGCATAGAGTACTCCATGACCTGGGGAGGGGATTGCATCTCTCCCACAGGAACCCGTTGTTGTTGTGTCTTTATTTTCTTTATTACAACTGGGCAGGCTTTCAGTAGAGGTGTGGTTGGTGCCTCCAGCACCACCCCTTCCTCCTTCCCTGGCTTCTCCTCCATTCATGGGGCTGATGGCATCTTTCTCTTCACTCCCCTGAGTGCCTCCTCTGCTACATCCTTTACCTTTTCTACATGCCTTGCAGAAATACTAGTTCAGTCTTCAACATCTCTCTTACCTTCACCTCAGTACCTTGCAGTTGGCATTCTTGTGCTGCTCTTCCTGTGCTTCCCTCAGGAGAACATTCTCCTACTCCGTGGCCTCTGCCTCCTTCAGAGCACCTTGCCATGCTGCTGTCTCATTCTGTAAAGAATCTTTTACCTTCTCCACAGCACCTCACAGCTCATGTTCTTGCACTGCCTCTTCTTGTGCTTTTTGCAGGGATATGTCCTTCTCCTTCATGCCCTTTACCTCTTCCACAGTGCCTTGCAGCAATGCTATTTCATTTTTAAATAAATCTTTTACTTCCTCCACAGCACCTCACAGCCTGTGTTCTCATGCTACCTCCTCTCATATCAATGCCATTTCATTCTTCAGCAAATCCATAGCACTTCACAGCTCACATTCTCATGCTGCCATTTCTTGTGTCTCTCACAATAGCACATTCTTCTTATCTGCAGATTTGTTTTACTACTGTGAGAAACCACCAACCCACAGTTCCTGCTTCCTCACGAGCACTCTGTTTCTCAAAGGACTTCCCTTTTATGCAGAGGGCCACCTCTACTGTCTCAGGTGTCATCTCCACCTGCCTTCAGTCCTGGGGCAGGGCCCAGCCCTCTAGGAGGCAAGCCACCTCAGACCACATGCCCACTAAAAACACTCAAATGTTTCCCCATTCACAAGGGTAGCCCACTGAAGTACCCCTCCCATGAAGGCCACCTGTTCTGTTCTTTGGTCCACAGTGAATCCTGCCCACTATACCAGTTGTCTTGCCTGAGGGTTTCAGCCCTGGGCAAGTTCACTATGGATTCAGTGATACCAATAAATGACAATGGAACATCCTTGGGGTAAAAGGGTTTATATCTGGCTTTATTCTCCCAGTGATAGGTTGAACACAAGAATACTGTCTGCATCCAACAGTCTGCAGGTCCATTATCCTCCTCTGCCTCTAACTCCCCCAGAGCGCTGGGAAGAGCTCTTTATATAGTGACTCAGTCAATACTAGCTTATTGTTTACGGGTGCAGAAACACTACCCTAGCAATAGGCCAATTACATCATCAAGTAGTTTAGGGTCAGGTGAGGATCCTGGCATAGGAACTTCCATTTTCCCCACAATGTTACAATGTATAAAACTTAGGCATTAAAGGAAAATAGATATAGCTTCAATCTCTGCTGATTTTCCTTGAGGTACATAGCCTTAACTAAATTATGTAACTCTTTCATTTATTTAAGAAACACTATGGAGTACAAACCACATGTGTGTAATCTAAGGACAGGGAGAATAAAAAACAGTCTGTTCTGAGGCACTCACAGATTAGCAGAAGAGACCAACAAATAAACCCTATACAATGTGACAAACACTATCATAGAGATGTGGGAAAATATGGCAAAGTGGGAAGGCAAGGTGGAACCTCCTCCCACATACACACCAAGCAACTACAGCAAATACGACTAACCTTGAAAATGAATACCACAGAATAGACCACCTATACCTGGTGAAGAGAAGACCACACAGAGAAGGGTAAAGTGGCAGACAAGCCCTTCCTACAGGTGGGAGGAAGAGGAATGGAGCTGGGAGGGGATAAGCACAAGGTACTCTGCACACCTGGCCCTGGAGATCTGCTCTGAGAACATGAGCCCACATTGCACTGCACTTTGGTGATTAATGGGACGGAAACAAGGGGGAGTTGGAGGATTCTGAGAGGCTGCGACGTCTGTCACTTGTGGAGAACAGGCGACACTCCATGGGTCCCACTAAGACTCAACACAGAAGCGGCAGTTTGAAGGATTTACCAGCAGCAGGAAGGGTGCCAGAGGGGTGGAGATTGGAGGGAATTCTCTCTGAAGCAGAATGTGTAGGTGGACAACGCCCCCCAGCCCTCCTTCAGCCCAATTGGTCAGGCACTCACAGGAACCAGCCTCAAAAACTCCATCCTCCTCACTGGCTGCTCAGCCCCACAACATGCTCCGTTGTGCACCTGACCTGACCACCTGCTCAACCCATGTGACCCTATAGAGGTCAGACTTTGCTGCCTTGCAGGGAGAGGAAGTGTTTGCTATCATTCCCAGACCTCTCTCAGCCCAACAGGTGAGGCACCTGCAGAAGCCAGCTCCAAACACTCCATCTCTCTTGCTGACAGCTTATCCCTGCAGCATGCTCCCCTGCTTTCTTGTCATGTCCAACCCTCTGGCCCAGCAGTCCTACCATTGTTGCCTGGCAGGCAGAGGGTAGCCCCACCCACAATGGTCCCTGCAGAAGTACTTCAGGGCACACAAAGAGCATGCTGAGGTGAGCTGTCAGCCTCTGCTGATAGATATCAGACTCTGCCAATGGGCAGGCAGAAAGGCAAACCTGTCCACAAACAGTATCCATGGTTCCACTGCAAAGGAGAACCAGGAACTGGTGAGCAAAGAGAGTCTTGAGCTTCTGGACACCACAGGACACCTTCATAAAGCCATTACTTTCCAGACTAGGAGGCATAGAGGATCTATTTAATATAAAGGAAGAAATGCAGAAACACAGACAAAATGAGAAGGCAAAGGACTATATTCCAAACAAAAGAACAAAATAAGACACCAGAAAGAGGGCTAAATCAAACAAATATTACCAATCTTCTTGATAAAGATTTCAAAGTAACAGTCATAAAGATGCTTATTGACCTGGGAGATGATCAAAAGTGATTGATGATCAAAGTGAGGAATTCAAAAAAGAGATAGAAGACTTGAAAAAGGGCCACTTAGAGCTAAAGAACATAACTAAAATGAAAGATACAATAGAACGAACATATAGTAGATTGCTGCAAGTAAAGGAGACAATCAATGAGATGGAGATTAGAGAACAGGAAAATAACCAAGCTGAGGAAGCTGAGAGAAAAAATAATTTCTAAAAATGAGAGGATACCAAGAGAGCAGTGTGACAACTCCAAATGAAACAATATTAGCATAAGAGGGTTCCCAGAGGAACGAGAGAGAAAAAGGAATAGAAAGTCTCTTTGAAGAAATAATTGCTGAAAACTACCCCACTTTGGGGAAGGAAATAGACACCCAGGTCCTAGAAGCAGAGAGAGCCCTTAACGAAAGGAACCCTTGGAAGAAAACTTCAAGACATATAGTAATTAAAATAGTAATGATTAAAGATAAAAAGAGAATGTTAAAAGTTCCTTTAACATACCCTGTTTGGCTGGTTTAGTGGTGATGAATTCTTATACATAAAGTGTGGAGAAGGAAGAAGAATAAAAAGGTAGTACTTTTAGACTGTGTTCAAAATAGAATGACCGTAAACTTAATATAGACTGCCACATATTTGGGAAACTGTAAACCTATGGTAACCACAAACCTAAAGCCTATAATAAAAACACAAAAAAGAAAAAAAAAAGAAATCTAAGCACAACACTCAGGAAAGCCACCAGAATATAAAGGAGAGAAAAGGAACAGAGAGGAACTACAAAAACAATCAGAAATTAATAAAATGGCAATAAGTACATATATATCAGTAATTATCTTAAATGTAAATGCACCAATCAAAAAACATAGGGTGTCAGAATGGATAAAGAAAAAAGACCCATCTATATGGTACCTACAAGAGACTCATTTCAGACCTAAAGACACACATAGTTGAAAGTGAAGGGATGGGAAAAGATATTCCATGTAAATAAAAGGGAGAAAACAGTGGGAGTTGCAGTACTTGTATTAGACAAAATAAACTTCAAAACAAAGAAAGTAATAAAGACAAAGAAGGACATTATATAATGATAAAGAGATCAGTCCAACAAGAGGAAATAACAATTGTAAATATCTATGCACCCAACATAGGAGCACCTAAATATATAAAGCAAATACTAACAGACATAAAGGTGGAAATAGCAACACAATCACAGTAGGGGATTTTACTACCCCACTTACATTAATGGACAGATCACCCAGACAGAAAATAAATTAGGAAACAGAGTGTTGAAAAACACATAAGACCAAATGGACTGCACAAATATATACAGAATGTTCCACTCAAAAGGAGCAGGATACACATTTTTATAAAGTGTACATGGAATGTTCTCCAGGACACAAAAAGAGCCTCAAAAAATTCAAAATGAAATTATATCAAGCATCTTTTCATATTTGGAAATCAATTACATGAAGCAAACAAAAAAACTCACAACACATGGGGGCTAAACAACATGCTTCCGAATAATCAATGGATCAATGAACAAATCAAAGAAGAAATCAAGCAGTACCTGGAGACAGAGGAAAACAAAAATACAACAGTTCAAAAATACAACAGTTTAAAAATACAACAGTGTGATGCCACAAAAGCAGTTATAAGAGGGAAGTACATAGCAATACAGGCCTACCTCAAGAAACAAGAACAATCCCAAATAAACAGTCTAAACTCACAACTAAAGAAACTAGAAAAGAAGAACAAATGCAACCCAAAGTTAGTATAAGGAAGGACATAATAAACAGCAGAGCAGAAAAAAATAAAAAAGAAAAGAATAAAGCAATAGAAAAAAAATCAATGAAACTTAGAGCTGGTTCTTTCAGAAAATAAACAAAATAAAAACCCACTCAGCCAGACTTATCAAGAAAAGAAGAGAGAGGAAACAAATAAGCAAAATCAGAAATGAAAAAGGAATAGTTACAACTCATACCACAAAAATACAAAGAATGAACATAGAATTCTATGAAAAATTATATGCTAATGAATTGGACAACCTAGAAGAAATGGACAAATTCCTAGAAAAATAAAACCTTCCAAACTGACCCAGGAAGAAACAGAAAATCTTAAAAGGCCAATTTCCACTAACAAAATTAAACTGGTAATCAAAACACTCCCAACAAACAAAATTCCAGGACCTAAAGGCTTCACAGATAAATTCTAACAAATATTTAAATAAGAGCAAATACTCATCCTTCTTAAAGTATTCCAAAAATAGAAGAGGGAATGCTTCCAAACTCATTCTATAAGGCCAATATCACTCTAAAACCAAACCAGACAGACACTATAAAACAAAACTATTATAGACCAATATCCCTGATGAACATAGATGTAAAAATCCTCAACACAATATTAGCAAACAAAATTCAAAAATAAATAAAAAATATCACCCATTATGACTACGTGGGATTTATTCCAGTGATGCAAGGTACAATATTAGTAAATAAATCAGCATGATATACTATATTAACAAAAAGGATTAAAAACACATGATCATCTCAATAGATTATGAAAAAGCACTTGACAAAATTCAATATCCAATCATGATAAAAACTCTCAACAACATACTCAATGGTGAAAAGCTGAAAGCTTTTCCTCTAAGATCAAGGCCAATATATGGATTTATCTCACCACTTTTATTCAGCATAGTACTGTAGGTCCTAGCCATGGCAATCAGACAAGATAAAGAGAAAAAAGACACAAACAGGTAAGGAAGAAGTAAAACTGTCACTATTTGCAGATGACATGATACTATATGTAGTAAACCCTAAAGACTTCACCAAAAATGTATTAGAACTAATAACTGAACTCATCAAAGTTGTAGGATAAAAAATCAATATACAGAAATCTGTTGCATTCCTTTATACTAACAACAAACTAGCAGAGAGAGAAATCAGGAAAACAATTCCATTGACAATTGATCAAAAAGAATAAAATACCTAGGAATAAACCTAACCAAGGTGGTGAAAGACCAGTACTCTGAAAACTATAAGACAATCATCAGAGAAATTAGAGAAGACATAAAAATGGAAATCTATTCTTTGCTCATGGATAGGAAGAATTAATATGGTCAAAATGGCCATCCTGCCCAAAGCAATTTACAGATTGAATGCAATCCCTATCAAAATGCCAACAGCATTTTTCAATGAACTAGAACAAATAATTCCTAAAATTCCCAGGGAACCACAAAACACCCCAAATAGCCAAAGCAATCCTGAGAAAAAACAAAGCTGGGGGTATTATGCTCCCTGACTTCATGCTATAATACTAAGATACAGTAATCAAAACAGTATGTCACTGGGACAAGAACAGACGTGAAGATCAATGAAACAGAACAGAGGGCTTAGATATAAACCCACATATATAGTGTCAATTAACATATGATAAAAGCACCATGAATATACAATGGGAAAGGCAGTCTCTTCAATAACTGGTATTGGGAAAACTGGATGGCTACATGCAAAAGAATGAAACTGGATTACTGTCTAACTCCAAACACAAAAGTAAACTCGAAATGGATCAAAGACCTGAATGCAAGACATGAAACCATAAAACTCAGAAAGAAACACAAGCAAAAGTCTCTTAAACATAAGAATAAGCAAATTTTTTCTGGACACATCTCCCTGGGCAAGGGAAACAAAATAAAAAATGAACAAGTGGGACATCAAACTAAAAAGCTTCTGTGCAGCAAAGCACACGCCATCAACAAAACAAAAAGGCAACCTACGGTATGGGAGGATATATTCATAAATGATTTATCTGATAAGGGATTAATATCCAAAATACATAAAGATCTCACATGCCTCAACACCAACAAAACAAACAACCCAATTAAAAAATGGGCAGAGGACCTGAACAGACATTTCTCTAATGAATAAAAGTGATTTATTTATCATGAAATGATGTTTCGCATCACTAATCATCAGGGAAATGCAAATCAAAATCAAAATGAAGTATCACTTTACACCAGTTAGAACAGCCACTATCCAAAACACAAGACCTAACAAGTGTTGATGAGGATGTGGAGAAAAGGGGACCCTCCTACACTGTAGGTGGGAAAGTAAACTGGTGCAGCCACTATGGAAAGCAGTATTGAGGGTCCTTAAAAAACTAAAAATAGAAATACGATATGACCCAGTAACTCCACTCCTAGAAGTTTACCCAAAGAAAACAAAATCCCTGATTTAAAAGGACACATGCACCCCTATTTTTGTTGCTGCATTATTTACAATGCCAAGCAACCGAAGTGTCCATCAGTAGATGAATGGATAAAGAAGAGGCTATATATATACACACAACATGGCATATTATTCAGCCATAAAAAGAAAGAAATCCTGCCATTTGTGACAACATGGAATGGACCTAGAGGGTATTTTGTTAAGTGAAATAAGCCATGCAGAGAAAGACAGGTACCATATGATTTCACTTATTTGTGGAATATAAAAACAAAACAAAACAAAATGAATAAAACAGCAGTAGACTCTTAGACATGAGAAGTGATTAGTGGTTACCATGGGGGAGGGGTTGGTATGAGTGGGTGGGGTATGTAAGGGGGATAAAGAGGCACAAAAATCTTAATCATAATATAAGCTGGTCACAGGGATGGAAGTGCGGTTGGAGAATATAGTCAATGGTTCTCTAAGAGTTGACAGAATGTAACTACACTAGTTGGGGTTAGGATTTAATAATGTGTGTTACTGTTGAATCACAGTGTTGTATACTTGAAACCAATATAATATTGTACATCAACTATATTTCAATTTTAAAAAATCACTATCATAAAGTGAAGCCCAGGAGAATGAAGGAAGATGAAGGAGCCTTAACCCTGTGGGGGCGGTATGTATGGGGCGGCAAAACATGAGTATCTTCCTAGAGAGGACAATATTTTATAGTACATATTACCTGTGCAAATACTGTGATCATTCTCTAATGTCTTGTAGCGCTAAAATTAGGAGAAATTATATTTATCTAGATCAACGCTAAGAGTGTAATGTGATCTACATAATAATTTTAAATTTTCTAGTGACCATGTTAAATAAGCAACAAAGTTAATTTTAATATTTATTTAAGCCAACATGGTAGAAATACTGTCATTTCAACATGTAGTCAATATAAATTGACATATTTTTGTGTACTAGTTCTTTGAAATCTATTATGTATTTTACACTTAACACACTTCCCAATTCAGACTAAGCCATATTTTAAGTGCTCAAGAGCCTGACTAGGGACTGCCATACTAGATCACACAGGTCTATTTTGGACCAGTGGTCCCAATATTTGCAAGTATGAAGATCTCTGAAAATATTTTGAGGATATCCATATCACTGTTTGACATTTAATATATGTACACTAATAAATCATATTGAAAAGCTATGAATAAATTTAACAATGCTTTCCATGTATATTTATTTTGCATAATAGTCCTCATATATTTGGAAAATGGTACAATAGAATATGGTATTCTCTCACCTGTTAAGCAGAAAGACAGAAATGAGCAGGATGAAAAGGAGAAAGGGCCCTCCAAAGATGACTCAGGGAGTTGATCAAACAGAGCCAGAAATCCAGAAATGCCTCAGAGAGTTAGTGAGATGAAGCTACAGGGTCCAAAAGTGACTCAGGGAATGTCCAGGGTCCCCGAGATAAGAAGCACAGGCACAGCACAGCCCCTGTCCCCACTTCACTAATCAGAACAAGCCTAGAGAGCTGACAGCTGTCAATCATGGACTTCTCTGCCCTGCCAAAACCACATAAAATAAGCCTCAGAATGAGCATTCAGGCCTGCCAATCTTATCTTAGGCAGGCCCGCTCTGTTACTCTATGCAGAGTGCATTAAAACTTACTTTGCTTTCTTGACTTTGGTCTCTTGTCTCACTGTATCTGACTTCCCTGAAACACTGAGATGAGTTCCTTCCTTCCTGACATATTTTGGTGCTGTGACTTGGATAAAGCAGTGGTAAGTCACTCTTACTTTCATTTTCTGTTGGGCAGCCATTCTGGCCAAAAGCTGGCACGGATCAGCCATACTACAATGTCACTAGGGCAGGCCGCCGCTAGAAGACTCCCGTGACAGGCTGAGGTGGTCACAGATCGGGGATGGAAGCATTAGGTTCCACGCCACCTGCAAGACAACATCTGTGCAACCAGGCACACAGTAAAGCACACCGAAGTCCAAACCCTGGCCATCTCCGAAGTAGGTTTTTTTGCTGTCTGACACTGTCTCCTTTCCAGTTTCCATTTGCTTGAGCCTCCCTCTGGCTCCCACAAAGACCTTCTGCCAGCCTGGATTTCCACTGTCTCCAGCTCTCGGGATCACCTCAGATCACAGTAAGCCCCCTTTAACCCTTCACTAGGAAGCCACAAGACTAGTCCTCCACATCCCACTTGGAGATGTCTGAGGTGGGATGCATTAAGGTCCTGGGCATCTGGCTGTGCCAGGACCTCTGGGATAGACCCTGGGACGCTGGGCTCTCTAACCCATTCCACAGGACTATAGTCTTTCAGTCCTCTGTCCTGTTGCTGGAGACATCCAAAACGGAAATAGATTTATAGGTCTTGGGATGCTGAGACCTCTGGGATAGACTCCAGGGTGCTAGGCTCTCTAGCCCATTCATTTCTTCCTAGATGGGCAACCAGGAATCCATTCCGGCTACCATGCCACTGGGCTGTATCCTTTCTCATTAGTCCCAGATAGATGCAGAGACACTTAAAAACAAAAGACTAATATTCTTCTGCAACACAGCCTGGCCCCAATATCAACTAGGGGACCAGAAGCAGTGGTCAATTAACAGAACTCTTAACCCTAAGACCCTCATGCAACTTGACCTTTTCTGCAAAAAGCTGGGTAAATGGGCAGAAATCCCATATGTTCAGGCTTTGTTCTATCTTAAAAGCCGAGAGGATCTCAGCTGGACTTGTAAGTCCTCCCAGGCTTCTCTCTGCTCCACTGCCTGCTTTACCTCCACCCCAGCACCCAAGACCACCCAAGGGCAAAGTGTCACAGCCAGCCCCACAGGGCCATCAAGAACAGAGTCCTGAGTACTCAAATCTGCTCCCAAAGGCACCTGCTGAAGTTCTCCCATTAGTAGAAATGGCAAGTGGAGAATTTGGTACAGTTCTAGTCCACAAACTTTTTTCACTAACTGAATTAAAACAGCTTAAAGCTGATCTTGGCAGCTATACTACCCATCCAGATAAGTATATTGATCAATTCCAGCACATCAGTTTAGATTATGACTTCACCTGGAAAGATGTCATGCTAATCCTGGGACAGACACTCTCTGACCCTGAACAAGAGAGAGTTATTAAAGAAGCCCATAAATTTGCCAGTAGCCTCCACTTATCAGACACTGTTTCCCACTGGGGAAACAGCTCTCCCCTCTACAGACCCTAATTGGGATTATAATGATAAAGACAATACGTGGGGAAGAAACCACTTCCTCTTTTGCATAAAGACAGGGCTAAAGAACACCAGGCAAAAAGTTATTAACTATTTAAAAGTTGCTGCCATTAGTCAGGGACCAGAGGAAAATCCTGCTTTCTTAGAAAGGCTGAGAGACCCTCACTAAGTATACTAATCTAGATTTGGACACATATGAGGGACAAGTAATTCTGAGAGATAAATTCCTCTCATAGTCATCACCTGACATCAGGAGAAAATTATAAAAACAGATCCAGACAAACCCTAATAGCAGTGTAGATGAGCTCCCGACCACGGCCAATACTGTGCTCTGTGGCCGTGATCAGGAAGAGGCAGCGAGGGCTCAGGAAAAGGAGGAAGGAGACCCGACATACTCAGCTATTAGCCGCCCTTGCGGCTCAGTCCATGTCCAGAGGCCCACCAGGTGCTGACCAGAATTCTAAGAAAGATAATAAGTGTAACATCTGCCGTGAGACTGGGCATTGGGCTAAGAGCTGTCCTAATAGAGATAAGCTTCCACAATCTCCCTGCTACAAATGTAAGGAAACGGGTCACTGGGCTGCCCTTTGCCCCATGGGCTGCAGGGCCCTGGGCCCTCAGAGCTGCCCATGGTCCTTGAACTCCTTTCACAGGAATGAAGAGGCCCTGGCCAGTCAGCCCCAATCTGTGACATCAACATCACTGGACTAAAGCCTAGCCTAACCATGGACATGGATGGTAGGAAATTTTCTTTTTGACACTGGGGCCTCCTACTCTGTCCTCAGTTCCTATCCCGGACCCTTATCCTCTCGAACTTGTATAGTACTCGGAGTGACAGGGATCCCTACTACTCGGCCCTTCACTCCACCCTTAGGATGTCTCCTCCATAGCCATTATTTTTCACATCCATTTTTAGTTGTAAAACAATGCCCTATTTCCCTCTTGGGATGAGACACACTAGAAAAATTACACACCAGGATGATTTTTAGCTTTCCCCCAGCTAGTCAAACCCCTTGCCAACTTCTGGTTGTTCCCAAAACCCCTTATCAGCTTTTCAGGACTGGGAACAGTCTATCAATCCTGACGTTTGGGATAAGGGAATCCCAGGAAGGGCTAAGTATGCCCCTCCAGTAGTCATCCAGCTCAAAGATCCATCTAAGTTTCCTAGCCAAAAACAATATCCTATAAAGCCTGAGGCTCATAAAGGCCTCCAGCCTCTAATTTCCAAATACCATAAACAGGGGCTGCTAGTTCCAACTAATTCACCTTATAATACTCCAATCCTGGCCATGAAAAAGAAAGACCAGACTTATCATCTAGTCCAGGATCTAAGAATTATCAATGAGGCAGTTGTGCCTCTCCACCCAGTGGTTCCTAACCCATATACTCTATTAGGAACGACTCCACCTGACACTTCGTGGTTTGCAACTCTAGATCTCAAAGATGCTTTCTTCTGCATCCCCTTGGAAAAACAGTCACAGTCACTATTTGCTTTTGAATGGACCACTCCAGAAAACACCTCTGGCCAGCTAACCTGGACTGTCCTCCCCCAGGGGTTTAGAGACTGTCCTCATCTATTCGGACAAGCCTTGTCCCAAGACTTAGCCCACCTACACCTGAACAATGGGGGTACACTCATACAATATGTAGATGATTTTTTAATCTGTTCCCCCACAAAACAAGACTCCATTAATCATACCATTCAAACCCTTTATTTCTTAGCTGAGCGGGGATATAAAGTTTCAAGGGTCAAAAGCTTAATTAGCACAACAAAAGGTCACTCACCTGGGGTTAAACCCTTACTCCAGAAAGAGAGGCCTTTCTCCAGACAGAGTTCAGGCCATTATTTCCCTTCCCCAACCTGCCATCTGCAAACAACGCAGGGCTTTCTGAGGACTAACAGGATATTGCATGTTATGGATCCCAAACTATGGACTCATTGCACAGCCTCTCTATGAGGTCCTAAAAGGAAAGGATGACTCTAAACCTTTAGCCTGGGGGCCATCACAGCAAAAGGCTGTAGATCTGCTTAAGGATCTGTTAACATGGGCCTCTGCCCTAGGACTCCCAAACCCAGCCAGGCTATTCCAACTGTACTCCCATGAAAGATAAGGAGTGGCCCTCTGAGCTCTATCTCAAAAATTAGGCCAAACTCACCCACTTATTTTCCATTGAAACTAATTTCTTCCTCAAAAACCAGTAAGTCTTTTTCTTATGCAAATTAAATACCTATTTGTGCCTCCCAGCCAATTGGACTGGGACCTGTACCCTAGTCCACCTGGCACCAGATATTGACATAGTCCCCAGTAACCAATCACTGACCATTCCTCTGTCCTCTCACATAAGAGCTAAACGAGCTATGTAGTTCATTCCTCTCTTAATAGGCTTAGGAATCACCACAGGACTAAGCTCTGGCATAGCTGGCCTATCTCGCTGTCCTATTACCAAAGCCTGTCCAAAGATTTTTCTGACAGCCTAGAAGAAATTGCCCTAAGCATTATAACTGTTCAAAATCAGATAGACTCCTTAGCAGCAGTCACTCTTCAAAACAGAAGAGGATTGGACCTCTTGACTGCTGAAAAGGGAGGCCTATGCTTCTTGCTAGATGAGGAATGTTGGTTTTATGCTCAGCAGTGTGGCCTAGATAGAGATACTGTCCAAAAGCTTTCTGAATGTGTCCCCAGAATCCGACAACAACTCTCAGAATCCTGAGGCAACTGGTCCCTTATTTAGAGCTGAGCATCCTGGTTGCTTCCCTTAACAGGACCTCTGCTGATCCTTCTCCTAACCCTACTATTAGGACCATGCTTACTAAATCTCTTAACTAAATTTGTTTCTTCCAGACTAAAGTCCATCGAGGCCAAAGTCCTGTTGTCACAAGGATTCAAGCCCTTGCCAACTGATGAATCAGCTGTTTTCCTGGGACCCCTAGATGGGCACCCTTACTGTCCTACTCTCCACCATCCTGACAGTCAGCAAGCAGAGGGACCCAAATGACCACACTGTCCCTCATGAGCAGGAAGCAGCCAGAGTGGTTGTCACCCCTCAACCCAATGATTTGGGCCCCAACTGATTGAGGGGTGAATGTTAGGCAGAAACACAGAAATGAGAAGGATGAAAAGGAGAAAGGGCCCCCCAAAGATGACTCAGGGATTTGATCAAATAGAGCCAGAAATGCGTCAGAGAGTTAATCAGATGGAGCCACTGGGTGCAAGAGTGACTCAGGAAATGTCCAGGGTCTCCCCAGATAAGAAACACCAGAGGTGCAAGCAAAACACAGCCCATCCCCATTTCACCAATCAGAACAAGCCTAGAGAGCTGACAGCTGTCAATCAAGAACCTCTCTCCCTGCCAAAAATCACATAAAAGAAGCCTTAGAATGAGCATCTAGGCCTGCCTGTCTTGTCTT
Source organism: Smutsia gigantea (assembly GCA_032199065.1). NCBI lineage: Eukaryota > Metazoa > Chordata > Mammalia > Pholidota > Manidae > Smutsia > Smutsia gigantea. The sequence continues at coordinate 154,571 of JAVSCE010000969.1, forward strand.
AGGCAGGCCCGTTCTGTTACTCTCTGCAGAGTGTATTAAAACTTACTTTGCTTTCTTGACTTTGGTCTCTTGTCACTGTATCTGACTTCCCTGCGACACTGAGCCAAGTCCTTTCCTTCCTAACAATATCATATCATATGATACTAAACAATATAGTTAAGGTAGTTTGAATTGAACTTTGGCCTGACAAAATACATGGATCACTATTTTTAGGCATGATCTAAGTTTTGTTGTATCTGCCCCTATTACAGTAAGATTTATAAAGCTGACAGATGAGCAGATGGGCACTTTTTGAGAGGTTCCCTTACAGAGGTGATTCAAATATCCTGGTGTCAGGATGCTTGTTAAACTAAAGAACTCCTAAGGCCTCTTCCAACTTATGGTAGTAGTTAATTTGTGTTCTACTCCCAACTCTCACTTACCAGCTATGAGACCTTAGGCAATGTACTTAACCTCCCTAAGCCTGTTTCTTGTCTTTGAAAAACAAGAACAGTACCTACTTAATATTTGTTGAGCAGCCTAACCATTTTATATGCATTAACTCTTTAAATCTTCACCACAATCCTGAGGTGTTACCATATTATCCCCATTCTGTGCAGATGCACTTAAATCGCACTAAGTTTCAAAAAACAACATATACAGACACCAAGTACATGCAAGTTCAAGAAATGTCAGTTTATTATTAAGATTCTAATGACCATACTTTTGCCCTTTTTAAAGGCTCTTTCCTAAGTTGAAGTGCCTTGCTTCACCATTCAGAAAATGGTTCCATGTCCCACCTCCTACACAAATCTTTAACTGGATTGATCTTTCCTGTCTAAAAATTATTTTTGATATCTAAAGGAGTGCAGAACTTGGCCCATGATTCTCTACCAATGATTATGCTTTAGTACTTTATTAACAGTGGTGATTAGGGAGGAAGAAATACCCTCTCACATCCCACTTTGACTCACAGAAATTCACTTATTCAATAAGGGTCTATTCTATGTCAGGCTCTATGCTAGGTGCTAGACATATACCAGTGAACAAAACACATGGTTCTTGTTCTTACAGAAATTCTGACCATAGAATATGACATGGAACAAATACATGCATACATATAAATTATGACAAATGATATGAAGAAAAATAACAAAGAGGCCTTTAAAAGGAAAGTCTAAGGGATTTAATTTAGATGGGGGCAATCAGAGAATGCCTGAGGGAGTAGCATCTAGGTTACGTTAAGACCCAAAGAATGAGTAAGCATTTGCCAGGAAAGTGTGAATGAAAGAACATTCTAGTCAAAGACCCTGAAGCAAAAGAGCTTATTAATGTTTAGAAATTTAAGATAGCCAAAGTACCTGGGATATGATGAGCAAAGGAAAAGTGGCAGAAAATGAGGTTAAAAACTATGCAGGCCACGTCAGAATCCTGAGGACCAGGTATATTGTGTAGTTTGAAAAATACCTGTTTTTTGCTCAGCCCAAACTCTGGAAATTAGACCTTGCCTATAACTCTTCTTGACTAGAAGAGGGTGGGTACAGTTTTTAAAAGAATGAGTAATACTAACTCACTGATACTCTGTGTCAAGGGTTATTAGTGTTGTTTTTAAGACAGTGAATCCCTTAAGCATCACATCTGATAGTTTTGCCTGGAATTTGCTTAGTAAACATCCACATTGTCTACTATGATGTGTAAGATGTCAAAAAGAGGTGAAGATGGTTGAATGACATTGCCTGTGACCACAAAGGAACTTAATGGTTAATAGTATCAACTAATATAAGCAAATGAATAAAAAGAGTAGATTGAAGTTACAATGAGCATGACCTAAGTAAGAAATTAAGCCCACTGCAAAGTTCTGAATTATATACACTATTACAGATTGGATATTGAAGTTTAAATTACCTGCCCAGTCCTGGAAACTGAAGGTCAGGTTGTGGTTAGTGGGTGAGACTGGAGAGAGTGAAATGAATTAATGCATATCGAATACCCCAAAATGCCTGACATATTATCAGCAAATAGGGTTACCATTACTATCTAACAAAATTTCAATTTAACTAACACTTAAGGAGATAACAAAATATTTAAATAAATAAATTCTTTATGTTAGCTATAAATTACCAAAATGAGAAACAAACAAGAGTTTCACAATGGAGATGGCAAAGTTCAAATATTTAGTATGCAATAATAACCAGACTTAAAAAATAGGTGTTTCTAAAGGGATATGTACTATCTAAATATTTATCCTATAGCTGAGTCACAAATCGCCTAAGCACTACTACAATTAATTCAGCCCAGCATGCCAGGAGGACCCTGGCTGGCACGTGGCCCAACCAAGACTTCTAACACAGATGCTGATTAAGTCTCATCCCTAAGACACAGTCTCCCAGCATCAGAAGGAAGAGATGGGTTTCTCTGCAGAGTCTAGCAGACATCTAGAACCGGTTTAGATCATTGGCCTTTGCTTGAACTCTCAAAATATTTCCAATTATAGTGCTACTTCTGCTTTTAAAGCCCTAATAACTACACAGGAAAAAGGATAGAGAATTATGAGTTGAACATGGTGAGTACCAAAAAGTAAGGCAAAGGAGGAAATTTTGCTGTCCTGACAGTACAGAACAAATTTATTTACCAGAACAAGCTGTTGGTTCCAAAAACTGCTAACCAGTGCACTTGCTATGTCCCAGAATTAATTCCAAAGTGAAAATAAAATTTGGATCTTTTCCCAATTCATAGGACAGACATGAGACTTCCTGAATAAACAAACAAATTTACTGAATGAATTGTTTGATTTCATTTAAGACATCACATAAAATCCTATATATTAAAGCCAGGTGTGGCTGACCTCTGAGCTCTGCAAGTGAAATTGAAGAAGCATCTTATAGAAAGGAATCTAAACTGCAGTTCAATATTCAAGAGATCTTACGGAGGCATGGAAGGAGCCTGAGGCTGACTAAACCATCTGATAGAGAAATAAAGATATGAAGAACAAGAGTAATTTTAAATGCTTTATTAAAATATGCCTGACAGACTTCTTTACAAAAATACCAGGTCCCTAAAAAATCATTCAACAAATATCAAGATCCTCTATGTGCAGGCTAGTGATCAAAAAAAGCAAAGAATCTGTGATCCTGGTCCTTACTGGAACTCTAAAATACTTAGAATTCTGAAAAGTTAATTCGAAAATCTTAAATTTTACTTCACTTATAATTTCAATAATGCTGAAATCTTGATTTAGTATTATGGTTGTAGTGCTATCCCTGCTTTCTGCTCCCAAGAACTAAAGCCTGTTTTTCTCTTGCCATCTACACATGTTCAAGTTTTAGATAAATACTTACAAAGATTATGTTTATACATTTATATTCCTAGAAAACAAAATTTTCTGAATTGTAAATACATAAAAAATCTCAAGGAAGGCAAATCAGTATAAAAGTTAAAATTACAGTACATTTTATCCATTGATTCTAAACTTTAGACCAAGTGCTGGATCTTCATGAAAGAAATGTGCGAACTGTACCCTTAACTGTACCTCTACAAATAGGGCATTTTCTTAGAGAAGGAGCACAGTCTTTGCATACGACTAGATGGCCACAAGGAATGAACACCACGGATACTTCTTGGTCCATGCACACTTTACATGTTCTTTCTTCTTGTAGTCTCCTCAATTGTTCTTCCATTGGTAAGTCTAAGAAGAGAAAACAATTTTTAGTAAAAGACAATTCATTGTTTTTCCTCCAATGAAAAGCCAAGAAAATAAAAACAGTGTTTTCTACTGGTTTAAATTATTAATACTGTTTTACCTGAAACCTCTTCTGTGGGAATATACTTTATGTCCTGTTGCACTGAGGGGGAAAAAATAAAAGCGTCATTATGACAAATAAGGTTAATATTTAGTCACAGAATATATACTTTTAAACTAACAGTTTAGAACTCTGGCCAAATACTACAAATGTCATAACATCAAGGCAACAAAAGTCTTTAATCTGTTTGTGCAATTAATAGTTTACAAAGTAGACTGAGTTATTTTCAAAAACCACAAATTATTAATAAGAGCATATTTTCAATTGACCTAAAAAGTTCCCAAAAATAACTTTCCAGCACTCACCAAATAAATGCTTAAATAACATGGGGTCAATTTCTTGTAGAGAGTTTTTGAATATGCCGGCTGCAAAATTTCCTTTTACTAAAATAGTATCAATCAGTTCTCTTGCTTGTAAAGATGTCTGTGTTTTCTCTTTAATAACATTATGTTCTTGTTCATCGATTACTCTGGCAGCTAGCAGACTGTCCAGGACTGGAAGCACACAAGTCAACTGTTGAAAAAGTGCCATTCTGTTCTTTCGGATTAGTGATAGATCATCTTTATAAAAAAGAAAACAAACACAAATATGTTCAAACTCTGCTCACAAACATGCTTCCACACCTGCACGTATATAACTGAATGAAAAGCAACCATAACTCATCATCACTGATTGCTAGGTTTGAGGATAGCTGATCCCCTGTAGCCTAACAATAATGCTACTAATAATAAGGACTAACATTCACCAAGACTATGGTAGCAGTTTACATGTATGAACTCATTTGACCTTCACAAGCTTTGTGAGGTAGGTCTTAGTGCCCTTATTCAGCAGATGAGAAACAGAGGCACCGTGAGGCAGGTAAACCAGTGAATGACACACAGCTAGCAGAAGCGGTGCCAAGGCAATATGGCATCATGATCTGTGGTCCTGACTGCTCTGCTATCCTGCTAAGATTTTAACCAAATAAAATCTAGAACCTAAAAAATTGAAACTTCAATTCAATATAGTCAAATGGAGGAAAGGTAAAATAAAGAGAATTAAAATGGTAGACCATTTTTCTTCTGAAATTATCATTTACCTACAAATGTCTTTAAAATTCCATTTTAATATGAAATTTTAATTATTTTCCCAAAGACATGATATTTCCCTTATCTAAACATTTTATAATGACAGGGAAATGACATTAATAGCATCTTGAAAATAAATCCTATTTGTCAATGACCACTTCCCCTCTTATCTAGATTTTCTATCTATTGGTAAAATATTTTATACCTTGAAACTCTGCAATTTTATTATCTCTTTAGAATATGACTTATGGATATAAGTTAATTGATTATCATATGGTTTTACCATGATCCATAAAGCTATTCCTATAAAATAACTAATGACATAAGCTGGGCTGTGTAAAGAAGAATTATTTGGGGTGGGAGAGATGATTGTTCGATCTTAGAAACACTCACTCTGTCAAATAATAGGACATATAAATAGAACCATTTAATAAAGAATAAAATATAATGCTTAATCAAGAAGCCAAGGCCAGAGGTACTGTATTTTGAAGATAACTGAAGTTCTAAGAATAAATAAGAAAAGGACTAGGACCTAACCAGTCTGGCACAGCCAATGCTCGACAAGTATCTGCTGAACAAATGAACAGCCAAGCCTTAGTAATTTAAAGAACAGGAGGAACAAAGAAGAGCCAGAGGGATAGAAAAATTAGAATCAATGTATTTTTTAAATTATCTGTGTTAGAGAAATAGTGATGTATTAGAAAATAAAAATATAATTACATTTGATGTTGAAGTATATTAGTTTTTCAATCTAAGATTTATTTTCTAATTATATTTTACCTAACCTAATATAATAAGCTCTCTGAAATTCTTAAGATTTCTAAAATTGGATTTAGAAGCCAAGGAAAAAGGCCTTATTTCAAAGTCATAAGCTGTATTCTGCCTTATAAGAGGTGAAGACTTGAATATACCTTTGAGCTGTACTATTATTATGTTCTGGAAAAACATATCCTAAATTGCCTCTTTTATTTACACAGCTGTCAAGAAGTTACTTATCTACTGTTCTTGGGGAACTATAAAGGAGTCAGTAATCCAGATGGAAGTATTTTCATTCACTTATTCAAAAAATATTTCTTGAGCACAGACTATGTATATAATGGTGAGCTGAGAAGCTAAGAGATCTTTCTGACAATGCAAATTATTGTATATTGTTGACTTGGGGTCATCCCTGGACACCTTGTTGATTTTCCTTGGAAGAAATATAAATATTGTACAGCTGGATGGCTTTAGAGTTCATGGGGTCTATAAACAATTGTGGAGCTGGGTGTCCGCGTCCTTAAGCAGCTGCTCACTGATGAGCAATGGCTAAGACTGCAGGAAGGGCACGCAGCCCCAGGTTCACTTCACAGAGAAAATGAGCTTGACTAGGCTGGGCAAAGATGTTGCTGCTGTCTGAGTAATTCACACTTTGGTAAATACAGGATGCTGCGTTACTATGGTCTAATGTTTGTCTGGATGGCCAGAGGGCAAATCCACCTTCATGGGCAGGGGCAGGTTTATCCAGGAATGGAGTGGAGAATATCACAGTCAGTCATCCTAGGAAGAAACAGCTCCCAGATAGCCATGGACAAGGATAAGGGGTAAACTCTTTGTTCTTTCTGGGCTTTGTGGCTATTTGGAGGCTTGAACTTTGATAAAGGAAAACATGCCTGAGACTGTCCTAGTCATTTGTGTAAACTGGCTAGATCTACACAGAGATGAACCAGAAGCTAGGCAAAGGGGTTCATGAGGATGGCTTAGGAACAAGAGAGGCCACATAAAGTTACAATTATCACTTGCCACTTATGATATGATGCCCTTCTGTTATTCTTAAATCTCCAGTAAGAGCTTGTTAAAAGTTGTAGTCTGTCTTCAGCTGTGTTGGAAGGACTGATGACTCTGGTCCACATTTGGGAAAGAGTGACAAAGGAGAAATCAACCTTTCTCTTTTTTTAGGCCAGAGGGATGGCAGCAGCCAGAGCAACCAAATGAGAGTGGGCATGCTCTGAGGAAGAGAGTTTTGTGAAGGGCAGCAGCACAGAGGTGGCAGAGCAGCAGACAAGGCTGGTACCAAGCACGTGGGCAACTTGTCTTGAGAGAATGTGAAATAGTATCCTAAGATTCCCCAAATAACTCAAGGACACTCCGAAGGGGAACTCAGTTTTTTAGTGGGCAGGTAGGGAACTTAATCACAATTTGAACATTAATTTATAGTAATAAATTATAGACATACTGTTATGCTAATATTAAAATTAATAGTTTCTGATCCCACTCCAACTTATAGCAAAGGATGTGAGCAACTAGCCTGGGATCAAAAATGTGCCATGAATAATTACATACACAGTCAAACACCCGGAGTAAAAATATAAATTAAGAAAAAGCAGGAAAAATTTTTTCACTGAATATATATACTTTCATTTGCTAATAAGCAATTCAAATATACTTTAATGTGAAGAAAATTTTCAGGATTAAAACTCAGAATACTATACATGAAAACCCGATCTTATTTACTATATTTCCAGTAACATATACAGCAGTATCAAGTCCTTATGGAAATGGAGATGGTATTAATAAATATATGTACCTGATTCTTTTTCCTCAGTTGCTCTTTCTTTTTCCTCCTCTCTTATTTCATCTTCTGCATTAAGTAAATCTAATACAAGATCACTAATGGTTTTATAATTCTCTCCAGTTGTTAGGATTTTACTCTGAACTGTCTGTTTTACCAGCCTTCTACTAAAGCCCATTTCCAAGGCAGCTTTAACCACAGGTGTATTCATCATGACTGCATCTTCTGAATGGTTTTCTCCAGGTCCAAAATGAATAACTATATGAATAAAGAATTTAACACATACTGAGATAGTCTGGGTATTTTTAAAATTGAAAATTATTAAAATATCAAACACATAAAGTCCCCCAAAATATAAAGGCGCTATTTTTTTACTAACTTTGTTAAATTTAAAATAAAAGATAAATGTTCAGTCACTAAAAAAGAATATAGACTATTGCACTCAGATATAAAATACACATTATCTGGAATGGGAAAAAGAAATAGAATGCTGGGGATCACACCCATCCAGCACTGAGATGCTTCCCCCCACACTCCCCCATGTTAAATGAACAAATGAGCTTTATAAATCAAATGTTTCACATACTTCTGAAAGAGGCCACTGCCATCACTTACACTATTATTGAATGGCTTCCTACAATATCACTCCTGTCTAGTTCATTCTCAACATTGCAACCAGAGAGACTTTTTAAAAACACAAATCTGTGTCACATTCCTTCTTAAATTCCATCAGCAATTCCAGTTATTATGATAACATTTAATTGTAGCTCAGAAGATCCCACACGTTCTGGACCCTGTTTACCTCTCAACCCCATCTCCTGCCACTTATTCATATTCTGCACTCCAGGTCAGAAGTCACAAACTGATGGCTCTCTGGTCAAATTCTGCCTGCAGTGCTGACCTACTTCACTAATTTATCTGTTTGCAAATTCTACTTCTGGCCATATAGAATTTTGTTCAGTTTTTCAAATGTGCCTGTTCTCTTTTGTAACTTAAGTCTTTTCACATGCTGTTCTCTCTTCCTAGAATAGTTCTTCCTTCCTTTGTCATTTGGTTAACACATACTCTTCCCTTCAATTCTCTGTTAAAACAAACACTTCCTCTGGAAAGCCTTTTCTGATTGTCCAAGTCTGAGTAAATTATCCCTCATGCACTTGCATAGCACCTCTGCTTTTCCTAGCCTATCACTTTCTCCTTCCTATGTATTTGTCTGTATCCCTTAGACTACTTGCTCATGAGAGCAGGAGTTATCTTTATCCTGTTCTCTCTTCTCTCCTTAGAATAGCAGATACACAATATTTACTGAATTGAACTGAATACCAGATAATGGAGTGAAACAGCTTTTTCAAATATTGGTTCTCTCACCTTTTAGGTTTAGATGATGGACAGGTCATTTAACCCCTCTGAGCCTCAGGGACACTACTGAAAAATGGGACTAATATTTTTTACATTCTGTTTCATAGAACACATGAGCAATATTGTCACAGTGCATTTGTTCCCATACTAGTCTGAGAACGGGTAGGGCTGGATATATGTAGTTGTAAAAAAACATCTATAGGCTAAAATTATAGGTTCTCCAGTCCTGACTTTACACACACTGTTTCAGTTCAGTAGGTTTAAAGTGTAGACTAAAAATCTGTAATATTTTTTAAAGTCCCTCAGGCAATTATGATATGCACTGAATTTGAGACATAACAACTTAATATATTTGAAAATCCATTGTAAATTATAAATCATAATATGAATTACACTTATTATCAGGCTTCAATCTTAACAATACCAAAGGGTTCTATTTAAATGCAGTCATCATTATAATTATACATACTTGGTGACTCTGTGTTTTCATCTTCTGGATTATCTGAAGTAGATAACAGCTACAGGGAAAAAAATTATATAAATTAAAATACAAATCTCATCGTATCCATTACAATAAAAATGAATCAACAGATCTGTTTTATTCAATTTACTGCAAACTGACTTGCTTACTGGCAAAATAATTTTTTCTATCAGAAGCAATATGTCATTTACATTCAACAGTAATTCCCTGGGCTATAAACTAATAGGGTTTGTGTGTGTGTGTATTAACAAATAAAATCCATTTCCATTAAGGCAGAAAAAAAGATTACATCTTCTTAGTGATCTATAAGACAATTATTGTTTGCCTTTTACCCCAAAGATCTTCAATTTCCTGGGTCATCCTTTGGGTAAGTTGGACCCTGTATCAGTTCCATTGACTGTCCTAGTAAGGTTTGACCCTCGAACTATTATGTAAGTTTTTATTTGGTTCTCCAGGAAGATTAGAAAAAAACAATACAAATCTCTTTCCCAAATTTTTTAAAGAAATTTTTATACAGTAGGTAAGGCTCTTGAATGCTACTATCCGTGCCAATTTTTTCCCCTCAAATAGTGTATTGCAACTTTATTAGAGAAATATTTAGGAATATAACTTAAATATTATTTTTTAGGAGGATTCTAATTATGAACCTGTTTTCATCCAAAGAATAGTATTCTTTAAGGTAACGCTGGGTGTTGTGAAAAAGAAAATGTATTTTTAAAGCAACTTTTGTCTTTTCACTGAAATACTTTCTCTCTGTAGTTATCAGAAACTAATTCATCTCTTTTAACCAATGATTTAAAACAAAAAACAAAAAAAAGTATCCGTACTTGTTCAAGTAGATGAGGGTAACTGGCTTGAATTCGACTGATGAACTCTTGTCCTTTAATTCGTATCAAGTACTCACACCTAAAATGTAAAAATATTAAGTTGGGGGTTATTTTTATTTGACCATCTGTAGAAGGCTAAATATTTCAAATGAATATAAACATACATATAACTTGACTAGTCACTTAGCACATGGCAAGTGGTAGGAGAGACTGCAGCCCAAGACAAGATGATGTGAGCAGGAGGAAGGCCCTAGCTGGTATCTGCCCAGGCTGACGCGCGTGAGGGTCACAGGCTCTCTCTCACCCTACTGCAGGCAAGGCTGTCTCCATTCAGAAGCTCCCAGATGCTCTCCTCAACTATTCTAATAGAATACTCTGAACATTAGAACAAGAGCCAAGGATACAGATAGAAAGTTCTCTAATAAATGATACCATTTATATATAAGCTTTGTATGTTTAAAAGCTGGAAATATACAAAGAGAGATGAGAGAATGAGGAAGCTAAACATATTTTCTAATATGTCAGATATTCACAAGTGGAGGGCGATACTAGATAATATACATCCTCTGTCACTTAAGTACAAAATGAATTTGTGACACAACTAAAGCAAATTTACCATTCTTTTTATATATCCACAAAATTACAATGGAAAGCTAGCAGCACTTTTTAAAAATGCCTATGTAATGGATCCTTTATAATCTTCATAATTTTTGAAATCTGAAATATTTGGGGAGTGCAAAGTTGCTATAAATGAATATATATTAGTATATTTTAAAACTTGTATAATGAAAATAAGATACCAAGTTTAGTAATCAACATTAAAAATACTAAAAGTCTTCACCAGGAAAAATATAGGCATCTGATTTCAATAAAAAAAGGGAGTGTAAGCAAGTATGGAATAATAAAAAGAGCAAGATATGATGATGAAATGCTATGGAGTGATCAGAACAGATAAGATGGGTCTACATTTACCCTGGTCATCCTATTTAATATTGCAACCAGCCTGGCGCTCCTTATCTCCCATACCCTGCTCTCTTCTTTCTATCTACAGCACTTATTATTTTACAGTGTGCTACAGAACTTATCAAGTTTTTATTAACTGTCTGCCCTCTCCCACTACAAAATTAGTGTATGAGACCATGGGTCTTGATTTTGTTCAACTAAGTATTTTAAGCACCTACAACAGAGCCAAGCAATAGGTTATCAATTAATATTATCAAGTGCTGAATGAATGGAAATATGTCCAAGACACAATGTGGACCAGAAAAAAGTTTCAAAACAGTATATATAACATCTAATTCATTAAAATTATGCACATTTGTTTATATATGTACATATGCATAAAAAGATGCCTGTAGGATGTTCACTAATATGGTAACGGCAGTTATATTTAGGTGGTGAGACATTTTAATTTTTTTCTCTGTACTTTTCTATAATATCTAATTTAGGTTTTATAATAAGCATGTTATTTTAAATATATATATATATATTTTAATTACATAGAAAAAATTCCAAACTGATTTCTTCTGTCTTAAATTTCTACCAAAATTTTTAAGTAATTATTTTTCGAAGTAATCCATGTTGTTTTTATCCACAAATGGATTTTTGAAACAAAAACAGAAAAAAGCAACAACTGATTATAAGGTAAGTACATATAACCCACCTCCTAATAGTCACACATATTCGCAAAGAGAATTTCAAAACAATTACCTTGGAAACCACTTGGCATGTTCCACCCACGGGTCATCTCCAGATTCCCAACACCTGAGTCCACCATCGCAACAAAAGCATTTAACATCATCACTATGACCTAAAATTAATTTTGGACCAAAATGTATGAATACATATAATTTGCCCACTAAAATGTATGAGATAAAACATGTTGAATATTTTTTAAAATATCAGTTAAATTTCTTACCCATATAATAAAAACCTGCACTTGCAAGCTGCTCAGGATGAACTGGAACACTGGAGGGCCAGTTACAGAATGTTTTAAAGCGGGCGGCATGTGTCTGCATACTCAGATTAGAGACAGTGTATCTTGACCCGTCTTGAAGATGATTTTCTAAAAATGGGCATTTGGGGAAATGTCTCAGGTGTTCTGACATAGCATCATCCTTCGGTTCCCAATTGCTCAATTTTCCACCACAGGCAAAGCAGGCCACTCTGTCTCCAGGTCCTACGTAGTAAAAGCCCGCTTTTGCCAAGTCTGCTGGTGACAGAAAGGTCAACGGCCACATCTGGAATGTAAGTAACCTGGCTTTTTCAGTATTCATTGAGCAATGGTAGGGACTTGTCCTCAAGGCAGTAAAATCTTGATTTGGTCCAGAGTTTACAGGATCTGATGGAAAGCTTGAATAAGAGCCACTGAAATATCCACTGTTTTCCAAACTTGGAAGTAATGAATGTGTGGAATTTGTTACTGAGGAAGGAAAAGTAGGCTGAGAGGTGGCCCCCAAAATGTTACATGAACTTAGGTTTTGAACAAAGCTACAGCTAGGATACAGCTTTTTGTGCTTTTCAACAGGATTGTCTCCTTGCTTCCAGTTATCCAGCATGAGGCCACAACAGAAGCATTTGACCTTGTCATTCACACCAGTGTAATAAAAACCAGCACGAGCAAGACTCCTTTCTGAGACAGGAACACTGGCGGGGAAAGCTGAGTATGTAGACATTCGGTACAGTTCACATGAAAAGTCATACTTCAGTTCAAACAGATTGGTACTTTTCATCAAGTTTGATAAGAATACACTGTTTTCTACTATGTTCATAATCAAATGGATGGGGAGGAAAAGGGACTAGCCTTTCTCTGGGGAGGTAGTTTTGTGCACAACTTTTGGTTTTTGTTAGTTTTAGTATTAGGTGGAACACTAAAAGAGGAAATGTTTAATTCTTTTATCTTCTATATATTTACAGTTTCAGCATACGGTAAGATTCTGAATCCCATACTGATATTTTAAGGGACAATTATGCACAACTGCAACTTTGTATAATCTTTATACACACAATGTAAACATGATGATACCCAGGATCTTATAATGAAAATTAAAACCCTTCCTAAAAGCATAGAGTGCTTTAGGTCATCAAGATGTCATTTAGTGTCAGGCATCTCCACAAAGAAGTCTATTTCTCCACTAGATATTCAGCATCCCTGAAGATAGAATGTCTGACTCATGAAGCTAGCTTGTTTTCACTGTCAAAAACTATGCTCTTTAAGTGCTCTAGAGAAAAAAAATATTCAAACTATGTTTATTTTGCTTTTTTAAAACTGTGAAATTTGGTAGCCAGGAAAAATAATCGTTAAGACCTACCTCAAAAGAGGAAAATAATGCATTACCATATTTCACTGGTTCTAAATGCATGGTTTAGTATGTTATTGAGAAGTATCTTACAATTAAAGGCATGTCATAATTAGCAATATTTTTATTTCTTAGAAGTACATAAAATAATGGTATGCCTTAAAATTGATGACATCTTAGATTCAGTGAAACATAGTATATCCCAAATCTTGCTCAAATTAAGTAATTTTTCCTCCTACAATAATTTTAAATGGGAAAACAAAACAAAACATTTTCTCCAAATAGTTTAATTAGTAACAGAATTGGCTGACACATCTTAAGGCTTGGTTTCAAGTTTTACTAAATAATAATGACTTCCCGCAGATAGTCAGGAACCTGATTGCTTAGTCAAAATGATACCATTAGATCTTAACAAATTAAACATTCTACTTCAAACAAATTATCAGAGATTACTATATTTGCTCAATTGCTCTTTTAGACTCAGCTTCATATGCTTGAGAACCATCAAATCTTCTATTCTGATAGTGGACTTACTGTTAAAAACAGTCAGAAGTCAGCGTGCTGAGTGTGTAAGCTAAGATGGATAATCAACCTGTACAAATTAGATGTTGATCAGAAATTACCTCACAGACAGCACACTTGAGCCAGAATTTATCACGACAAAAAATAATTTACTTTGTCATAATCCACTCCCTTTGAACAGCAGAGACCTTCTCAAAATTCAGAATTTCTCAAATGATTGACTAGCTATTACCAAACAGGTTCTGTATTAATAATGTCAGCAATGACCAACAAACAGGTTATCATGGCTTTTCTAGCAGTGATTGGCAAGCATTTCCTGGGTCCTACAGATGGAGTTTTCTACTGCAGACTTTAATGCTTTATTTCCAGGTGGCCGGAGAAACGTTATCTCAATCTCAGTGATTATTGTGAGTTATTGTGTCGAACTTCAGTATTCCCTTCACTGGTCAAAAATTTTACACATTGTTATAAAAAAACTACTTGGTATTCATTACTGTCTCTGTGTAAATTCTCTTTCTGAATAAGTTTGTTCATTTACTAAAATGTAACCAGCCATCATTCTTGTTTCTATCATTCTCAGAGATAACAGTCCATTTGGACAAACTAAATTTTAGAGTTTTAAAATATTAATAGTTTCATAAATGGTTAATTTCTTTACCAATCATCACATTTACCTTTTATACTTCCTCTAAATTTGTTGTACCTATCAAAAAGTTTTGTTCTTGATATTTGTCATTGTAGGACTCTTTTAACATGTCAAAGTTCTTACTTGCATAATTCTCTAATTTAGCAGAGGACTGAATATGAACTCTTTGTTCTAGATAGCTATCATTCATTTTTAAATCTTTACCGAACACAGATACTTTTTCTGTTCCACACAGGAGCCAATAGGAGATACCTGGCCAACTTTGAAAAGTGTGTTTCAACAGTACGTCCCAGCTACAATCACTTTTTACATCCTCAAGTCAAATTCAGCATCAAACTCATCATTATTTTATAGTTACACCTCATATACCTAGATTTCTTAAAAATTAACATTCTTTGGATACCAAAAACTGCAATTAACTACTTAATTTTTTATTTATGCACAAAACTACCTCCCGGAGATTAGACTAAGTCCCTTTTAAGGGTTTTAGGCCTCCATCTTGAGATGTTTTGATTTATTAAAAAAAAAAACAAAAAACTGGAAAAAAATCTAGAAGTAGAACAGTTGGTTTCCTTTGTAAAACCTGTTAAAAACAAACACAGAGTTAAATAATTCACAGATGTAGCAGCACAATGATCTCTTTTTAAACATGTTCTCCAAATGGAGCACTAGTATTTACTGATCACCATGTACAAGGTGTTGCACTAAGCACTACAGTCTAAAAAATCCTAGATAAAAACCAGAGGCTCAAACCGGTGGTGGCCAGCCAAGGTATTATGTTTGGCTTATACAAAATTGCAGACTCCAGTATTTTACTAATTTTTAAAACTTTGTATTTTGAAATTAATTTATTCATAGAGAAAACTTAAGAGTTCCCATATGCCCTGCGTTCAGCTTCTCTGAAGTTAACATCTTACCTGACTACAGTATAATTATAGAAACCAGGAAACCAACACCGATACAATGCTGTTAATTAACCTATATGCCTTACTTAAGCTTCACCAGTTTTCCAAGTAAGTTTTTTTCTGGGACCACAGTATTTTTAAATGTTGTAATTAATTACCAACATTTAATTCATTACTAACAAAAAAAAGAGATTTCCCATAATCCCATTCTAGATTTCAGAGTTCTCTAGAAGAATCAGATCTGGCAATACAGGACCTATATTCCTACATGACAACAGTCAGCTAGCACCAGGCAGTGGGTGCACCTCTTAGAAAGGGCATATAGTCTCCAGCATGGCATCATACTTTGACTCCCCGATACAGGCTGATTGTCAGCTATTTTGTCACTGAGCTGGCACTATTTTTTTTCTTACAGAAGAATTGTGAAGAAAGCAACATTGTTATCCCTGTGTCCATCAAAAATAACAAAAATGAGATGTTGACAAAGAGGGGCATTATTTTGAGAAAAATAGGAGTACCATATTTCTGTGTAGAAAAGAGTATCTCTACATGTTAAATAGTAAACAAACTATGTTTTTGTTTAAAAGAGACACCCATATTTTTGTTCATTTATATCACCAGCCTGACCTCTATAATTGGAGGTGGCAAACCCCTTACACAGATCTTATTACTAAAGAAGCTTTGGTGTGGAAACAAGGCATATTCTTGTGGAAATTTAAGCAACAGTTACATGATATATACACAAAAATATGCCAAGACGCAAACTCTGGATCAATTTGAATATTGCCTTCACCAGTTCCAACACTCAGACTTCTAATCACTTCTGGGGATAATCTGCAAACCTTACAGAATGGGGCCACCCAACTTCAGACTCCAGTTTGGCCCTTTGCCATCCCTTAACAATCCTACCTGGTCCCAGTCAGCTCCCTAGCCCGCTGCCCTGTGCAACTCTCCCAAACCTTCAATACCTTCCTCAAATTTCTCTACTCCTCAGCTCACTTTTGGTAGATTGCTCTTTGCCTTCTACGTCTGCAAGAGATATTATTCAGCAGAAACCCTTTCACATTCTCAAACGCACGTCTTTTTCCCTCACAGCCTATCGCTGCCTCAGTGAAAGACGCTTACCCCTCTACTCCCATTCTCTCCCACTCAGAAATCTTGCTCTGAACTCCATCTCTTCATTTCTTCAACTGGTACTCTCCACTGGCTCTTTTCCTTCAATATAACAAGCATGCTGAGGTCTGTCTCAGCTTTCAAATAAAAACGAACAAAAAAATTCTCTTTCAGCCCCTCTTTCCACTCTACCAACCATTCTGTATCTCACCTTCTCTCTATAGCCAAGTGAACTGACCAAGCATTCATGCTTAAGGTCTCCGTACAACTGGCTTTACCCAGTGCCACTTAAAACTGCTTTCAATATTAATAACACCAATGGCTTATTTCCCAAAACCAATGGAAATTTTTGCGTCTGACACTGGGGCCCACTTCCTCTTAGAAATGTTCTACTCCCTTCGCTTCTCTAAAACCACTGTCTTGGAATTCCTTTTCTAGTGGTTCCTTCTCAGATTGGCTCATGTCCCCAGCCTCTTGGATTGTTACTCTCATCATTTCCAGTAAGCCATTTTCCTGATCCAGGGCTGTTGGGTGTGGCTACCCATTTGGGCACTTGGCATACCCATGTCCCTGACACTGGAGGGTTAAGTATGCCTTTTCTTTCCACCTCCCCCTGGACGGGGGGCTCCTTCAGAGCAGAACTGATTCAGTTCTTTACCCATCCTCCCACTCCCAACATTGGTGGGCAAGGCACATAATGCAGACACTAAGACCTTCTGTTGAAGAAGTGAATGTCAGCAAACTTGACTAAGCACACCATGACCACAATAACCCTCATTTGCGTGGTATTAAGAAGATCACTTTTACATTAATGACTACAAAGACTGTCCAGGGATGGTTTAATACCAGGATCTACAGTCAGACATCTTGGGTGTCCAATACCATTCAGTCTCCCCACACCAGGGGTGTGAACTTGGGCAAGTCAATCTTCCTGATCCAGTTTCCTCATTGTCAGTGGAGATAACTAAGGTAACTGCTTAAGACTGTGAGAATTAAACCTGAAAAACTTATGTAGAGTCTTCAGAAGGGGTCCTAGCAAAGAGGTGTTAGTAACACCTAATGTTAGCAGTAAGTGCTGTAATAACAAAGTTAATATTACTGATAGCCTCCAACACTTTACTAACAAGATTAAGAGCACTACAGGGTTTCCATGCTGATCTTCAGGAAAACCACCAAAAAACTTTCTGCCACTTAGGAACATGCCTCCGTATTTGTTCACTACGTAAAGATTTGACTGAGTCCTTACTGTACCAAGGCTCCGCTTTAGGCTCTGTCCTGAAGCTTCTTCGGCACCTTCAAAGTCTGGGTGATACCCTTTGGCAATCGAATTAAACCCAATTGTTAAGGCTTCCCCACTCCACTGCTCGTTCCGGGAGTAAAACAGCAACTGCGTACCGGGCAGGACCACCGAAAGCGAGAGTCGGCAAGGGCGGCGCTGGCCGGCCGGTACGCTCCCTCGCCCCGGGGCCGGCGGGCAGACTCCGCGGGGGCGGCGGCCGCGGGGACCCACCGGAAGGGGCGGCGGGCCGCGGGAACCCACTCTTTGCCCGCCGCTGACCGCTGGAAAGCCAATCTGGAGCGGACCTCCGGGCCTGGATGGCGTTCCGTTACCGTGCCACCCCGCCGGCCCCCGGCCACCACTCGCCGCCCGCCGCCCTCCGGCCTCCGGCCTCCGCCCTCCGCCCTCCGCCCTCCGCCACCGGCTCTGCGCGTCCACAGACGCTCAGGAGACGGGTGCGCGCCCGCACACGCACGCAGACCCGCACGGGCACGCGCACGCCCCTCGGTCGCGGCCTCCCCATCCGCCCTGGTCACTGACCTGCTGGCCCGAGTCCGCTGCGCGCCAGGGAGGGTGTGCTGGCCGAGGCTTCTCGGGTGACACCTGTCGCCCCGGCCGCTCGATGCAGGCTGGAGTCCTACGCTGCTTTTTAAGTGCCTCACCTCGACCCACCCACCTCCCGCCTGCACTCCTCCCAGTGGTTTGCATGTGCGCTGGTGCTTTCCTCTTAGGACTGAGGGGAACTCCAGCGGTAATAACCACACACACTTCCCCTTAATCAGTGGCTTGGCAAACCCACTCGGGGATTTCCATGACCGTAAAAGGGTGACTGTTTTTTCACCATGGCGTATCTGAGTGGCGTTTACTGAAAGACCTGTGTTTCACTGGTCGTCGGTCAGAGGAAATCTTGGTAACTAACCTGAGTAGAGATGATCACTGGTCAGCCTGACTGGAGAAGGTCCATCTCCCATGTATTAAAAAAAAAACAAAACCAAAACTTTGAGGTCTTTATGATAATTTTTACTTTTTGTTCTAATTGAGAGAGTAAGGCATGAGTAGAAATGTAGGGGTATGTAAAAAAAAATCACATGATTCTCCTTGTCAATTTATTTTGACTGTTTTAAAGATTGAGATTAGTTTCCTGTATTGAAACTTTTTTTTTTTGCTTGATTGGCTGCTTTTATAACTAGGGTGGAGGCAATAAAAAAAAACTTTCTCCTTTTAGCCTGGTGTCCCCCAGGCTCTGCTAAATCTCTAAAGTAAGTGATGTGCTCATGAAAACGAAGTCTGAGTTTGGCCGCACTGTCATATTTTCCTCAGCATTCCCTGTTTAAGCAGTCAACTTAAGCAACATTATCTAAGGACAGTGCAAGCCAGGCTAACAGATGTGTTGAGAGAGCTCCCCTGATTTTCCTGTCGTCCAGTAGATCAAAGATCATCAGGAACAGAGGGCAGAACCCATAATACTATTCAGGAATTCATCCTGTGGCAACAAGGACGTGCATTCCATTCAGTACCGTCAGAATGAGCTCAGGTATCTTCTGGATTAGGTGGATCTGGCTGCCCATGCCAGTTAGAGTTCCAGCCACAATTACACTAAAAAGATTAAGTTTATTATGTGGTGATTTCAATACACTTTTGAGTCTGCTTAGTTCAAAAATTGTTAAACCATTTTCAACTCCACTTTGAGTGTGAGCAGATACCCACCAAAACAATTTTGAAAAACTTTATTCCTTTGCAAATTTTTAATTTAGCATTAAAACGTAAAAGTTGTCATACCTGCAAAGGGACTACAAAATGTTGACATAGATATTTTAGAATAAAATTGATCCAGCACTCTTAAATTAATTCAACAACAAATACCATAGCTATTTGATACCCACCATTATCTATTAATATGTCAGCTTATCTTTAATAATTGGAAATATTATATCATTGCCTTTAGTCCTTAAACATTCTACTTCTGGGATTTTAGTATATATTCATAATGGATGTCTTTATGATCACTCTGGCACATATTTCTGAAACAAATATGTGTATGAATTGAATTAAGTTTTACTTGTGTGATTATAAGATGCTAAGTGTAAAAGAAAAATTTCTCCTGGATTGCATTCATTGATATTACTTTCAGTATTTATTACACAACAGGTCAAAACAATATAATACAAAGTTGATAATTATTAAAGATTAAAAGTAAATTCTATTACAAATGCAATCTGAATGGAGGTTGCAGCTTATATTTGAACAATTTGGTCAAGTGTTTGTTCATGAATATTACTAGAGTATGATAAGGTTCAGCACAGATTCTGTTCCTTTTTTTATTTCTAAAGCTTGTAAGTACTGAAAAACATTTTTCACATAAGCATATAGATCCAGAAAAAATGTTTCATCAATTTTTTTCACAACTTTTTGAACTTCTGTTTTTAAAGCAGTCCAAAATCACTTAGTGATGTTTAATCCAAAATTTTAATTAGTTATCAGTAGATAACTCAATATTGTTGAAATCAGTGACTTGGAAACCACAAGACTTTTGTTACCCAAATAAAGTTGCCAGAGTTAGTAAATTAAAATATAGGACACCCACCTAATTTAAATTTGAGATAAATGACAAATAATTTTTTAGTGTAAGTTTGTTTTATGCAATACATTTTTTATTGAATACATTGTTCACTGATTATCTGAAATCCAAATTTAACTGGGCGTGTTATATTTTATTTGACAACTCTACACCCAGATACTGGAGTCATTCATTTTCTCAACACCAGCACCAATTATTTCTAATGGTCCAGGAAGATTGTACACCCAAAGATAATACACCATTTTGAAACCCAAGATGAGTGAGAGGTAAGCCTGAAATTTTTGAGTGAACCATAGTGAAAAGGTTGGTGGGAAGGCAGCACAGGCCTGGCAACTAGCTCTGGTTTTCAAGCTGATCAGCTTAGGAAAAACTATGTGTGGAAATTGAGGATTAGGTTTTTAAATCCCTTAAAACTATTTGAGTCCCCACTTACCCATTGCTAAATCTTTGAAAAGACTTGGTGAATTTACCCAAGGAAACACTTATCCCAATTAAAGACCTGGGCCTAAGAAATCCTGAACTGACTAAGATTCCCAAATTCTTCCACCAGGAGTAAGAGTTGGGATCAGATCTGTTAGGGCCTGGAGTGGATTAATGTCTCCTTTGTAACATTTTGCACAACTTTAAATACCGATTTTTTAAAAAGTGATTGTTTTCCTGTAACAATTCTAAATTGCATATGATCAAGGTTGGTATATATTTTGTTCATCCCATTATTCCAATACTAGCAGGGTACCTGCAAATAAAAGGTGTTCAATATATCTTGGGCCTTCTCTATTCTAAACCTGCACCCAAATTCTCAATAGTATAACATGCCTTACATTTTCCCTCTAATCCTTCGAATATCCCAAATCTTTTATATAAAAACCACCCTTTTCCTTCCATCATCCAATTTACCTAAATATATTTTTCCAAGTTCTCTTTTAAAGACAGAAATAAGCAAGGAAATGTTTGAGGCAAGTGACAAGATAGACACATATGGTCATTACTATGTCTAATCTGCCAGTTTTCTTGTACTGTCAGTGTGTAAGCAAGATATGAGAAGTGTGAGAGAGTTTTTCATCCCGTTCCTGGTTTGGAACTTTGGTAACTCTTAACAGTGGTCTATTCTCAATATATTATTAAATAATCAATTTTAAGTATGTTTCCCTTGAGGGTAATCATAATAAAAATATTCTTTCTCTGGAGGGAATTTCACATAATAATAATGCTGTAACAACTTCAGTTCCAGCCTAATACTATTCACTATGAGATGTTACATTTTTAATTAAAGAAATACATAAAGATTCTACCCAGAAATCTAGAACTGAAAGTAAAAGTGAAATCTAACAAAGGGAACATGCTGTTCTGATTCCAAAGTAAATATGAGAGTCATTGTAAATGCTGGAAATTTCCTAATCTGTTAACAACTTCCTATCTTCCAAATAAAAATACAATTAGATCAGCTTTGAATAAGTATTAATGAAAAAATTTACAAAGAAATAAATGTTTTAATATAGACAGACCTGTTCTCAATGTGATGCAATTTGCCATTGTAAATGGTGGCTTACTTTTGATTTCTTTGTCCTGACAGTACTTTAATGCCATAACTTACATAGTTTAAAGTATACACATCTTAAATGTACAGCTCATGAATTTGAACAAGTGTATATACTTGGGTGGCCATCAACCAGATCAAGATCAATAACATTTTCCATCACTCCCAGAAACTTCTTTTATGCCTTTTTCCAGTCAATATCTAACTAAATCCTCCGTGCCCCTGCCTCAACCACTATTCTGATTTCTATCACATAGATATGTCTGTTCTTGAATTTCATATAAATGGAATTACACGATGTGTACTAAGTCTTCTTTCATTCAATATATTTTGTTTCATCCACACTGTAGAGTGTATCATTAGTTTGTTCTTTTTATTGCCAAGTAGTAGTCCACTGGATGAATATACCATAGTTTGTTTATTCATTCTCCTGCTGATGGACATTTGAGTTATTTTCTAGTTTTATCCCTTATGAAGAGTGAAGCTAGAAACTTTTCTGTTTAAGTGTTTTTGTGAATCTATGGAGTCATATCTGTTGCATAAATACCTGAAAATGGAAATTCCACTGGGAAAATATATACATGTTTTTATTAAAAACTTCCAAGAACTTTTACAAAGTGTTTGCACCATTTTATACTCCCATCAGCAAGATATAAAAATTCTAGTTGCTGAACATCCTTTGTAAGACTTAGTATTGTCAACTTTTAAATTTGACCTTTTCTTCTATGCACATTTTGGTATCTCAGTGTGCTTTTAAGTTTTATTTCCCTGCTGATTGTTTGAATATATTTTCATATGCTTTTTGATGCCTTAGGTATCATCTTTTGTGAAATGCTCACTCAAATCTTCTGTCCATTTTTAAATTTAATCAACTATTATTGATTTAAGTGAGTTTTTTAGATATTCTGGATATGAATTCTTTGATATGTGCATTGTGAATATTTTCTCCAAGTTCATGGCTTGCCTTTGGCCTTTATTAATGTTTCTTTTATGTATAGTGCATTTTATATCCTGTTTAAGAAATCTTTACCTACCTCAAGATCATAAAGATTTTCTTCCATGTTTTCTTTTAGAAGCTTCGTGATATTAGCTTTTATGCTAGGATTATGGTTCATCTCAAATTAATTTTTGAATATGGCATGAGTTGAAGGCCAAGGTTCTTTTTTCAGTAAATATTATTCCAGTGTATGAAAAAGATCCCCTTCCCCACTGAATTGCTTTAGTGTCTTTGTCAAAAATCAACTGAACTTACATGTGGAAGTTTCTTTTTGGACTCTCTATTCTGTTCTATTAATATATTTATCTATCCTTATGCCAATACCATACTTATTGATCACTGTATCTGTGTAGTAAGTATTGGTATCAGATAGCATAAGTTCTCTAACTTTGCCTTTCTTCAGAATTGTCTTGGTTATCATAAGTCCTTTAAATTTTCATATAACTTTTAGAATTGTCTTGTGAATATCTTTTTAAAAGTTGCTAGGAATTTGATTTGCATTATGTTCAATACATAGATCAATTTGAGAAATACTGACATTTTAATGTTTTCACTCTTCTAATCCA
Source organism: Smutsia gigantea (assembly GCA_032199065.1). Classification (NCBI taxonomy): domain Eukaryota; kingdom Metazoa; phylum Chordata; class Mammalia; order Pholidota; family Manidae; genus Smutsia; species Smutsia gigantea. The sequence goes on from JAVSCE010000969.1 coordinate 178,071, forward strand.
TGAGCATGGTATATCCCTTAATCTATTTGCCTTCTTTAATTTCTTTGTTTCCAGTACAAAGATCTTTATCATCTTTAATTAAGTTTATCCCTAAGTACTTCATATTTTCATACCATAGTAAATACTATTTTTTAAATTTAGACTTTCAATTGTTCATAGTATTTTTAAATTGCATGTTCAGTGATTTCTTGTTAGTATGTGGAAGTAAAATTGATTTTAGTAAAAGGATCTTTTATCCTGCTACCTTGCTAAATTCATTTATTGTGGCCATTAGATCCTTTTGAATTTTTTCTTTGACAAACTGTCATGTCATATTTCTTCCTTTCCTATTTTTATTCTTTTTATTTTTCTATTATCTTGCTTTATTGTACAAGTGGGGACCTCTAGTACAATGGTGAATAGGCTTGATTAGAGTCAACTTCTTGTTGTATTCCTGACCTTAGGGGGAAAATGTTTCTCAAGATGTTCTCTATCAGATTATGGAACTTTCTATTCTTGGTTTACTAAGACTTTTTTTTTCATCATAAAGAAGAGCTGTATTTTAGAGATGGGTCATCTTATTTTTCTCCTTTTATCTATTAATAGGGAGAATAGCATTGATTAATTTATGAGTGTTAAACCAACCTTGCATTTTTGAGATAAACTCCACTTTGTCACAATGTAATATCCTTACTATATATTGCTGGATTTAATTTCCTAGTATTTTGTTTAGGACTTCTGTGGTGAAGGTGGAAAAGGAGAGCAATAACGGGGAAGAAATGGGAAAAGGATATTTAAACTACCAAGAGAACGTAGAACATCACTAGGCTAACATATTTCAATTTGGTAGAGAAGATAAGAAATTATTAAAAGTCAGCACTTTATACTACTGTGAAGTTGAATCGATAGAAAAACATGAAAAAATAAACGTATTTGATAAAAATAAACATTTGATCCCAGGAAGTATTATTAGCAGAATTTTGGAGCCATAGCAACTGTGGGTGTAAAGGAATGAAAGAATCAAGATTGAGCACAGGTATAAACCAAATCACAATGCAGTTGCAGTGGAGGTCTCAGCAGGTCTCACAGGAAACACTGAAACTAGAATGGCACTTCAAAAATGTCTGTAATTGAAGGATCCAGGCCTTATACCTCCACATCAATCATTCATTATATGCAGATTGCTGCCTGGAAAACTATGGGGGAGGCAGCTCCTTTCAGCTCATTACAGTCCCTTTGGCGACTTCTAGCTAAGCGCCACCAGCAGATAACACTCCCAAGAGCTAGGGTAGTGAGTGACTATGGGTAAAATTGCAATATTTCCAGAATCTCTTGCATGGCTTTAGTGCATCTCCATACAATGTTTCTAGGGGTGGAGAGGAGTAGTCTCCATCTCTATATCAGTAGGTAATTACAAGGGCGAGCAAGGGCTTATCTGGATTAGAGAGGTTGGGTGGAGCTTCTTCTCCTGCAGCATGGTCATGAGAGACACAGGGGAGCAGAGTGGACAACTGCTTGTAAGATATAAACTTTATTTCTCCCTTTGACTGATTTCGGTTTCAAAGGTATTTTGCCCTGAGATTTTCCCCCAGAGTTACACCTGGAAGTAGTCAGCAGGACCTCTGAATGCAAAATCTGTCTACATGGATTCAACCCTTGGACGGGCTGCCCCTAGAGATGGTGGGAAGATGCCTGGAACCCCCCCTCTGTGGAGAGTGGGGAGGCCCCAGCGGCTGCAGTGGCAGAGGGTACAGCTTCACTCGGGAGCCCCCTATCTGTGGGGCTTCCACTTGGGAAGCCCCTAGTGGGAAATTGGTCAAGGATAAAGCACCTGCTAGAGGGATGGGGCCTTCCCCAGAATTGGGGAAGGGTGGAGACACCAGAAGCTGTGGGATTAGCCTTCCATGAGATAGAAGACTGCTTATAAGCTCTGAGTGGTCATGTAGAAGCTGGAACTGTAGGATCTCATTTTCCTCGAAAATGTTATTGAGGAGAGAGAGAGACTTCGGCAGGAAAGAGAGAGACACTTCAGCATTGTTGGAGGATCTGGGTGATGACCTATGGAATGCCCTTAAGGGAAAGAGACAGTTATTGAGAAGATGGGTCATGCTCCTGGAAGATTCCTTAGCAGCAGCAATGGGGGAGGCAGTAGGAGAAGCCGTGTTCCCGGAGGTCATGGGGAGAGGGAGAAAAGAGTGGTGCCTTCAGCCCAGGAGATGGTAGAGGAGGTATTAGGAGAGTATGAGGGGGTGGGGCCAAGGGCCAATCTGTTGCTGAGGCCACTGCCCGAGGCACCAGCCTCTCCTGTATTAAAGGCCCAAACAGTTATACTTAAAAAAATAAAAAAGCAACAACCGCGGGCTCCTCAGGGTGAGGAGCCACCCCTTTGCCAGGTTGTGGCGCACTCTATGCTCTGCCCCTACACCCAGGATGAGCTGGGGGACATGTGCATCCAGTATAGGCAGAGGCCATCGGAACCTTGCCTACATGGCTTTTATGTCTCTGGGATATGGGGGTGGAAAACATTGTTGTGTTGGGTACTTAAATGGGTAGACTGGCTTCCCTGACAACTCACCCTTCCCTCCAGCAGCCTTTGCAAAGTGTCTGTCACACTTCAGGGAATCAGGCATGGCTGACAGTTTGGCCTAGTCAGGGTGATTTACCATACTCACTATTAGCTGGAAAATGTATGCAGAGCTCCAGCAGGTGTTACAGGAATTGGGCATGAAAAATATCATCTATAATATGGACCCCCAGGGCCCCGATGAGGAGTTGTTCACTGTAGGAATGAGAAATCTGGTGCTCCACACCGCTCTCCCATCTCTCTTTGGGTCCCTAGTGACTATTCTTGCCCCCCACATAGGGCAACCCATAAGTGAGGCTACTTGTACTTCAGCAGAGCTGGGGGAGGTGAACAATAAGAGCCTGGAAGGAAGTATGAGCTATGACTGAAAGGAGAGGTGTGAAAGGCCCCAAGAAGGTCTCGAGGACCCAGATGTGGGTTGATTTGATAAAGGCCAGGATAGTGAAAGAAAAACTTGATGGGCAGCCCAACAGTATCTTGTTAAAACTGTGTCACCAATTAAAGCCAGAGTAGCAGTTCCAGCTGCTGAGGTCCAGGACGCGGAACCCAGAATCAAAGCCTCATATCTAGCCTGTGTCCCTGCAACACTTCCTGGGGAACAGTACTCAGGATTCGCCTGGGTTCTCACTCCCACAGGAGGATGATTGGACATCACAGTTCAACTGAGCGGGGGTAAAGGTCCCCACCTTCGTGGACATGGTGGGGACTGGAGGCCACATGTAGAATTAGCAATTCATTGGTCCCCTGTGAATGTACAATGTGTCCTAGTGCTGGTGGACACAGGAGCTGAGTGTTCTTTGATTCATGGCAACCCTGAGCATTTTCCTGGACCGCTGCTGTGATAGATGGCTATGTGGGTAAGGCAACCAGAGTGAAGAAAGCCCAAATTCCATTGGGGATAGGGCGTTTACCCCTAAAGGAGTAAACTGTGAACATTTCTCCCATCCCTGAGTATATTTTGGGGGTAGATATCCTGCAGGGCCTGTGGTTACACACCACAGCAGGTGAATTCAGACAGAGGTACGTGTGCTAAAGGCAGTATTGAAGGGACATGCTCAGCACCTAGCTGTAGCTCTGCCTGGACCTAAGTGAGTGACACATACTAAGTAGTATAAATTGCCTGGGAGGAACAAGGTAATTGGAGAAACTCTACAGGAGTTGGAGAAGGTGGGCATCATAGAGCCCACTCATAGACCTTTTAATTCCCAGGTGTGGCCAGTGGAAAATCCAGACGGCTCCTGGCATATGACTGTGGATTACAAGGAATTGAATAAAGTTCCACACCATACAGTAACCAAATCCTAAGAGGGGCTCTGGACAACACAACACATCCATTACTGGGGACAAAGAAGAGACTGCTTGTTGTAATCTGCATCTACTGTCAAATTTAGGAATGTACATTTCCGAAAGGTTAAAGGGTCAGGAAAAACTGAAACAACAGATTTGTACCTAGAAGAAGCATTCATTCAATACACATATACATTAAACAGACTTACTTTTTGTTGAACTTTCTGCAAGCTACTTCAGAAATGATGAAGAATAGGGAGTTCTGACTAGTAGTGTACTAAAGCTGACTGCTACCTGCTAGCAAGAACCAGTTATCAGTATTTCTTCCCAACTTCCAATGATGTCCAGTTGGTAACCTGAAATGGGCCATAGTGGGAGTATTTACACCACGGAAATTGGATAATGTTACAAAAAACAGCTTTTTATCCCAGAGAGTCAATTATTAAACATATGCCAGCGATATTCATAAATCAATCAATATCATACACCATATTAACAAGAAGAATAAAAACCACATGATAATCTCAAATGCTGAAAAAGCATTTGACAAAATTCGACATCCAATCATCATAAAATCTCTCAAAAAAATGGGTATAGAGGGCAAGTACCTCAACATATTGAAGGCCACATAAGACAAACCCACAGCTAACATCATACTCAGTGGAAAAAGCTAAAAATGTTTCCTCTAAGATCAAGACCAAGACAAGGATGTTCACTCCCACTGAACATAGTACTGGAGATCCTAGACCCAGCAATCAGACAACACAGAGAGATAAAAGTCATCCAAACAGGTAAGGAAGAATTTAAACTGTGTCTATTTGCAGATGTCAAGTTATTATACAAATAAATCCCTAAAGATTTCACCAAAAAACAATTAGAACTAATAATTGGATTCAGCAAATTTGCAGGATACAAAATTAAACACATAAATCTGATGCATTCCTATATACTAACAACAAAATAGCAGAGAGAGAAATCAGGAAAACAACTCCATTTACAATTGCATCAAACATAATAAAATACCTAGGAATAAATCTAACCAAGGAGGTGAAAGACCACTACTCTGAAAACTATAAAACAATCATGAGAGAAATTAGAGAAGACACAAATAAATGAAATTCTATTCCATGCTCATGGATAGGAAGAATAAGTATGGTTAAAACAGTCATCTTGCCTAAAGCAATTTACAGATTTAATACAATCCCTATCAAAATACCATTTTTCAATGAACTAAAATAAATAATTCCTAATATTCCTAGGGAACCACAAAAGACACAGAATAGCCAAAGGACACCTGAGAAAGAAGAACAGCTGGGGGTATTATGCTCCCTGATTTCAAGCTTTACTACAAATCTTCAGTAATCAAGACAATTTGGTACTCGCACAAGAACAGACCAATAGGTCAATGGAACAGAATAGAGCTGAGATAGAAACCCAAGCATGTATGGTCAATTGATATATGATAGGGGATTGGATTAAAGATGGCGGCATGAGAGGTGAGACAGAGGCTTCCCCCTAAAACCGCATATAATATGAAAATATAATTAATACAACTATTCCTGAAAGAGCAACAGGAGAGAGGATTGCACCAAACTGCATACACCTAGAGAAAAGAATAAACCTCATGGAACAGGGTAACCTACCAATGCCATGGCCCAGTGGGACCCAGGCCCTTCCCACACCCCAGCTGACCAGTGGGAGGAAGAGAAACAGAGCAGGGAGGGAGTGAAGGCCCGGGACTGCTGAATACCTAACTCTGGAGATCTGATCTGGGAGCACAAACCTACATTTCATGGTGTTTTCATGGTACTCTTGTGATTAGGGGGTTGGAAAGCTAAGACATGCAGAATACCTGGAGAGACTGAGATTCCAGCCACTTGTGCAAAGCAGGGATCCATATCCGGCTGCTCTGGGACAAAAGAAACGTGGGCAGTGTGAGAGACTTCCTAATAGCAAGAGGGCTGCTAAAGGGGCAAGGATTGCACAGAGCATACTGCACAGGAGAAAGGACAGGTAGACAAAATTGTCCGGGTGCACCCTGCCAAGCAGGTTGGGAACTTTCACCGTCTTCAGGAGGTCCAGCTCCCGGGCTGGCTACACAGCTTAAAGGACCCCTTCCGTGACACGCAGCCTACTGAGTCTCTCTCCTGGCCAGCCCCACCTGGCTCAGAAACAGGCAAACCCTACCCTGGCATCAGGCCAGCCAGAGGGAAGCCCCGTCTACAGCAACTGCAAATGCAAAGCCCAGAGGCTAATATCTGTGTGCTTGGCCCACTGGCTCTGGCACTGGAGACAGGCATAGCAGCTGAGAAGCAGGAAACAGCTCTTTTATCCCCCCGGGCACGAATACCGCTCCTCTGCGACCCCCAACATTGCTGCAGGGGCTGAGCAGCTCCAGAGAGTAGAGTTTCTGGGCACTAGAGGGTGCCATATACAAATATGAAAAGCCAAAGGAACCTGGTTCAAAGTAAAATTATGAATACCACCCCTGAGAAAAATTCAAATGAAAATGACCTCATGAATCTGCCTGAAAGGGATTTCAAAATACAAATCATTAACATGCTCATGAAGATACAGAAAAATATTCAAGAACTCAGCGATGAATTCCAGTCGGAGATCCAATCATTACAGAACACAGCATCAGAAATGAAACATACAATGGAAAGCTTTAAAAGCAGATTAGATATGGTGGAGGAGATGATAAATGAAATAGAAATTAGAGAAGAGGAATACAAAGAAGCTGAGGTACTGAGAGAAAAAAGGATCTCTAAGAATGAAAGAATATTGAGAGAACTGTGTGACCAATCCAAACGGAACAATATTCACATTGTAGGGGTACCAGAAGAAGAAGAAGAGAGAAAAGGGGATAGAAAGTGTCTTTGAGGAGGTAGTTGCTGAAAACTTCCCCAATCTGGGGGAGGAGATAGTCTCTCAGGCCATGGAGGTGCACAGATCTCCCAACACAAGGGACCCAAGGAAGACAACATGAAGACATATAAAAATTAAAATGGCAAAGATCAAGGATAAGGACAGACTATTAAAAGCATCCAGAGAGAGAAATAAGATCACATACAAAGGAAAACCCATCAGGCTACCATCAGACTTCTCAGCAGAAACCTTACAAGCCAGAAGGGAGTGGCATGATATATTTAATGTAATGAAGCAGAAAGGCCTTGAACCAAGAATATTTATCAAGCAAGGTGATCATTTAAATTTAAAGGAGGGATTAAACAATTTCCAGATAAGCAAAAGCTGAGAAAATTTACCTCCCACAAACCATCTCTACAGTGTATTTTGGAGGGACTGCTATAGATGGAAGTGTTCCTAAGGTTTAATAGCTGTCACCAGAAGTAATAAAACCACAGTAAAGAAGGTAGAACAGTTAATTACTAAGCAAATACAAAATTAAATCAACTTTCCCCAAAGTCAATCAAGGAATAGAGAAAGAGTGAAGAATATGATACCTAATATATAAAGAATGGAGAAGGAAGAAAAAGGAGGAGAAAAAAAGAACCTTTAGACTGTGTTTGTAATAGCATATTAAGTGAGTTAAGTTAGACTCTTAGATAGTAAGGAAGTTAACCTTGAACCTTTGGTAACCACGAATCAAAAGCCTACAATGGCAATAAGTACATACCTATCGATAATCACCCTAAATGTAAATGGTCTGAATGCACCAGTAAAAAGACAGAATCACTGAAGAGATAAAAAACAAGACACTCACTTTACACCCACCTATATGCTTCCTATAAGAGACTCACTTAAAACCCAAAGACATACACAGACTAAAAGTGAAGAGATGGAAAAAGATATTTCATGCAAGTAATAGGGAGAAAAAAGCAGTAGTGGAAGTACTTGTACCAGACAAATTAGACATCAAAATAAAGAAAGTCACAAGAGACAATGAAGGATATTACATAACAATAAAGGGGTCAATCAAACAAGAAGATATAACCATTATAAATATCTATGCATCCAACACAGGAGCATGTACATATGTGAAACAAAAGACTAACAGAATTAAAAGGGGAAATAGAATGCAATGCATTCATTCTAGGAGACATTGACACTGCATTCACTCCAAAGGACAGATCAACGATACAGAAAATAAGAGACAGAGGCACTGAACAACACATTAGAACAGATGGACCTAACAGACATCTACAGAACTCTACACCCAAAAGCAGCAGAATACACATTCTTCTCAAGTGCACATGGAACATTTTCAAGAATAGATCATATCTGAGGCCACAAAAGGAGACTCAGTAAATTCAAAAAGATTGAAATTGTACCAACTAGTTTCTCAGACCACAAAGGTATGAAACTAGAAATAAATTATGCAAAGAAAATGAAAAATTCCACAAACACATGGAGGCTTCACAACATGCTCCTAAATAACCAATGGATCAATGACCAAATAAAAACAGAGATTAAGCAATATATGGAGACAAATGACAACAATAATTCAACACCACAAAAATCTGTGGGACACAGCGAAGGCCGTGCTAAGAGGGAAATATATTGCAATACAGGCGTACCTCAGGAAAGAAGAACAATCCCAAATGTACAATCTAAACTCACAATTGAAGAAACTGTAAAAGGAAGAACAAATGAGGCCAAAGTCAGTAGAAGGAGGGACATAATAAAGATTAAAGCAGAAATAAAATTGAGAAGAATAAAACAATAGAAAGAATCAATGAAAGCAACTTCTTAGAAAAATACAACCTTCCAAGACTGACCAAACAGGAAACAGAAAACTAAACAGACCAATCACCAGCAACGAAATTGAATCGGTAATCAAAAAACTACCCAAGAACAAAACCCCCGGACCAGATGTATTCACCTCTGAATTCTACCAGAAATATAGAGAAGAAATAATACCCATACTCCTTAAAGTTTTCCAAAAAATGGAAGAGGAGGGAATACTCCCAAACTCTTTCTATGAGGCCAACATCACTCTAATACCAAAACCAGGCAAAGACACCACAAAAAAAGAAAATTACAGACCAATATCCCTGATGAACATAGGTGCAAAAATACTCAACAAAATATTAGCAAACCGAATTCAAAAATACATCCAAAATATCATCCATCATGATCAAGTGGGATTCATCCCATGGATGCAAGGATGGTACAACATTTGAAAATCCATCAACATCATCCACTACATCAACAAAAAGAAGGACTAAAACCACATGATCATCTCCATAGATGCTGAAAAAGCATTTGACAAAATTCAACATCCATTCATGATAAAAACTCTCAACAAATGGGTGGGTATAGAGGGTAAGTTCCTCAACATAATAAAGGCTATGTATGACAAACCCACAGCCAACATTATACTTAACAGTGAGAAGCTGACAGCTTTTCCTTTAAGATCAGGAACAAGACAAGGATGCCCACTCTCCCCACTTTTATTCAACATAGTTCTGGAAGTCCTAGCCATGGCAATCAGACAACACAAAGAAATAAAAGGCATCCAGATTGGCAAGGAAGAAGTTATACTGTCCCTCTTTGCAGATGACCTGATATTGTACATAAAAAACCCTAAAGACTCCACTCCAAAACTACTAGATCTAAAATCTGAATTCAGCAAAGTTGCGGGATACAAAATTAATACACAGAAATCTGTTGCATTCCTATAAGCTAATAGTGAACTAGCAGTAAGAGAAATCAGGAAAACCATTCCATTCACAAGTGCATCAAAAAGAATAAAATACCTAGTAATAAATCTAACCAAGGAAGTGAAAGACCTATACTCTGAAAACTACAAGGCACTCTTAATAGAAATTAAAGAGGACACTAATAAATGAAAATTCATCCCATGCTCTTGGGTAGGAAGAATTAATATTGTCAAAATGGCCATCCTGCCTAAAGCAATATACAGATTCAGTGTAATTCCTATCAAAATACCTACAGCATTCTTCAATGAACTAGAGCAAATAGTTCTAAAATTCACATGGAACCACAATAGACCCTGAATAGCCAAAGCTATCCTGAGAAGGAAGAATAAAGCAGGGAGAATTATGCTCCCTGACTTCAAGCTCTACTACAAAGCCACAGTAATCAAGACAATTTGGAACGGGCATAAGAACAGACCCATAAACCAGTGGAACAGAATAGACAGCCCAGATTTAAACCCAAGCATATATGGTCAATTAACATATGATAAAGGATCCATGGATATACAATAGGGAAATGACAGCCTCTTCAACAGCTGGTGTTGGCAAAACTGGACAGTTACATGCAAGAGAATGAAAGTGGATTACTGTCTAACCCCATACACCAAAGTAAACTCAAAATGGATCAAAGACCTGAATGTAAGTCATGAAACCACAAAACTCTTAGAAAAAAATATAGGCAAAAATCTCTTGGACATACACATGAGCAACTTCTTCATGAACATATCTCCCTGGGCAAGGGAAACAACAGCAAAAATGAACAAACGGGACTATATCAAACTAAAAAGCTTCTGTACAGCAAAGGATACCATCAGTAGAACAAAAAGACATCCTACAGTATGGGATAATATATTCATAAGTGACATATCCAATAAGGGGTTGACATCTACATTATATAAAGAGCTCATGCACCTCAACAAACAAAAAGCAAATACTCCAATTAAAAAATGGGCAGAGGATCTGAACAGACACTTCTCCAAAGAAGAACTTCAGATGGCCAACAGGCACATGAAATGATGCTCCACATCGCTAGTCATCAGAGAAATGCAAATTAAAACCACAATGAGATATCACCTCACACCAGTTCGGATGGCTGCCATCCAAAAGACCAACACAACAAATGTTGGTGAGGATGTGGAGATAGGGGAACCCTCCTACACTGCTGGTGGGAATGTAAATTAGTTCAACCATTGCGGAAAGCAGTGTGGAGGTTCCTCAAAATACTCAAAATAGAAATACCATTTGACCCAGGAATTCCACTCCCAGGAATTTACCCTAAGAATGCAGCAGCCCGGTTTGAAAAAGACAGATGCACCCCTATGCTTATTGCAGCACTATTTACAATAGCCAAGAAATGGAAGCAACCTAAGTGTCCATCAGTAGATGAATGGATAAAGAAGACATGGTATATATACACAATGGAATATTATTCAGCCATAAGAAGAAAACAAATCCTACCATTTGCAACAACATAGATGGAGCTAGAGAGTATTATGCTCAGTGAAATAAGCCAGGCGGAGAAAGACAAGTACCAAATGATTTCACTCATCTGTGGAGTATAACAACAAAGCAAAAACTGAAGGAAGAAAAGAGCAGCAGATTCACAGAACCCAAGAATGGACTAACAGTTACCAATGGGAAAGGGACTGGGGAGGGTGGGGGGGAAGGGAGGGATAAGGGGGAAAAAGGGCTATTACAATTAGCACACATAATGTAGCGGGGGTGGGTGTGGGGTGGGGGGATACGAGGTAGGCAGTATAACACAGAGAAGAGACGTAGTGATTCTATAACATCCTTCTGTGCTGATGGACAGTGACTGCAATGGGGTATGTGGTGAGGACTTGATAATAGGGGGAGTCTAGTAACCATAATGTTGTTCATGTAATTGTATATTAATAGTAGCAAAATAAAAAAATTAATAACGATCTCAATAAGATTCTATTATGAATTAGTCAAAGGGCAGTTGTAAGTTTTTAGAAAAGAAAGACGTGATTACTATGAGATAGCTTGCAATCATAACGAACAATCTGGGTCCAACACACCCACTTCCTGTTTTGATAAACTTATACCTGTGGTTATGCTGCAGATGTCTGGATTTCATCAAAGAATTTAGCAACACCTCTCACAATATATTTATGGCAAAAGGAACAGAAATTGGCTGGATGATGGCATAGGTGGCATTAATTTGTATCTGATGTTCAATCTAATTTGATGTTTGTCACACAGTTTCTTTCCTCCCTGCAAATTTTGAGGATGTCTCTGAAGAGATGATGCCTTAGTCAAAAAGAATATAATATACAGAAGTAATTTTAACCAAGCAGGTGTATTCTGAAATATACCCTAAAAACTGTTTCACACTCGTCAAAGAAATTGAAGACACAAATAAATGGAAAGCTATTCCATGCTCATTGATAGGAAGAATTAATATAGTTAAAATGCCGTACTGCTCAAAGCAATCTATGATTCAGTGCATTTCCTATCAAAATACCAATAGCATTTTTCACAGAAATAGAACAAATGATCCTAAAATTTGTATGGTTACACATAAGACTCCAAATAGCCCCAACAATATTGAAAAAGAAGAACAAAGCTGGGGATGTCATGCTCAAACTATACTGTAAAGCTATAATAATCAAAGGAGTATGGCACTGGCATGACAACAGACACAGAGACCAGTGGAACAGAGTAGAGAACCCAGAATGAAACCCATGCCTATGTGTTCAATTAATACATGACAAAGAGGCAAGAATATACAATGGGACAGTCTCTTCAATAAATGGTGTTGGGAAAACTGGACAGCTACATGCAAAAGAATGAAGCTGAATCACTGTCCTATATCATACACAAAAAATAAACTCAAAATGGATTAAAGACCTATATATAAGACCTAAAACCATAAAACTTCTTAAAGAAAATATAGGCAGTAAACTCTTGAACATCAGCACTAGGAACTTTTTTTTGCATATATCTCCCCAGACACAGGAAACAAAAGCAAAAATAAACACATGAGATTTTATCAAGATGAAAAACTTCTGCACAGCAAGGGAAACCATCAACAAAATGAAAAGGCAACTTACTGAATGGTATATCTGGTAAGGGACTAATATCTAAAATACATAAAGAACTCATGCAACTCAACCTCCAAAAAGCACCCCAAATAATCTGAGTAAGAAATGGGCAGAGGACCTGATAGACATTATTCCAAAGAAAATATACAGAAGGCCAACAGACACATGAAAAGATGCTCCACATCTGTAATCACCAGGGAAATATAAATCAAAGCCACCATGAGATACCACCTCACACCAGACAGAATGGCTAGTTATGAACAAGACAAGAAATAACAAGTGTTGCCAAGGACATGGAAAAAAGGGAACTCATATTCTGCTGGTGAGACTGCAAATTGGAACAACCACTGTGGAAATTAGTATGAAGATTTCTCAAAAAACTAAAACTAAACATACCATATAATCCAGCAATTCCATTTCTGGGAATTTGAAGAAAACAAAATCCCTAATCTGAAAAGATATATCCACTCTTACCTTTGTCACAGCATTATTCACAATAGCCAAAATATGGAAATGACCTAAATGTCCACTGGTAGATGAATGGATAAAGAAGATGTGGTGTAGATACATAATGGAATATTATTCAGCCATAAAAAAGAATGAAATCTTGCCATTTGTGACAACATGGATGGACCTACAGGGTATTGTGCTAAATTGAAATAAGCCAGGCAGAGAAAGACAAATAACATATGATTCCACATATATGTGGAATCAAAACAAACAAACAAAACTGAAATGGACTGAAATACAGAACAGACTGGTGGCTGGCACAGGGAACGGGGGTTAAGGAGATGGGTGAAATAGGTGGAGGGGAAAAATTAGTGAGAATATTTGATATTTTGATCTGGACAATGATTACACGAGTTTATACACATGTCAAAACTCATCAAGCTGTACAGTCAGATTTGTGCATTTTAACTGTGTATTATTTATTATATATCTCAAAATAAATATAAATAAAGAGATGATGCCTCAGGCTCTGATCTCAAATTTGTCCTTTGCAATATTTTAGTGAATATAACTAAGAATAGATTGGATGAAGATACTGCTCATCATTTTTACAAGCCGCAGAAATCTTGGATTGATAGCCAGTAAAACAGATAAGTCTTTAAATCCAAGATCTCAACAGGTGAAATTTGTATTTCAAACTGACCTCAACAGGCATAAAATAGCTCAAGGGCAGAACTGCAATAATATATTGTGTAACCTGTGTTAACCTGGCCACACTGGCGTGGGACCGGGCAGGGCGTGAGGAGTGCAACAGCAGTCTCCGGTTACCGTAATTACTGGAATGCTAGACCCACGCAATCCCTTCCCCGGGATTGCACCCGGGTGTCTTCCCCACTCCCAGCGGCCAGTAAAGGTCTGTCTCCTCAGCAGCTGGCACTGATCTGGCATTACCATCGTGGGGCCTCTGCCTCTGTTCTTGCTCCCGCGGGGGTCTCCCACTGCCAGCTGCCCTGCAACCGAGCTGTGGGACGACGTCTGCTCCACCGGAATTAACAAGCACTCAGTTTCCACTGTACTGTGCCAAAGAGCCATCTTCAAATGTAAGAACTGTTTTCTTCCTGAGGAAGTTTTCCAGTGAATAGCAATGAAAGTTGTAGAAACCTGCAACTTTGTATCTGCTTTTCCAGTCTCTCCACATCGCCCCAAATGCTAATACTGGAGTACCGTAGAGTCCTCCTTGCCATCTAAAGATATTTATGAGCTGACAACTCAGTTCATACTTCTACCATGAGGATTATTTATTTTCCCTCTTAGTGTTTGCCAGTATAGTATACACAGTATATGCCACTGTACTTCCTGGCATAGTATATATATTTTATTCATTTAGTCTTTGCACCCACTGGAAGGTAAGTCTGATGAGAGCAAGGACTTTGTAGTCCCAGAACAAGGAACAGTGTCTGGATCATAGCAGATGCTTAATAAATATTTACTAGGTGGATGAATAAATGAAAATTTTTGTTGAGTATGAAGAACCTCCTAGCCACAGAAGTTTTCAAAAATGTAAAGGACTTCCCCCAAAGGCACTGAGTTTCCTATGACTGGAGACAACCAACCGTTAGGGATATTGTGCAATATATTCAACTAATAGAACGGAAGTAGGGAGGGAACCAGAAGAAATTCTATATTTGCATGAAAAGTAACTATTACAGTACTAAACATATAAATGTAGTTGGATGTTTCATAAGCACAACTAATTTCTCTCTCCATTCCCCAGTTCTCTTCCCATATGTGTACTTCTCTGTCTTTCTCACACACACACACACTCACTCACTCACTCAGACCTTTAAGTAATGTGAATGCTGCTACCTGGAGCACACCCTGCAGCCACCCCAAGTCCCTTGAGATCTAGATTGCCTTGAGCCCAAGCTCCCTGCCCTAGGGGTGTCCAAGATTTCTAGGAATTCTGGAAATGTATGTGATCTCATGCTCCCCTGTGCCTCAAGAATCCTGCATCTACACATGCCCCCTTTGTCCAGCCAGCATCCACACAGATGTGAAATCTACTCTTTTCATCATTTCCACTAACTTAAGTACACAGACTTTACAAATCACTGGGCTCCATCCTAGCATGTACTGTTCATAATGACGGGGCGCTTCCAGTAAGCCGTGTGCAGACCCCCTTCCTCCAGCCCTCCAGCCAGCTTCTTTCTCCCGCCTCTTCCCTTCCCGCAGCCCCTTCTTTCCACCTCTCTTGCTCTTCCCCTTTCTCTCTTGCCTCCTTCTCTCCTCATCTTCCATCTTTTCTCATCTTTGCCCTTACACTGCAGAGTACCGAGTTCCTTTCCTCTGTAAAACACTGGCCCAGGCTTTGGCACTCACCATTTCCCCAAACATTTGCTGATCACAGTATCCTCCTTTTCCCAACAAAAATGATGTCTTCCCTAGGAAAAGCTATGGTGCAAAGTGTCAATATGATTTTTAAAATCACCTTGTGTTACACCTACAACATATTTTGGGCTCTTACTATATGCCAAACCTTAATAATGTTTAATTTCTATCCATTAGCCTAAATTGACACTAAGGAAACTAATGATGGAATTAATCCACACATGGTAAGTGAATTCTTGCTTAGAATAGCTAGAAAATTGGATGTTAAAAAGATCTGACTATGTAGCTTTGTAGATAAATAGGAATTGACTTACTATTCATAAAGGATGAGAATAAATATTCCTTCCTCTTCCATATGAACTATCCTTTAAAAAAAAAGTTTGTTATCTTTTCTAATTATAACATTAACACTACACAGTCACAAAATCAGAAAATAATACAGTTAGGATAATGATTATGAGAGCTAATATTTTTTGAGCACTTACATGCTCAACATTCAAGTGCTTTATATATATGATTACAAAGTATCGTTGCCTCCATTTGCTACTGATGAAACTGAGAGGTTATATTTGTTTCCAAAGATCACACAACCAGAAAATAACCATAAAAAAAATCATGTCATCTAGAGACAATCTTTATTTTGGTGAACTTTTTCCATGCTTTTCCTACCATTAAATTCTTTAAATATGATATTAAATCATCATTTTGTAACCTGCATTTTAAACTTAATAATATTGCATGGTAGTGTTCCGTGGCAATAAACACAAATCTACACCATCATTTTTAATATTACAGTCTTCCACTGTGTGAAGATACCATAACACAGTTGTTCTATAGTATTTTAAACAATGTTGAGATGAACACCTTATTTTCTTTCATTCATTTTCTGTTCACTTGTCTGATATTCTGCCTTAGTACAACGATTAGGAAGCACTGTCACTAAGCCCAAGAGTACAAGTCAGGTCATTTTAATATATTTTAGAGACTAAAAGATATTTTTTTCTGTATGCCTTCCTTCTTCATATTACTTTGCTAGATTGAACACTAATGAAATTTATGTTTAGGTGTTTTACCATTAGAGCAAACACAGAACTTTATATGTTGTCCTTTCAAATCAAACTACTGTAAGTTGGTTTTTCAAAAATAAACATAAATATATTGCCCTATGGGTTCACTGAGCTTTGCATAGTTTATCATACTTGAAACATCAGTGAACTTTGCTTAATGGTGTTGTTAGCACCTCCTAGTGGCGAGAAAGTGAAACTGGGCAGTAATGGTTTGGGTTATATGGGTTTTTTGCTTGTTTTTTATTTTTTTTAATTCTTTAATGACATTTTTGTTTTTGTACCATTAATATACAATTACATGAGCAACACTGTGGTTACTAGACTCCACCCATTATCAAGTCCTCCCCACATACCCCGTTACAGTCACTGCCCATCAGCATAGTAAGATGCTATAGAGTCACTACTTATCTTCTCTGTGATATACTGCCTTCCCCGTGCCCCCCCCCGCCACATTATGTGTGCTAATCGCAATGCCTCTTATTCCTCTTCTCTCTCCCTTCCCACCCATCCTCCCAGTCCCTTTCCCTTTGGTAACTCTTAGTCCATTTTTGGGTTCTGTGAGTCTGCTGCTGTTTTGTTCCTTCAGTTTTTGCTTTGTTCTTATACTCCACAGATGAGTGAAATCATTTGATACTTGTCTTTCTCTGCCTGGCTTATTTCACTGAGCATAATACCCTCTAGCTCCATCCATGTTGTTGCAAATGGTAGGATTTGTTTTCTTCTTATGGCCGAATAATATTCCATTGTGTATATGTTCCACATCTTCTTTATTCATTCATCTACTGATGGACACTTAGGGTGCTTCCATTTCTTGGCTATTGTAAATAGTGCCGCGATAAACATAGGGGTGCATCTGTCTTTTTCAAACTGGGCTGCTGCATTCTTAGGGTAAATTCCTAGCGGTGGAATTCCTGGGTCAAATGGTATTTCTATTTTTAGTTTTATGAGGAACTTCCATACTGCTTTTCACAATGGTTGAACTAATTTACATTCCCACCAGCAGTGTAGGAAGGTTCCCCTTTCTCCACATCCTCGCCAACATTTGTTGTTTGTGTTTTGGATGTTGGCCATCCTCACTGGTGTGAGATGATATCTCACTGTGGTTTTAATCTTCATTTCTCTGATGATAAGCGATGTGGAGCATCTTTTCATGTGCCTGTTGGCCATCTGAATTTCTTCTTTGGAGAAGTATCTGTCCAGCTCCTCTGCCCATTTCTTAATTGGATTATTTGCTTTTTGTTTGTTGAGATATGTGAGCTCTTTGTATATTTTGGATGTCAACCCCTTATCAGATATGTCATTTATGAATATATTCTCCCATACCATAGGATGTCTTTTTGTTCTACTTTTGGTGTCCTTTGCTGTACAGAAGCTTTTTAGTTTGATATAGTCCCACTTGTTCATTTTTTGCTTTTGTTTCCCTTGCCCATGGAGATATGTTCATGAAGAATTTGTTCATGTTTATATTCAAGAGGGTTTTGCCTATGTTTTCTTCTAAGAGTTTTATAGCTTCATGACTTACATTCAGGTCTTTGATCCATTTTGAATTTACTTTTGTGTATGGAGTTAGACAGTAATCCAGTTTCATTCTCTTAGATGTAGCTGTCCAGTTTTGCCAACACCAGATGTTGAAGAGGCTGTCATTTCCCTGTTGTATATTCATGGCTCCTTTATCAGATATTAATTGACCATATATGCTTGGGTTAGTATCTGGACTCTCTGTTATGTTCCACTGGTCTGTGTGTCTGTTCTTGTGCCAGTACCAAATTGTCTTGATTACTGTGGCTTTGTAGTAGAGCTTGAAGTTGGGAAGCGAGATCCCCCCTGCTTTATTCTTCCTTCTCAGGACTGCTTTGGCTATTCTGGGTCTTTTGTGGTTCCATATGAATTTTAGAACTATTTGTTCCAGTTCATTGAAGAATGCTGTCAGTATTTTGATAGGTTTTGAATTGAATTCGTAGGTTGCTTTAGGCAGGATGGCCATTTTGACAATATTAATTCTTCCTACCCAAGGCCATGGGATGAATTTCCATTTATTAGTGTCCTCTTTAATTTCTCTTTAAAGCATCTTGTAGTTTTCAGAGTATAGGTCTTTCACTTCCTTGGTTAGTTTTATTCCTAGGTATTTTATTTTTTTAAGTAAAAAACACGAACATATTATATATAGCTTTGTGTTATTATTACTTCACTTTCCTTTTTTTAGTATAGCTGCAAAGGCCATGAAATGCCAGAAAAGAAACTAAGTATTCTGAAGTCAATTCAGAGCATAATTTTCATCATAAATGTGAAACTATGTATTGTAGGTGAGTTATAAAAAGGTCAAGATATTTCAGGGAATTTTAAGTGGGTTTTTTTTTATGGTAACTTTTCAAATGTCTCCAATTTTTAAACAACCACTTAAACTGTAATTGTGTTCGCAGTTAATTACTTTTCATATAGCCTCCAGCTCATCATTATACTCACATGTTTGGACAGAAATGCCATGAAATAGTATTGTGCCAAGTCACATCCATCTGGCAAGAATAGAAGATATGACATTGCACATTCTGTGACAAAAGAAAAAAAAATATGGCCTATTAAGCCTGGAAAATACTTAAGAAGAATCATTCTCCTGTTTCTTCCAATAGCATTCCCTGAGCTTGCTTTATGGTGAGATAGTTTAAAACACCATTATGAAGATTTTCTTTTTGAGAGGTTCAGAACTCTGGACATAATTAATTTGACATTTTCCTTGTATGAGAAGCCTTGCTAAGATTTTGTTAGTAGCTTAGGATATTTAAAATGTTGTAAGAGGGTTTTTTTGTTCTAAGAACTGGATCTAAAACTATAGTAGGGGCATGACCATCAGTGGATTTGAGTATAAGATAAATTTTAGCTGCTTCTAGCTCTGTTCTTTCTGTTTCTAGGATATTCCTCTCCACCACAAGTTCAGGTAACCTCTCTCACTGCTCCTGACACCGCACTTTCTATAGGAAGAATGAGGTGTGGTGCAGGGAGGCAGTGAGAGGTTCCATAGGACACATGAGAGGCTTATCCAAGGTTGGCTCAAAACTTGTTATTCATAGTGGAGAACATGGCAGCTGCTTGTACTGGAGGCCACTACACAATCTGCCCCAATTCTTTCTGGAAGGCTGCTTTTGATAGGACAGCTCTTTGCTATGCAGAGGTTGTTCGCTTTTATTACTGGCATTGTTTACCTTTTTCTGTGTCCAAAACTCAAATATTCCTCTATTAATTCAATAATATTTAATAAGGGCTCTATTCTAGGGACCAGGGATGCAGCCATGAACAAGACAGGCAAAGTCCTGCCCTCAGTGAGCTTAGAGTTTTAGGGGAGACAAGAAAATGCACAAATAAACAAATAGTGGATGTGGTCTGAAAGAAAAGAGAGCATGATAGGGGACGGACAGTAGGGATTATTCTAGAGAGATGGCCAGGGAAGCCCCTCCAAAGATATCTGATATTTGAGCTGAGGCCTGAAATAAGACAGTGAGCCGTGTGGGGAGTGTCGGGAACGGGGCTGGGAGGGGGCAGCTGGCAAAGAAGCCCCGTGGGGTGTAAGCCCAGAGCTCTGGAGGGACAGGAAGCCTGCCAAGGGCACCCAGAGCAGAGCAAGCACGGCCGAGTGGGGAGAGGGGGAACGACGAGGGTCATGAAAAGATGTTTACATTTTGTTTTTCTTTCATTGGTAATTCACCTTTTAAAATGAGATATTCCACATGGCAAAGCAAATAAAAGACACTCTCCAAAAAAGCTTTGATGACTAAACATTTGGGACAATTGATTAAGAAAATGAATGAAAAATACCACAGTATGACTAAACTGCCAATAAGTTTAGCTGATAAATGCATCGGGATTTAGCTTCCCTGAACTGAGGAATCTTCTGGTTAATGGCAGTAATCCGCTGAACAAGCACGTTTGAACACGTACAAAATACTAAGCACTTTGCTAGTTGATGGGAATAGTCTTTGGAGTTTACAGTATGGGGAGAAAGAAAGCCAGTAAGTACATCAACATGCCAATAAATCTGGATTTACACACTGTGGCGAGTGTCCTGGAGACAGACAAGGTGATGGAGAGAAAACGACAGGGGAGGGTGACGGGGCATCCGCTGGACCTGCT
This sequence comes from Smutsia gigantea, assembly GCA_032199065.1. Taxonomy (NCBI): domain Eukaryota; kingdom Metazoa; phylum Chordata; class Mammalia; order Pholidota; family Manidae; genus Smutsia; species Smutsia gigantea. The sequence goes on from JAVSCE010000969.1 coordinate 198,697, forward strand.
CTGGCTGCTCTCTGAGGAAGGAGCATCTGAGCTGACACGAGACTCCCCACATGGCTCACTGTCTTATTTCAGGCCTCAGCTCAAAAATAAGTGGGCGAAATGGAAGACACCCTTCTAGAAAAGGGAAAAACATGTGCTGTGCCCTAGACTGTGCAAGACCTTGGCATATCGGACGTGTAGCTGGGGTGCAGTGAAGGAGCAGAGAGCAGGGGTGGGAGAGGCTGGAGCAGGGTTTCTCAGACTCAGCACAACTAACGTCTTGGGCTGATCATTACCTGCTGTGGGGATGGTCCTGTGCATTAAAGGGTGTTCATCACACTCTTGCCTCCACCCACTAGATGCCAGTAACACTGCTCCTCACATCAGCTGTGACAAACCAAAAGCATCTCCAGACATTGCCAGATGTTCCTTGGGGAGCAACACCACCCCCAGTTAAGGATAACTGGGCTCGAAGCTAAGACAGGGCCTTGGAGGCTGTGGAAAAGATGCCTGCACTTTGTTCTGCACCCAGTGGGAAGCCATGGAAATGGCTGTGGTCACTACCATTGTGACTATGATCCACAGCTCCAACTTATTCTCATTTTGTGCTTCTCTGCATCCAAATCTTTCCCTAGGTCTGCTGCCTGGAACCATTTCTGCTGGTCCAGACAACAGCCACCACTGATACACCTTTGAGCAGACAGCTTGGGAAGAGCACGGATTTCAATACACTTTGCTCATCTGTCAGGTAGGGATATTACCCATCTCCTAGGGCTGCTGAGAATCAATGACCTAAGTGCCTGGCGCCGCGTCTGGGCATAGTGGCACTCTGCAGAAGTTAGAAGTCTGTTAGAAGGAACTAGAACAAAATACCTCTTGTGACAGACATGGAGGTATGCCTCTCTTCAGGAAAAATCTTGCTGTTCAGCTGCCACAAGCGCAGTGAGCTGCCAGCCCGAAGCTGTTACTGCCTTCAGGCTGTGCCTCGTTGCAGCGGAGGCCATGCTTTACCCAGGAGGGGGAAGAGGGCCTGGAGACTTGCCGAATGCAGGGCCCGGCTAACAGGCAGTTGGCTCCAGCGCTCCCTGTTGGGTGGGCAGAGACTCAGAGCTGCCCTGCAGTCTGGCTGAGGCTTTCCTGCCAGGACAGCTTCCCCAGTCCAGTTACTTCCCAATAATCTGCACTCCTAACTTTGTTTCCCTGAGGACCCCGGTGACGCCCCATCTGTTTGCTTTGCTGCTTGGAACCTTGTCCTCCTTCTGGGCTTCCAATTCCCATTCACCCTTTCAGTCACAGATCCAATGTCACTCCCTGCAGCAGAGTTTTCAGGAAGCGGTTACACTCAGCTGCACCTTCCTCCGCGTCCCCGCAAAGCTTTGTTTTGCCCTATTACAGAGAAGGGGAGGAGAAGTAGTATTTATTGGACACCTACTGAGGGTCAGGAATGGAACTAAATCATATATGTATGAATACATTCACTCTGGGTTTTCATACTAGTCTGGAAGGCCAGCATGAGCATTCTTATTTTGTAGATAAATGCATAGTGCCTCAAGGATCTGTATTCCAGATTATTTCCTCATTTTCATCTAACCAAAGGTCCTGCAATTTATTTGCACTATACCACAATGCATTTCATGTATCTTATTGCACTATATCTGTCTGCACTTCTAATTCTGATGATGGAAACGCCCTGTTTTCATAGACAAATTATAAAGCCTGGTTCTATATAATGTAGTAACATGCATTAAATGCTTAACAAATGAATGTGTGAATGATGGTTAGACTGGATTACTCTACTTGTATGGGAAAAGGTGCATTTTGAATAACTGTTAAAATGCATAAGAATGTTACTAACATGGGACCAGCTGTAGCAGAGCCGCTCTAGGGCTGTTAAATGCTAAGATGAGATAAAATAGAAACCTCTGGCTCCCTGGAGGCCATAATGGCCATTTGCAGCGAGGACTTTTCATATTTACAAAACACTGTCACTTACAGTGAGAAAAAAGCCGGGTAAACTGGGCCTGAGGCCAAAGGGAGAAAGAGATCAAGGTTAAGGATCAAAATATAGAGTTAGATGCTCTGCAGAAAACTTGTCCAGCAGTAAAAAGTAAATATGACTGTAGAGATGGACTTTCTTGGCCGGCTCAAGAGGCCAGGGAGTGGGGTGACCGCAGTGGTGGACCTGTTACGTCTGCTGCAGGCAAGTCTGGTGGGCTTTGCTGCCGCCGTTGTTTAATGAGCAAGCAGTTCAGTGTGTTACCTTTATTTTTGACTCCCAAGTTTCAGACATCCGAACCCAATCAACCGCTGAAGGCTCCACCAGCACTGTGAAGCTCGGGGCTTGGCTGTGCTCATTTCGCTGGGCTGAAAAATTGAGGCCTCAGAATGGCACAGGTAATCTCTAAGATTACTGACAAGAAACAATACCTCACGACTACGTAGGCCTAGCACTTTATAGGGTGGGCGGGGCTGGAGCCCGGAGGTTTGCGCATGCGCGGTGGATGGGACCCTGGGTCACAGCACCACCTCTCCGCAGACTGTTTGCACGCAGATTTGCAGCACGGGCCTGAAACACTGCCATCTAGTGGCGACTCACTCAAACTTACTATCCATCCAATATTTATAACGGGTGCACTGTGAGCCAGGCACTGTTTAAGAGCCGACAGTGAACAAAAGAGACTCTCTCAGTCCCAGTGAGGCTTCCATTCTCATGGGGACAGATAAGCCCAAACCCCACTGTGGGCATGCCCTTCCTCAGCAGTTGATATAGTTCAGATGTCCCAAACTTGGAAACCAAAAATAAAGATAATACATGAGCTACTTGATCACCTTTTTTTAAGTGAAAAATTTCTTTTCGTGGAGAAAAGATGGACACATTATAGGTAAAGCATCTTCTGAATGAGCCAGCTTGAACGTTCTTTTTGTACCGTATTTTTAACGTATTTTTAAACTGCTTTATACCACCTCAAATACTTTCCTCTTTCTCTATTTTTAAAATCGCTAAGACCGGATACTAATCTTTTTAATGTGCTTAAATGGCTTTCTTATATTATTGAACATAGTGGGAAAAAGTGTAACAAATGATAAATTAAGCATTTTATTATTAATAAACATGAGATTTTAAAAGTCTTTTATTTTTCTAATAGACTGACTCCATTTTTGATGTTTGACTACTGGAGGCTTTCAAGCCTTGCCCCTTCCCTCTCCTTCTGCCCCGCATCTGGGCAGGCTGATAAAAAATCCAGGATGCTTCCTCCTTTGGCACCAAAGGGAATTTCAAAGCAAATCCTGCCCACATGGGATCCCCACCCTCTTACCACAATGAAAGGAGAGTCAGCCGCCTTTCCGGCTCTCTCAAGCCATTCTTGCACTTGCTTGGGAGCCGACCTGTTCTCCCCAGAAAGCCTCATCATGAGAATAAACCTCTTCCTTCTCTTTCGGTATGGATATGGCACGATCAGTCTACATACATGCTAGTCTCACTCTTTTGACACCAAGTGCCATGGTGTGTTTTTTTCCCTGCATATATGTATAACAGGAACATTATACACAGCAGTAATAGTATAACTCCACTCAGTTTCCCATACCAGATTCTAATGTGTGCAAGTATGTGGGAGGGGGTCTTCCCACACACTCTTACACAAAGCAATTCTCAAACACCATCAGGGTGTTGGAGAACTCAATTCCGACGCCATCTGCCCAGAGACAGCACCAGATTCCAAGGTTAAGGGCTCTGTACTACAAGGCTGCCCTCTACTCCCCACTCCACACACCGGTTGCATGTCCCAAGCAGTTCCCTGTGCTTCTGACCTACCAGCGACAGATTGGAGGTTCCCACGACCTCCCCCTTAGGTTTGATTAATCTGCTAGAGAGGCTCACAGAACTCAGAAAAACACTGACATTTACTAGTTTAATAAAGGAGACTGTAAAGGATACAAGTTAACAGCCAAATGAAGAGATGCATAGGATAAGGTCCCAAATAAAGGAGCTTCTATCCTTGTGAAGTTTGTGGAATGGCTCGGTGGCACGTGGAGGTGTTCTGGTTCCCCAAGCATAGAACCTCTCTCCGACCAAGAATTATGATCCAACTGAGTAGAGCAGAGTGCACAGAGAGAGAGAGAGCAGAGAGCTCTTCTCACGGGTTTTGTGAGGGCCTCACTGCAAAGTCATGATTGACTAAATGACTGGCCATTGGCCGATCCAACCTCCAGCCCCCACCCTTGGGTGGGTGGGTGTCCAAAAGTCTCTCGTTAACATGACAAAATACCCATTGCACCTCTAAGACTGCAGTGTTTTCAGGAACTGTGTATGAAGACCAAAAATACCGGGTCATTCATATGACCAAATATGTATATCCTATAACTCATTATTACTACCACAATAACCAAACCAAGTCTGGGGGAAGCGAAGGGTCCATTTTCCTCTATATGGTGGCTACAACAATTCCATTTTTTTTAAACAAATATGACACCACATTATACATAATTACAGTTAATTATTAATCTAAGCATAATCTATGTATCTTATATATATAAAAGTATTCATTAAAGTTCAAGTAGTAAGGCACAAAAATTAAAAAGACTGGAAGATGCTTTCAGCAGAATGAGTTGCCCCTTCAGCCTCAGTATCTGAAGAAAACAGAGGAGGGTGGAGGGATGGGTGAAATAGGTGAAGGGGATAGAGAGGGACAAACTTCCAGTTATAAAAATAAATAAGCCACAGGGATGAAAAGTATGTCATAGAGAACATAGTCACTAATATTGTAACATCTTTGTGTGGTGACAGCTGGTGACTATGCTTATCATGCTGAATATTTCGTGATGTGCATAATCGTTGAATCATGCTGTACTCCAGAGACCAATTTAATATTGTATATCAACTATACTTCAATTTCAAAAACAAAGAACATTTTAAAAATAGAAAAACTGGACTAGAAGGAAATACCATTAAACAGACCAGGTAACCCCAGTATCACGAGGAAACCTGAGAAATGTCCATTCTCCTAAATGCACTCTCAAGCTAAAGAGAAGCCTTGTTCCTCACAGACCCTCACACCAGGATTCTCTCACTCTTTCACGTCTTTGCCTTTGCTCCCTCTCAGAGATACTAGAAAGAAATATGTTGCCAAAGCAAAAACTACCTTTATTTCTAGTCTACTAAAAATACTACGAACAAATGTCATTCTGCTAAGTGATATGAATGAGTCAAAAGGTAGTGAAAGTATTTTTAAATACATATGAGAGAAAATTTATCTTGTGTGGGCTTTTCTTCTTTGATTTCTTAGTTCCAAATAGGGAAAAAGTCAAATCTTTCACCCAGATTTTTACTTTGAAATTTGATCACTTGAGCTTGCGCTCTTTTTTGTCTGTCTTATGTTCTGGGCCTCAGATTTTTCCAAATAATGGCCGCTAGGAGGAATGTGCAGATCTGAGCAGAAATCCCGGAGTCTGTGCCAGCTCTGTTTGCATTTGCCCCGGCTCTCAGCTTCCCGGCCCAGCTAAATGAAGATAAATGAAGGTTTGGTACTTAAAGGTCCACTGACACTCTTAAGAGGTCTTGGTCCCCCTGGCGCATTTTAATGTGCTAATGCAAATGAAGATTGTTTTCTAGTCAGGTTTGTTATTAATCAATGACTTCAAGATCAGAAAAATTAAGTAGATGTTTATTTAAATAGAAAACATGTGCAAGGTATAATTTTATAATTTGTCTACTATCCTTTATATGTTGGGTTTAGTATCCTGATACTTTTATTTTTTTATCAGTTAGTTAAGGTTCTTAGGTTGCAGAAAACAACCTACATCAACCTCAACGAACCCCAAAGTACACATGCATTGAAATGATCTGAGTTTGCCCTTGGAGCAAGCAGAAAACAGCACCAGAAGCATCAACAAGTCTCAGCTCCAGTAACCCCTCTCTGTATCTGTAGTTCAAAATTCCGGATTCTTTAAAGAGGATCTGATAGCCAGGATCAGGGTACATCCAGCTGTGGCCTGGGGGCAGTCCTGGGGTGCTGACCGAGCCCTAGCAGTTCCCAGAAAGGGCGGAAAGATTTTGAGCAAGGCATCCCATCTGGAGCACGTGCCTGCCGCAGGCACTTCCACTCATTTTCCTAACAGTCTTTCACAAGGCACAGGTGAATGGTATTTCTCAAGTCCAACAGCTCATTTTCCCCAGGTTTAATCCTCAAGATTAGCTCAGTTAAAGAATGAAATGTGCACAATATGTGCATGAAACTACTTATAAACAAGCATAAAAAAGGCAGAAAAGGTGCTCTCTTCTCTTACTATAACTTCCAAAGAAAATTTTGTGATGTGTTTGTAGTTTCACAGTCACTTCTCCATAAAACGATCTATTTTCCTGATATGTCGGGCTGGCCAGCCCTTTATGTCTGTAATCTTTCATTATCACAATAACTCTATGCAAGGCATTGAAGAGTATCCCCCAGAAAAGTCATGTCCACCTGGAATCTCAAAATGTGACCTAATGTGGAAATGGGGTCTTAGTAGATGCAATTAAGGATTGAGATGAGATCATCCTGGATTAGGGTGGGCCCTAATCCGATGAGTGTATCCTTATGAGACAGAGAAAAGGACACAGAGAGACAGAGAAACTGAGGCTGATATTGAAGCAATGAGATTACCCAAGGATGGGCTGCAAACACACAACTCCAAAATATGGCAACCAGGTAGAGTGAAAATTTTAAACTGAAGGAGTTTGAGAAAAGAGCAGAGGTAGCTCTGACCTCCTCCACCCACACTCCCTACACTTCTCCCCTAAAGCAGGTCATAAAACTCTTGCAAGGGGCCTTCCCCTCCTCGGAGGAAAGGAACATACTTATCCCCAAAGGCAAAGGGACACCAGGACCCAAACCAGCAGGCTTTGCTGGGCGCCCCCCAGTCTGCTACACACACCTCGCGCCCCTTGCCCTATGGGACCGCTGCGCTCTTCATCAGAACTGACGTGAAAACACACAAGGTCAACCATTTCTTCAGGTTTTCATTTCCTTACAAAATGAAATTCCCCGGTGTCTCGCAAAACTTACAGTCAGTAAATCTACCTGCTTTCCTCCTGTTAACCTGTGTCTTCATTTTCAGACCCAGCCAGGGACCTTTCAAGGGTCTTTCCTCCCCTCACCGGCAGCCCCCAGAAGCAGGAGAGAGGTCTGGCACGTTTTCTCCGGAGCTTGCAACAAGGAATCAACCCACCGACACTTTGATTTCAGACTTGCGACTTCCTGAACTGCCAGAGAATAGGTTTCTGTAGTTTTCACTATCCAGTTTGTGGTATTCTGTTACAGCAGCTCTAGGGAACTAATACACTCTACAAGGGAGGTATCATTAGGTAATTTGCCCAGAGTTACACAGCTACTCTGTCAGGGGCTACTAGTTACCTACCCAGAATCCATTCCCTCTTTCTTCCCTACCAACAGAAGAAAGTTTTACTTGGGTTGGCAATATGTCCATCTTATTTCCAAGCCCAGGGATGGTCAATGAGAGAGAAGCACAAATCATCCGGAGGACTTAGAGGAAGCTGAATTTTTCCTCTTGCTAGCAAGACAGATGTCATGACTGTAGTTCCTGCAGTCAGGAAAACTTGGGAATGGTGACCATGCTCTAAGGAGGGTGGATCAGCTAGATGGAAGGAGCTCGGGCCCCTGATGGCTACAGAGTGGCCATACCAGCCCTGGACCGCTTTATCACTGAGAATGTTACAAATAAACCTGTGCTTCGTTTGTATCACCAGCATCTAGGTGAAACCCAGTCCAAACTGCCATTGCTACCAAGTGCCAGAAGTAGGATTTGGATCTAAACATGCATGATGCTAAAATCTCACATTCATTCTATTATCTCATTTGCTTTCCTGCCGGAGGCTTGCAGGAAGTCTGGGAACACACCCTGCTTCTGCAGCTAAGACATACCACAATACACACTGAATGCAATATATATGAGTCATATGTGATTCTAGGCCATGGGATACAATAAAACAGACAAAAATCCCTGGGAATTGACATTCTGATGAGGGATAACATATAGTGTTTTAAAAAATATGTCAATGTAGGGCGCGGTGATGATAAGTGCCATGAAGCAAGATACAGAGCAGAGGTGCTTAGGGAGTACTAGCCAGAAGGGTTTCAGCTTCATTAGAGTGGCCAAGGAAGAGACATCCAAGCCAGCACCTAGAGAGGCAAATGAGCAGGACATACAGATGACCAGGGGGAAAGCTGCAGGACCGAGAGCAACCCTTATCTCCCAATCTGTCAAATGAGACAACTGGACAAAACAATCTTGAGCATTCCTTAGAAATGTACTGTGGGAACGCATCCAGTCAAAGCACTGGCTGGAACCTTGTTTGAAAATGCAGCTCACCCTTGAACAACATATGGTTTGGGGGGCTGGCCTCTGCTGTGTTGAAAATATGTCTATAATTTTGAATCCCCCAAAATGTAACTACTAACAACCTACTATTAACTGGAAGCCTTACCCAAAGCATAGTCGATCAACATATATTTTGTAGATGTATTATATACTGTAGTCTTACACTAAAGTAAGGGGAGGAAAATATTTTTTTGAATTGTTGCAAATATCAAAAAAGTTTCTAATATATTTATGGAAAAAACAATCCACATATAAGTGGATCTGTGCTATTCAAACCCATGTCATTTAAAGGTCAACGGCACCTCCCACCTGCAGGGAGGTTCTTAATCAAATCTCTTAGGCTAGAATTTCTGTTGTCCAATAAATGTTTATAGGTATGATGTAAAAGAGAAGGGAATTGTCAAATAAACTCTGGAAACTGACTAAAAAAAGTTAAATAGGATTTACTTACAGGACTTCTCAGATCCTTTAAGATGACAATGCAGACAACGATTATCAGAAAGTTAGTTGTGGTATGCAGAGTCTGCCAAACTTACTTGATCATAGAAGCCATTTTTTAATGCAGAGCAGCTGGCAAGACTATTCCACAGAACACACTTTGAGAATACACTGGACTGGGGCTTGGCCAACTTTTTCTCTGAAAGACCAAATGATAAATGTTTTAGGCTCCGTGGGCCAAAGGGTCTATGGCAGCTACTGGATTCTGCTTTATTGCTACACATCAGCCATAGACATTCTGTAAATGTAAATGGTGGGTGTGGCTATGTTCTAAGATATTTTAATTTAATACAATTAAAAAATGTCATGAAATGCTAGTCTTATTTGAAGAAAAATGTAAAAACAATTCTTAATTCACTGGCCATACAAAAACAGGTAGGGGACTGGATTTGACCTGCAGGCTGTACCCTGCCTAGCACTGCTTTAAACAGATGTACATCTATCCTACTTTTTAACTGGTATATATCTTTAAATGCATACTAATGATACACTGCTTAAAGTCAAGGGGCTGGTGTCCTGACCACACACCACCCCCAAAAAAGGTAGTTGTGAATCACATTCCCAAAGTGTATGTGAGGCAAACTGTTCAGAAGAAAAACCACATTTTTAGACAGAGCTTCTTGATAGAAAAATGTAGTTTAATTCTGCACTTGTACTCTAATTTCTACTTTGATAACAGAGACACTGGGGAAATTTTGGCATATATTTTTCCAGTATTTTTTTTCTTCTGTATAATTTTTAAAAATCTAGTTATCATTCTTTCTCTAGAAAGCACTCAATAAATGCTTTTGAATGAATGAATGCATTATCTCTTGCTAAAAGGGAAACATTTGCATTCAGCCTGACCTTAGGCAAAGTTGTAATGAAAGTTATCTTGAACGTTTTCAGTCTGCCTTCTTTCTCTCTACAGGTTATGTCTACCTACTATTATATTTTTTAAACCAACCTTTCCCCTTTCCCTCTCTTGCCAAAATTTCAGTACCTTCTCTTCTACTTTTTATTTTCCTTTCTCTTCTACTTTTTATTTAAATCTGTGCTCAGGATAAATAAGAACCTCACTCTCGCTATAAGGTAAATAACTTATAAAAGCAAACAGCTTTACTATTCTGTTGGGTGTATTTGCATTTTAACAGAAGGAATGAAGCTTTATATCTGGCACACCAATTCTCAGGGAGCCGGCGGGGGGGATGGGGGGGTGGCAAAATCTGTTCTTCTAGAAACCTCAGGTGAACTTCCGCTCCTGAAATCGATCCCACAGGAACTGACCTTCATCACCAATAGGAAACCAATAGGAAAGACTACGGCCCTGTCACCAGGTGGGAACAGCTTGCCTGTGGTGGAATCATTCATGGTCTTGGGCAGAGGCTCCAGTCAAGTCTAGCCTTTGCCCCAGTTCTGGGGCAGATTCTGGGGCAGATTGGGACAAAGGGGAGCCTCCAAGAAGAGTCAAATAAGGACAGGTGTTTCCTCCCTCTTCCTGCAGGGGAGGAAAATAATTTTCCTTCCACTCTTCTGAGTTCTTGGCTGAGATCCCTTATAATAAGACATATCAACAAGAGAAAAACATGCAAAAGTTCATTAGCATGTATGTGTCATGCATACCTGGGAGAAACCTAGGGAAAAATAAATAACTCCCTGAGGTGGCCTAAATCACCAGCTTAAATACCGTCTTCAACTAAAGACAAAAGAAAGGTGTATGGGAGAGGCCAGCTGCGGGAGGTTGCCCGGAAAAGCTCAGCGCTCATGCGTCAGGCTTGGTTTACAGACTCCAGTCGTGCCTTCCCCACCGAGAGTCCCTCTTGTGGTGTGGTTTAGTCACCCTCCTCTTCCCGGGGCAGAGATGGAAGCACCCTTACACGTGGAGGTTTCCTTTATAAATAGAAATGTCCCTTACAAAAGCCTGAAGTCTATTCTGCTTTCAGAGTTTCTCCTGTATCTGCTATTTCTCAAAATAATCAGCTCAAAATAATCTTTATGCCAAAGCATATTTTGGGGTGGCATATTCTGCTCCACACCAACACACTGAAACCTTTGGAAAAAAACGGTGTCTTAATGGATGCTTCTGGGAGAAACATGAAACCTAAGGACCCCTCCCTGCTCAGATTTTAAGCCCCATCACATAAAGGGAAAGACTTGAGGTGCTTGGCTAGCAACTGACAATTCATGTGGAATATCAACTTTTATATCACCAATATTTACTTCGCCTTCCTTTTATAAGGTGTATAAAATATAACAATGAGTATTCAACCTACCAAGAAGTGTCACTGACTCTGGATCAATGCTTACACTGAGCACCATAATGATGTTCAGTCCAGACAGACTCTCAGACTCACCAGGGAATAGAAAATTTTTATCCAAGGACAGCGTAACCCGATTGCAAGTATAATGGAGCCCCTGCGTCTCCCTCGCCCTCAGGTTCATTCGCTCTCCACTAGGGGATGTGATCGCTCAAACTGCTCCTCGTGCGGCCGGCTTGCTGGGAACTGAGGGAGAGAAAGAGCTGAAAAAGCAACAAGACCTTCCTATTCTCACATTACAGTGTACTTTCCAGCCTTTTGAAGTTAGTGTAACCCTTCACTAAGTACTTGGCAAACTTTAAACCATACATCTGTGAACTGGGGTTTTTTTCCCTTCACATCACCTTTCACCTACTTTAAAAATAAACCACTCTTGTTCAAGGGGGAAAACTCAAATTTGTTTTTCCAAAGTAATCTATAATGGAGTAAAACATTGCTGGAAGGTTTGCAATTAACTAATTTACTGTGCAATAAATCTCAAAGGGAATGTTAAGTTAATGAGGGAATCATTTCTCAACCTTCAATATTTAGGCCTCTATTTGCTTTTCTAAATTAACACAATGTAAACTCTTTTAAATTAGAAAAGTACCTGAACCTGATTTTCTAAATGTTTAAACTATATAGAAAGATATACAGTTAAAGGGAAGAAGTAACAGCCCACTTTCTTGTGTATCCTGATTTGTTTTAGTATTAAAATAATGGAAACAGATGTATGGAAATAAATTTGTTTGCAAATCTTGTTAGATTCAACTTTTAGCTCTATCTGTATTTTCCCAGATTTTAGCACTAAGAGATAACAAAAACTATTAAAGAAATATAAATGTAAGGCCTACTATGTGCCCTGCATGGTGCTAGGTGCCAGAGGTGATACAAATATAAATAACCCAATACACATTTGTAGAGAATAAAATGGAAACTTCTTACTTTGGTTGCTCGAGCCCCTTCATGATCTGACTTGGGGTGGTGTCCATTGCTCTGTGTTACCTGCCCTGCCCCTGGACCGAACTATCTGCAGTTCTCCAAACATTTTATGCTTTTGCAAATGCTCATCTCTCTATTTGAGGTGCTCTTTCCGCCTCAGAACATTCATGAAGTTCTGGTCATCCTTCAAGGATCCACTCAGTTATCACCTTCCCCTTAATTACTTCCAGCCTCCCTGAACCGCCCCCACTCCCACCCCTGAGTTAAGGGAAAGTGTGTCACTCCTTTTTCCTTGAATCTACAGCACCCTAAACACATGTCTACCAAGTGAATGTTATCGTTATTGCCCTCTGGTACTCGTGAGTGGGCATCTTGGGAGCCAGGGGCGGGATTCGTCCCCTTCACGCCCCCGCTGATCACCCACCAGCCCTGGGGCGCGGCGGGCAGTCACGGGCGTGCGCTGGCGGGCCTGCGGAGGCTCGGGGGAGGCTTCTCCGGCGAGCCGGCAATGGGCTTTCATCAGAGGTTTCTCAGGAATTCCAAATAAAGAGAATAGCACGTGCAGAAACATGTGACTTGGCGTGGACGTGGAGGAGGCTTTTGAACGGGGCTGTGATCCTACGTGACGTGCCCCAGAGGCGGGCAGCTGTCCAGGGGACCCTGTGCAAGACGAGGGGACTCGCCGTAGGGACAACCATGCGGGGACTATTCTCACAGCCTGGGTGAGAGCAGATCACGGTGTAGATTATAATCTCAGTCCTGGTGTTGGAGAAAAACATTAAGATTAGAGAAGTATTTAGGGGAGAGAACTGGGCCTTGACTTGATGGGAAGCTCTGGGGTCAGGGTAGGGTTGGAAGCCCTGAGCCACCTGATGGGGTCTGTGCCTGAGCAGATCACTGGCCGCTGCGAGCGGAAAGCTGATGGGACTGGGGGTGCACCTGCTATTCAGAAGAGAACTCCTGCGGCCTAATTTCATCGACATTGTGGGTTCAATAGAGTTTGGGGGGGCCAGCCCTCTGTGATTCAACTTTCACTTACTACATTGTTACATTATTTCCATGGAAAAAATGATCTGAGTCCCAGACTGATTCTCAAACACATTTTTGGAACAGAGCCCACATGGAGTTCGGGACTGGCTGTTCTAAGATGTGGCATGGGGAGCTGGGGCTTGGAGCAACCTGAGTGCCAGTCTTTTAACTTCATAGTGAGGACAAACAAGCAATGTTACGTATCTGGAGAAATTTCCACTTTGCGGCATCCAATAAAATTTGTACTTTTCCACTCCTATTAAGTGATGACTACCAATTTACAGTTAGTAGGAACAGAGATCAACTTTCACAATGCTTTTTTGCCTGCCAATAAGTCCAGAAGCTATCCATTTCTAGTAAATAATGAAAAGTATATGATGGCGGGAAGTCGCAGTACTGGTACTGCAAAAACAAATGGACCATGATGTGGAAAATGAGAATCAGGTAGAACAGAGGTTACAGCTTGAAGGAAATGCCTTCCATTACGCTTAGGTTTAAGAAAAAAAAGAATACATTTGTCATCCCTGCACAAAACAGTATCAGAAGGAGGAACTATAATTATATACAGTGTTCTCTGGGGGATAGATCCTGACTTAATTGTATGGTAATTTATACTTACGAGGTTTTACAGACTGTAAAACAAACAGGTTCCTATACATTTATCCTTCCTCCAGGAATGCTGGAAATGGGCATGTGCTCTGAATGGAAATGATGACTGGGTCCCAAGAGATGGTTTCTAGAATTTAGAGCTTCTCCTGGACCTTTCAGCCTTTTAGTGTCGAAACGTATCTTTTAAGACAAGCACAGGCTAGCCTGGGCGTGGGGCTGGTTAGTTTTGCCCATGAGCTCCAGAGCTTAGAGCCTGGAAATTTCAGAAAGGCAACATCCAAAGGCTGACATTGAGAACTAAGCAGTCCAAACGACCCAATGACATTTCGACCAAAAGCTAAAGTTAAGACCTGGTGAGAAAGCTGTGCCCGAGTGGCAGAAGCGGGTCACAGAATACTGGAAGTCAAGCCAGGTCCCTTCTCACCAGGCTTCCAGCTGGGACACTGGGAGAGTCCAGACCAGGACGCCCGGCCCACAGCAGTCCAGCGCTCTGGGGGAGGCAGCCAATGAACAAAGTCTAGGAGAGTAAAGTTGCCTTATGATGGGGACTGTCCACAGTTGGTAACTAACTGCGGGAGTGAGGCTTCATCGCCTGAAGACACAGAGTTTGGCAGTGGACTTCAGGGCCTTGGGCGCTAATTCAGAGAAGCCATATTGAAGAAGAGACAAAAACAAAGAGCAGGAGAACTCAGCTCACAGGGCAACGTTTATGAATTTAGAAAATATTTTTTGAGTACTTACTGGGCTCCAGTCACTGGACAAAACCTTGTTAATGCAAATCTTAATGCCATATGTGGAGGCTATTGAGTGCCAGCTACTCTTCTATTCATGAATGAAGTTCTTATTCCCCAGAAGCCGGGGTGCAGTGGCAGAAAGCCCTCAGCTGCCAGCCCTTGCAGGGACTGCCTGAACAGAGAAGCCCTCATTGCGTGGCCGATCCAAGTGGGGCCCGGCGATCTCATCCCAGCTCAGGACAGTTCAGAGAAGTCATTGCACCTTCAGGGCTGCCTGTAGGTTTGACTGAGGCCTCTGTTGAAGTGCACTGCTGCTCAGCTCCTCCCTCTGCCCAGACCTACCTCCCCTCCTTCACTTCCCTCCCCTTCTATAGAAATGGACTCCAAGAGTGCTCACCAATCAGCTGACTGCGTGTTGATCTCTGTCTCAGAGTCTGCGTCCTGGAGAATCCACCCCACAGTGGCTGCAACCAGAAGTGCTGACAAACCTGAGATGGGGTTTTGGACCTGGATCCCCTCCTGCTCACTCGGAAATGAGGGCCCATCACTGGTAGTTGATGGAGGGCACACAACTCCAGCAGAGGCAGCAGTGCAATTACTAAAACTGGCCCCAGTAATAAGATGGAATGGTATTTTTGTAGAGGGATATACACTAGACCTAGGTGTGATGTACCAGGTGCTTGAGAAACATGGGAGGAAATAGCAATGTATGGGCAGCTCTTGTTAGGCAGGAGTGACGCTTTGGGAAAAAGGAAACAAAAGGCCGAGAGAGTAAAAATCTCAGTGTGAAAGCCAGAGGGCTCCTTGGCGACATCAAGGGGCTCTCACGGCCTGTGTGGGAAAGCAGAGAAAGCCAAGACCCAGGCCCAGCACTCAGCCATGAGAAGAACTGAGCTCCAGAGGCAGGTCTGCTATGCCAAGATCCGGGCCCTGATTGAGAAAGGATAGACCTCTTTTGGGAAGCAGTTCATCTGAGTTGATGACCCCCAAATCATGAATCCCTGGATTCTTCAAATCTGAGCCTGTAGAAGATGCCTACCCCCCTGGTAGTAGCCAGCACTCCCTCCCTTATTAAGGCCAATGCAGAGGCCTCTCCCCTGTCTCCCTCCCACCCCCAACCAGATCTGTTCCCACCTAATCTCTGGCTTCAAGGATCATGACTAGGGTAAGTCCCAGTATAACCCAGATGGGGTCATGCTGGTGAGGAAGGAGAGGAACTCTCAGAAAGAAGCCGCAGGTCCTCACCAGCATGTCCTTGCAGCAGCCAGGAGCCTGGAACACGAGGATGGATAGAGAAGAGGTTAGAGTTTATCAGCTTGAATCAAAATACAGGATCTAATGCTCAGGGAAAGGCCCGAGGAGGAGTTTGCAGCTCTGGTACCAAGATGGCTCCTAGACACGTGGAAAAAGTGAAGCCCACACAAAGTGAGGTGGACATGCCAAAAATTGGATTAAATGGCTCAGAAGAACAGGCATGCTGGTGTGGAAATACCATGAAGGCTGAAAGCTCATCAGAGCACTGTGATCCACGGAAGAACCAAAGGATGCATCCTTTGCTGGAGAAGGGTGTCCAGCACCACTACGAAGGCCAGAGGCAGCTCCTCTCTCTAAGCCAGGGCTGCTGGTATCAGGGACATCATCACAGGGTGGGGACCCCCATCAGCTGTGGGAATGTTAGGACCCTAGACCACAGAGGCCAGGTGAAAGGCTTGGCTAGTACAAGGCAGATGGATACAGTTACTGTCCTGAGAGGCAACACCAGAGGGGCAGCCAAGGAAGCCTGACCCGCAGAGAGTTGTGGAGGTGGTTAACCCGGCTTCCCTAGGGGCAAAATATATGGGAAGCCAACAAGGGTACTACTCAGTCTACACAATCAAAAGAAATCAAAGCTGGATAAACAGGAGACTGAAGGCAGAGCGCGGGCATGAACATAGGTTGTAACGGGAGAACATGAAAATTCTCTTCGGGTTGTTTCTGTTTGTTCAGTGAACTGGGGAGGAGGGTTATCAGCTGAGGGTTCACAGGTGTTCAGGTTTTATCCTCTGTGGGATAGGGAGCCACTGGCGACTTTGAGCAGGGATATAACATGATCAGATGTGGATCTAGTGATTCAAGACTCAAGAGGGAAGGAGGAAACATTGGTTAAAACAATCCAGACAGGAGAAAATGTGTCTTGATAAGGGCAATGGAGAGGAAAGGACCTGGTATAGACTTTTAGGAGATAAAATTAGCGGGCATTGTCATACTTGCTTAAAATAGCCTCCCCCTTTACGCTTACCCTTACCCTAATTTACCCCCCATCTTTACCCTTATTTACTTTTCTGTAAAGCACTGATTTCCTCTTTCACTACAGTGAGAAAGATGTGAGTTGTGTTAGGACACAGATTTTGTCTTGTTTACTGTTCTGGTCTCCCTACCTAGAAACAGTGACGGGCACTAATTGGAGCCTTACTAAATACATGGTCAGTGAAGGACTGGATGGGAGAGGTAAGGCACAGGAGTGGGACTAGGAAAAAGCCAGGGCCCTGGCTTGGGTCACTGGGCCTTGAAGACACACATGAGCATTTTTGCAATATCTTACTGGTCACAAAGGTCAGCCATATTCAGTGTGGGAGGGAATGGCCTGGGCACAGAGGCTGTTCCTGGGGCCCTGCCTCCTTGGATTTCCACAGGGAAAGCATCCTTATACTCAACTCTTTATCTTTTTTCAAACTTGTTTCTTCTTCTGCATTCCCTATTCTACTTCCAAATCCAGGAATCTGTAACCCACCTTACCCTCAAACTTCCCTTCTGCCCTCAAAAGTCTATTTCAAAACACTTGCTAAGTTTTTTCACATCTATAATTTACATATGTCTTAGAATTTGTTATTCTCAAGTTCATATTGCTCTGGGCTGAACTGTGTACCACCCAAATTCATATGTTGAAGCACTAAACCCTCTATGGGAGTGATTAACCCTCTATGGAGACAGGGCCTCTACGGAAGTAATTAAGGTTAAATGAGGTCCTCCAGATGGGGTCCTCATTCAACAGGATTAGTATCCTTATAAGAAGAGACGCCAGAGAGCTTGCCCTTTCTCTGTCTGCCATGTGAGGACACAGTGAGAGGGCACACCTATAAGCCAGGAAAGGCATTCTCATCAGAAGCTGACCATGTTGGTAGCCTGATTTCAGACTTCCTGCCTCCAGGACTGTGAAAAATTACATCCTGTTGTTTCAGCCACCAGATCTATCACATTTGGTCATAGCAGCCTGAGTAAACTATGACAATATGAAACCAGAAAAATCTAGTTTATGATCTTATTGTGATATTTCTATCCCTAGGTGTGAGCAGTACTAGCTAAGCCTCCTTCAAGGCGCATTCTGCAAAGTGTTCTCTGAACTTCCTAGTAGCAAATATTCTCCCCTGAACTCCTGTGGTGCTTTGGCTAATATTTATTTCTCTTGTGGCATACCCCAGATATAAGAGGTTTTTTTTATGTATAAAAGGTAGGTTAACTCCAAGTCTTAATGTCTTTGAAGAAAAGGAATGGATGTATTTTTAATTTTTACCCTTGATACTACTGTTGATGGGAAGAAGCCACCAAAACTAAAAGCTCAACTTAGGGCTTGCTAAGCAAGACAAAGCTCTCCAGTCTCTCCTCAACAGCAAAAAGCTAGGCTCTCCTAAACAAAGCAGAAAGCTAGAGTTAATCTTTTTTCGTTCATTGAGGTATAAATAACAAAAATTGTATGTATTTAAGATGTACAGCTTGATGTTTTGATAACATCTACACTGTGAAATGATCACATCAAGCTAATTAACATAACCATCAACTCACATAGTTACCTTTTTGTTTTTTTAGAGTTCATGGTATATGGAATTTTGAGAAGTGTGAACTTCAGGGACTGGTGACTTTCAAAAGTGGAACCTACTGGGATTGGCTGACCTTCAGCTGTGAAGGTGTGATTACCAGGGACAGACTATAGCTGATCACTGGCTTGCAGAAGCGTGAGGCTGTCGCCAGCTTCTGGTCTTCAGAAGTGTGGTTATGGACGCTGTCATGTTAGCTGGGGTGAGTTTGAACCTGATCTGGTGTTACTTGTGTTACGACCAAAACAACTGGGCCTTCTTCCCCTTGATGCCTTTTATTCCTGGTCTCTTAACACAGTGTCTTAATCAGTTAGCACTTACTGAGTGAATTAATGAAATAATTTTTCCTCCCACTCATTTAAAATCCATAAGAAGCAAGATGCTTTAAAAGTCCCTAAAAAGATCTTAAAAAGACAAAAGCAAAAAGTTCAAAGCCACCTAAATGTCCACTAATAAGGTAAGGGAACTATGATTCACTCAGCCACCCTCTGAAGAAGACGATCAAGACATCTCACGACATGGAAACATGTTTTTGATACAACAGTAAGTAAAAGAAAATGATACAAAAATTTATAAGAAAGCAAAAAGCATACAAATTGAAAAAGAAAGAAAGAAAACATACCAAAATGATAACATCAATTGTGGCTTAGGGAGGTGAATTATTAGATGATTTTTTTTCTTTTCTTTTTTTCTATTCTCTAAGCATTCTTAAATGCATTGATATTACATTATTTTTAAACATTTATAAGCTATGGTAACTATTTCCTCCTTACCTGTGGCACTTAAAAACAGAAGAGTCAGGTGGTTGGGAAGGACTTTATTTCTTCTTCATCTAACTCTACTAAAAAAGCTATTTTCATCACTGCCCTGCAAGATATACCTCTCCAAATCCTGATGTAGGGAAAGAGAAAGCAGATCTAGACAAAAGAGAAAGACCAAAGAAAAAAGTTTTGCCTGGCATAAATTCATAAATTCAGCTTTCCTGAGTATGCTAGGGAAGGTAAGAAATCAGTGTTTGCTGTTAGTCCTCATCTCATATTCCCCAACTATTCAAATCTGGTATTTTTCCCACTGTCCTGTTATCCTCACTGGCACTCAGATCTGAACTGGTTCCCAAACCAGTACTGATACAGGCTGGGCATAAATTAAGAATGTCCTCCATTCTCTTCCACTCTCATTCGTGGAAAGACTGAGGCCTAGGCAAATAGCACCTGCCGGACCCTACTACTGTGTGAGTTTTTTACCTTACATTGCCCCCTCCTCCACAGCATGGATCCATGTTCTGACCGAGCCCTGGATGCGCATCTATCCTGGAAGCCCTCCCTCTTCCCCAACCATGGTGGTCAGTGCTGGTTGGGGGTCAGAGGGCCATCTTGACTTTTAGCTATGATTATAGCCATTATCTGTGGTGCTAATCAGAAGTTAGTATATAAAATTGTTAAATATATATACATGATTGTCATGTCCATGATCAATAGCCATATATGTCATAGATAATATGCACAAGATTTATATATAATTAAAATAGCTAATTTATAAAACAGATAATTTATAAAATGAAAAACACATATACTATTTTATTTAATATGGGAAAAGCTACTACTTTAAAAATGCCAGTTCACAGGCAAAATATGTTTTAAAAATGAGGACCATGAGAGAGGTATTAGGAAATAGATTCCTTGGGTGGCAAAGCGTTGAGAATATACTGATATTCAAAACAATGTTAGATATCTTAAATCCTTTTTAAAACAAGGTAGAAAATTCTTAAATACAGGAGACATTGGTATCCAAAAATGGCCTTCTAACATGGACTCTAACAGGGAACTAAAATCTCATGGAAAAATTTTGATTGCATTTTATTTTGAAAAACATAATGAAGTTATAAATATATTTTATCTTAGTTTATAATTCCAAAAAATCAATTTACTATTTTATTGGCATCATTTTTCTGATAACCTTCATCATCATGTATGACTTCTATAACACGATCATAAAAAGTATCATCTTTATAAAAAAATGTGAATGGGCTTTACCAATTTTCCCCCAAGGTCTTTATAAAATTTTCTGCTAATTAAATCATTCTCTTTTGAAGCCCCTTGTCACCATCCTTGTTGGTTTTTTCCTTCCAGTTTTTAGGTACTCTCACTTGGCTAAATCCTTGTTTGTCATAGGCCATCTCCAACATTACTTTCATCAACTTTATGTAATACTGTAAATTTGATAAGATTTGTGATTTCACTTAGAAATAAATTTTCATTGACAAAAAGACTAGTTGACAAGAAGACATGCTATGCCTTTCAATGCAGAGATTTGCTACCGATGGCTCTAATGACCTGGACCCTCGAAGGGCAGGAAGGAAACCTCCAGCATTTAGCCAAAACTCTCTTATTTTATAATTAAGCCTCAGACAACAGAACAAGTGTGGATAAAATGAGAGTTCCTGTGGCCAGGATTCTCACCTGGCCCTGATTGATTAGCTCACTGCCCACCTGTGGACAATACATGGCTGTTGACTCTATATAAAGAGCTCCGCCCAGTGCTCTGGGCACGACACGGTGGTACGGCTGCAAGGCGGCAGGAGAGCAGAGCAGAGGACAGAGGCCCAGAGGACAGCTGTGCCGGATGACTGTGCAGCGAGGCCCAGAGAGAGGCTGTGTGCGACGACTGTGCAGACAGAAGAGCCCAGAGGACGGCTGTGCAGACAGAGGGGCCCAGAGGCAGAGACCAGCTTGCTGCATACAGACTCACTCTGAGTGAATGGGATTTTAGTGACTGACCTGCCACCTGGAAATAAAGTTGGGTGTAACCCTTTCACCCCAAGAACGTTTTGCTGTCAATTTCTTTGGTCACATTGAACCTATAGTGAACTTGCCCGGGGCTGAAACCCATTGGCAAGACAACAAGTATCCCCAGATCACAGAACAAATTTGGAGCAGCTCAAGGCTAAATTCCAGATCTGCACTGAGCCCCAAGACTCACTCTCTCACAACTGCCCCACCTGGAGGACCTCTCAGGAGAAGCTAAATAACTCATCTCCAAACTTGCTCAGTCATCCTCCCCATGCAAGACGAGGGTTAAGCAAAGAAAACCTGAAACCTACCTATACTGAGCAATTTGAGATTAAATCACTGTTCACTGGGTTTAAACAAGGACGACAGTATGGTTATTAGCTAATCCTGCAAACTGCTGTTTCAAAAGCAATGTTTAAGGGCAAATCATGGAAATAAAAACATAACCAACTCACGTATCACCTAACAAGAAACAAAGGGTGAGAAACAACCCCACTAACTTGTTTAGGGCTTCTAATCCCCCAGCCAGCCTGCAAGCCTGAGCTTGAAGCCTCGGCTTTGCCCAGCTCCACCTTACTTGGCTTTGTCTCCAGAGCATCTTCAGGGAGGGGCTGATCTTATGCAAGTCTGATAACACTTCTCAGCTCTCCTTGGGTTCCGGATCCCCACAGTAAGACACGCGGAGGTGTGCGAGCTAGAAGGTTTACAAAGAGGCAGTTGAATAATGTAGGTATAAAAGTTTTAATTTTTTTCCAACCAAGTAATAAAATTTGCATTGGACCCAAGCTTGGTTCATGGAGGGGATATTAAAACCCAACTCAATCCCACTTGTAGAGAAAGAACTAACAAATCCTTATTGCTGTTTCTGAGAACCCCGATTTACATGGCCTGACCTGAAAAATTCCACATAGTGTTTTCAGACTCCAAAATAATTCCTCCTTTGACCCTCAGAGAAAGCTGCGAATGGTGAGGAACTTGGAAGTTAAATTCTACGTTGCATCTCTGGATCTCTACTCAGAGGAATCTTTCTAAAATCTAAATGGATCAGTAACTCTGTTTAAGATACTTCAACGGTTTCTCTGCTTCAGGATAAAAATCTACAGTCACTAGAATTTTGTAATTTAGGAGTTTTTTCACGATTTAGCCCTCCAGCCTCGCCTTTCCAGGTCTCATCCCACCTCTGACTCGCTCCTGTGACTTCCTCTCCCTCCACAGTCCTCTCCGCCTGCTCATGGCCTTTTGGTATTTCCTTTCTTTTCTTTTTTCCTGTCTGAAGGCAACCCTGACATCTTGAAACTGGCTTTCCCGGAATACCTAGTAATTCTGCCATCACAGCACTGCCCACTGGCCATTTACTTGTCCATCTTCTTAGATGATAAGCATCTGGAGAGTTATTTTACATGATATCCTCGGTGCCTGGAAACTAGCAGACCTTCTGTAGCTAGGAGCTGAATCACGTGGAATTTGGAAAGAAACTAACGCTAGTGAGCATGACCTACAGGTGCTAGGCACATAGGTGATTTAGATACGCCTTTTCTTTTAAACCTTAAGCAGCTCTAGAATGTAAGGATCATTAACCCATTCTGCGGGTCTCGAGCTGAGCCTCGAGCACTCGGTCACTGTAGCAGGCACACGCAGGCGGGAGTACAGGGTTGTCGTCGGCTGCTACAGCACTCTCTCTGCTCTTTTCCGCGGCGGAGTGGGGCCGCCTCCTGACGCCTGTGGGGCAGCTCCCGCCCAGTAGTCACAAGCCGCAGGTGCGCAGGTCCCACACAAGGTCAGGCGCCTGGGTTTCAAGAGCAGTGAGGCCCCAAGGGTGCAGGATGGAAGGGCCCGCCTCCGCAGGAAACGAGATGGAGAACACGGGGTCCCTGGCGGCCTAGGGGAATGGCAAACGAGAATGTGGGAGGGGTGTTCAGCATCAAGGGGCTCCCACAAATCTGAGACCCACCGTTTCCCTCAGCCGCACACAGGGACGTGTGTGGGGCCTGCAGAAGCCAGTCAGACCGCAATGCTGAGGATGCTTATTGAAGCTGTCCCTAGCTAGACCAAGAGTGGTTATCAGCCCCAACCTTTACAAGTTGGTTTCTTCTAAACACTCCAACTCCACCAGGCTGTAAACAATGATTGTGCCTTAGAAAACTGCAGTTGAATAGGAAGAGCTTGGAAGAGCCGTTTGAATTGAATTGCCAAGTCCGAGCTTTTGAAGCTCCTTAGAAGTTTACTTGAATTGGAGCCTGAACAGCATCTTTTCCACAAAGGCTGGACGTGTTTCAGGAATCTGGTGCTTCCTTGTAGAGTGTTTCCCCTCCCTGACCTGGAGGCTGCTCTCCACACTCTAGCCCTCTTTGCTTGTTCACTTAAGTTGCAGCTGACATTTGTCAGGGTCAGTCAGAGCCCACCCTGTGCGGAACAAGCCCGCAGGCACCCCAGCAAGCCCTCTGTGGGACAATAGCCAATGCTGCACACGTTCCCCCTCTGATCCTAACTCCAGACTGCACCAGGACATTCCCTGGGGCATCTAGGGGAAGTCTGGTGCCCTCCTCTGTGCCCAAGATAATGTGTACACTTCTATTTTGGACAGAGAACTCACATTTTAAACTTACCTACTGATTGATCTGTCTCCCCTGCTGGACTGGGAATGCCTTAGATCAGAGACATTCTGCTGTTCCATGTCAGCACAGTACCTGGCGCTTCGGAACATGGCTGTGGAAAGAATAAGTTCCTCTAGCAGCAGTCAAGAAGGAAAGCTTCTCGAGCATGTGAGTTGTCGCCTTGGCCTATGAAGGAATGTGAAGAGTAAATCAGAAAAGAAGATCAATTCAGTTAAAGTATGAGGAAACAAGCAGGTAACACTTTCTTAATTTGATCTTTTATACATTGATGCTACTCAGCTGGATTTTGAGGCAAATAACTACAAATTACTATCCACTATCCTTTCCTCCCCACCTTTAACCCACATATATATAGATCTAAATTACTCTGGGAGCTCTGGAACTGTTAAATTATTTATATTCAGTTAAGAGGTTTTTATCTTTATCAAACTCCTCCTCCTTCACATACTTCCATGCAGAATTAATGCTGGGTAGTATAGGAAGATTAGTACTGGGTAGTACTAATTTTAATAGTCATAGAGGCCGAGAATGATTTTTCATTTTTCAAAGGAAGGAACTTGTGCTTAACCTCATCTCTGACATTTCTTCAGTTACAGGTGATCTTCAAATTTTAATTTAAAATATGCAAATAAGTTTGCCTTTCTTGGGAGGTTATATGTTTGTTTAACAATGCTTTCTGTCATTCTCAAAACAGTTTTTGACAAAGTTGAGTCCAGGAGGACAGCAGGCTTGTTTCTTTATTGTAACACTTCAAATACACCAGCCAAAAGCAGGCTTCAGGTCCCCATTCCCCCTCCAAATTTCTTAAATTCACAATTAGTGTTCTCTCAACATGAGCAAGCTAAAATATTTCAGTTTTCTGAAACAAAAAGGAACATGATTGATTGACCTTATTTAACCAGAGGAAACACATGGTGTCATTTAACACTAACTCCAGATTTGGATCAGGTTTAGAGTGAGCAGTGCCTCTGATTGAACTAAACATCTCCTGCTGGGAAGGAGTCATGCAAAACTTGGTTTGCTCAACTGAGAGCAGAGCAGACCAAGGTTTAAAATTATATTCCCTGGGTTTCTACAGGTTATTAAAATATTTGGCTAAATGGTTGAATACATTTAACTGAAAGTCCCATTTGCAGATACAACATTGGAAACCGAGCTAATTTGATTTGCTTAAATATTTCATATTAAAAATCACAGTATAAATAGAATGCAACATCTGTAAAATTTTTTAGGATAAAACAAGAAATTTTAAAGAAACTTTTGTCTGTAGTGTCAGCATCATTTCTCCAATTGCCTGAGGATGAATGTTCACTTTCCTTTTCCTTGCGATTATTTGGGATAATTTTGAGATGCTCTAACCTAACATAATGATCTCAGTCAGGGCTCACTAAAGGACCTTGAGGAAAGCTAGCTAACTCTGACCTTGGCTGTATTTTGGTCTTTATTATTTTAGTTCTCTCTCTTTCTCTGTCTCTTATGTATGCTAACAATAAAAGGAGTTAATCTAAAGTTTATACTACCTTCTAAAGGGTGCCTCCTTTCTTGAGCTGCAGTTGAGGACTGTAAGAAGAGTGCCAGAATGTTATGAACTCTCTTTTCTTTTTAAAAACGTTGTTTCCATGCTCATGGGTAGGGAGAATTAATAGTTAAAATGGCCATACTATCCAAAACAATCTATATATTTAATGCAATCCTTATCAAAATACCAATGGTATTTTTCACAGAAACAAAAAATAATATAATCCTAAAATTTGTATGGAGCCACAAAAGACCCCAAGTAACCAAAGCAATCTGGAGAAAGAAGAAAAAGCTTAAAGTATCATGCTCTCTGATTTCAAACTATACTACAAAGCTATAATAATCAAAACAGTAAGGTCCTGGCACAAAAACAGATATATAGAGAGCAATGGAACAGAATAGAGAGTCCAGAAATAAACCCATGCCTATATGATCAATTAATATATGACAAAGGAGGCAAGAATATACAATGGGGGGAAGTCTCTTCAATAAATAGTGCTGAGAAACTGGACAGCTACATGCAAAAGAATGAAACTGGATCACTATCCTACAACATACACAAAAAATAAAGTCAAAATGGATTAAAGACCTAAATATAAGACCTGAAGCCATGAAACTCCCAAAGGAAAACATAGGCAGTAAACTCTTGAACATCAGCATTAGTAACTTTTCTACATATGTCTCCCTAAGTAAAGGAAACAAAAGCAAGAATAAAACAAGTGGGACTACACCAAACTAAAATCTTCTGCACAGCAAATGAAACCATTTGCAAAACAAAAAGGTAACTTAATAGAAGATATTTGCAAATGATTGATCTGATAAGGGACTAATATCTAAAATACATAAAGAACTCATACAACTCAACACCAAAAAAACCCAAATAATCCACCTAAAAAATTGGCAGAGGACCTGAATAGATATTTTTCCAAAGAAGACATAGAGATGGCCAACAAATACATGAAAAGATGCTCCACATCACTAATCATCAGGGAATTGCAAATCAAAACCACAATGAGATATAACTTCTCATCAGTCAGAGTGCCTAATATCAGTAACAAAAGAAATAACAAGTGTTGGCGAGGATGTGGAGAAAAGGAAACCCTCATACTGTTGGTGGAAATGTAAATTGGTGTAGCCACTGTGGAAAGCAGCATGGACATTTCTCAAAAAACTAAAAATATAAATATCATATGACCCAGCAATTCCACTTTTGGGAATTCACTTGAAGAAAACATAACACTAATTCAAAAAGATATATACACTCCTATGTTTATCGCAGCACTATGTACAATAGCCAGTATATGGAAGCAACCTAAGTGTCCATCAATAGATGAATGGATAAAGAAGATATAGTACATAATACAATGGAATATTATTTAGCTATTAAAAAATAATGAAATCTTGCCATTTATGACAGCATGGATGGACCTAGAGGGTATTATGCTAAGTGAACTAAGTCAGACAGGGAAAGACAAATACTATATCATTTCACTTACATGTGGAATCTAAGAGACAAAACAAATAAACAAACAAAACAGAAATAGATTCATAAATACAGAGAACAGATTGATGGTTGCCCTGGGCAGGGGGAGGAGAGGAAGAGTTAAATAGGTGAAGGAGATAAAGAGGCACAAACATCCAATTATAAATAAATTAGTCATGGGGATGAAAGTACAGCATAGGAAACATAGTTGATAATATTATAATATATTTGCATGTTGACAGAACTACACTTACCATGGTGAGCATTTAGTAATGCATATAATTGTTGAGTTACTATGTTTTATGCCCAAAGCCAACATAATATTGTATATCAGTTTTATTTCAATTTAAAAATGCATATATTATTAAATATACATATACTATTACTATTAAAAGGAAAAATAACATTGCTGAAAGTGTGAAAAACCGAACTGTAACTATGAAAACAAAATGGCAACATTGCATAAAGTCTGAAAAAACTTGGAACCAAAAAAATTAAATTAAAAATAAATGAAAAATTGTCTATCTAAGTACTGGGGGTAAGGCTCACAGTTTCAGGCCATGTTTGGAGGTCCCTTTTCTGAGAGTGCCAATTCCACATGTCCACAACAGTTTCTCCCATTTGGCACCCTTACCCCTGACTTGGGTTCACGTAACTCTGTTCACACGTCTGTTCACACAGCTGCTCCCTCTGGAGTATCTGTGGTTACTCCTTCCTATACCTTTCTATGGATGTCCCATTGCTTCTTCTGCTTCCCTTGGAGACAGAAGGTGAATGCATGAGCTGTTAGAGGGAAACATAGTTTATGATCCCATTTTATACAATTTTTAAGCCCTGTGTCTTCTTTAGTCTTTTTCAATTTTTCCATTCCTCCTCCAGTTTTTGCACAGTTTTGATAAAATCTCTAAGAGAAATTTTCTATTATCAAAAAATAGGACCATGTTCTCTATAAATACTTGAATTATGAATAGAGATGATAGTCTGAATCGTGGATATATTTTAAAGATACTCTTAAAAATGTAACAGCAGCCTCCACCGTCCCAGCATGGGTCAGAGTAAGGCAGGAATGAAATGACCAACCCACTGAGGGAGAAAAGAAAGGCACTTACTTAACGAATGTCTCATGATACTCTAGGGAATCAAAAGGCAGTGTCCAGGAAGAGAGCAGAGCAGGATGGAGAGACCTGTCTTTGGATAGGTGTATGGCCCCCTCATGCACTGAAGATGTTATTTACGAGGAACATGCAGTGAGGCCAGTGGAGAGTATACAGAACGCATGAATATGGACTTGGCTCTAATAATCCTCATTGTTAACTACAGCACAAATCATGTTTCCCATCCAAGTACACAGTAATTTAATGCTGGGTCTCAAGAGGTGTGCAATTAGATCATAACAGCACTGGGCAGAAGTGTCAAGTTAAACAGATGTGATGTATATTAATGGCCTAATGTGACATCAAAGCAGCAGTTTGGGATTACTTTCTTTCTTTCTCTGCATCTGGCTCTCTCTCACACTGCCAGGCGGCTCAGGGTCAGAAAAGGACCACCACTCAAGGACTCGTGGTGTGGCTGTGACTGCCACTCACTGAATCCGTTTTCCTGCATCTAGACAGGACCATCGTCATTTCTACTTAAAGCAAAACAAATTCAGAAAGGCTCTGGATATTGGATCAACAGGTATCAAGAACAAAACTCTCTTTACAGGGTGTTGTTTTTGTTTTTTTACTTTATGACTTTGCCATTTTCCAAACAATTTAACATATAAGACATTTTTTTAAATTTGGAATTAATCAGTCTAAAATCTAATACTCGAGAGTGGAATAGGTTCAGTATATCAGTAAAAGACAAAGACAAAATAAAATATTATAATTTGATTTTAAGAAATCATCCAATCCCCTACTCAGTGCAAATAAGGAAAGATAAGCAAAAATACACTTTAGGCCAATCAATAAATTGCCCTTTTTAAATGTTGAGGAGTTTGAATGAGATATTTCTTCTTTTTGTAAATGTCAATTGATTTTATAAGCTGAACTGGACATTTGCCATTCCTTTGAGCTTCCCAGCATAGAAACACCATTTTCTGTATTTGCAGAAACCACCCCCACAACAGAGGCTGAAAATGCTGGCTGTTTGCTCTCCCAATCTACTTTGCATCTGCAATGGAGGCATGTGACCAAGGTCCTTCCCATTAGATGACCCTCTCCAGGCCTTTGAATTGGAGGCTAGTGATACAAAAAAGTAGAGACCATGTGGACTCTATTCCACAGTGGCCATAACGGTGGCTCCTACAACCAAACCCCTTCCCCGACATTGTGTGCCTTTGTCCAAGACTGATGTTGTCATCCACGTGGCACTGTGTCTGCCCAGCAGAGTCCCTCTGTAGCGAAAGTTTGGGCAAGGTTCCCAGCTCATCTGCAACCTCTAAGTCTGATCCTCTGGTTCCTGCAGTCTGTGATCTACCCAATACATTTAAAAAAAATAAATCTATTTTCTGCTTAAAAGAACTTGAGTTTGTTTGCTACTTATAAGAACCTTGATTCATGCAGAAACCAATGACAGGAGCAACTGCAGGTGATGGCCTCTTGGGAAATAATCAGAAGCTGGGATTCGTCATTTGGACTCTGCGGCGACAGCAGTAACAAGGACCTAGTATTGAAGGACAGAAGCCTGGGAGCCCATGCCACATAGTGGCAGAACGGTGAAAGAGCATCTGAAGTGCTCATTAAAGGCAAGACTTCGGAGAAACGAGTGAAGCAAGGGGTGACTGGCACGGAACGATATGAAAGCCATGATAAATAGGACTACAGGAGTGGATGGCTCAAAGAAAGACAATGTACGGCTCTGAGTCCTAAATTGCTGGCCAAGGACCAGATGAAAACACAAAGTTCTGTGATGGTACTTAAAGGAAAATTTGTCTCTTGTGGCTACTGGCTAAGGTTGATAAAGACCAGGTCAAAGTTGTATCTTATTAATTGCCAAATTATATTAGTTAAATACCTCAGTTCTAAAAAATTAAAGTTAAAACTCTGTCTGGGAAGGAATATTGCCCAAAGAACTGAAACAGATCATGCCTGGAATCTCCAACGTATTCCAGCCTCCCTTCTGGAGGAAGTTGCCGTGCTTCCCGTGCATGAAGGACCCATAATAACTTGATCTGCCTGCAGGAGCCACCCAGTCCTTTGCCTGTCCTCTCCCTCCATTGCCTGCCAGGCCATAACTAGAATCAGAACCCAGCGTGACCTGAGGAGCTAATTGCAAAGCTCAATCAAGGGGAGATTATTTTTCTAATTTATATTAGGGAAAAAAATGGGTGAAATGCCTAAGTGGTAGTCTCATGGTGCGAGTAGTTCAAGTTGGAAAGATTAAAATTTTAGATTATACTGAAATGATCAATGTGGATGAAATCATCAGAGATTCTGAAATCACTGGGCTAGATCAAACAGCTGGGAGCCATCCTTGCTGCATGCTCCATTTTTATATTGAACGCTGGCCCACTGAGGCCCACTGGGGCAAACTGTCACCCAGAACTGCTCCAACAGAGCTTCAAGCAGGTCTGATGAGCAGAAAGCCATAAGAGCAGTGGGCACCAGATTATGTATCTGTGGTTGACTGGGAAATTCCTTTTATGGAAATTGATGGCCCCCTGAATGATGATATGGATTTTCCTTCTTTTAGCCTAGAGAAATATGAGGGCAGCCAGCCATGTTTCTAAACATGATTACCTGATGAATTCATTACTTTGTGAGGGCTGTTGAGTCCATCAAACTTAGAGTACCCCTCTGTGAGGAACAGTAAACATCCTGAGGTGTTTGTCTACTAACACCAACACGTATCTTTAATCATCTGTGTCTACTTTGAAGCAATTGAGAAGTCTTGGCCGAGTCTGAACTGTCATTCTCACTAATATACAAACATGGACCTGCCTTTGCAGTCTGCCCTAGCTTACCCATGCTAATTAAAGTTGAGATGCTAGAAATTCCTTGGTATAAAGTGAAGGAAGTATTTCAAAGACTTAGGGAGATAGGAATGTTGGAGTAAATTTTTAACGGTGAACTGCTTACTCACTTCCTAGCTATGTCCCTTGAAGGACTAGAAGACACTCTGTTCCCCAAGACCTTGAGACACACTGTAAAGGGAAACACCAGCATCTTTGAGCACTGCTGTAGTGGCTGTCAGGAGATATCCCCAGTGAGCACCCTGATTTCTCTGGAGAGAAAAAATCATGCCGTACGTGCGGCAGAGGCCAGGTAGAGGCCGTTAACTGACAGATGCAAAGTGGGTGTCCCAACAAAGATGCCAGGGTCAGCGTCATCTTCAGAGACCTCTAACCCCCGGCACCCGGGAGCGATCGATAGTAAGAGCTATCTGTGGCCAAATTACAGAGTAGTCCATACAGGGCCTGCCTGATCTGTATAACAACAAACAATCAAAACAAAACAAAAAAACCCCAAATCTCTAGGTTCAGTGAATAGGGAGGCCTGACTTGAGCCACTCTTACAGTGATTTATACAAGTGATAGAAGCTGGTGAGCAGGAAATGAAAGGTGACCTACAGGCCTTAGTAAACACTTGCATCCCAGAAGGATAGATATATTCCATAAAAACACAGAGGACCAACACCAAGTGATGTTTCTTATAACTTAGAGGTCTGGAGCAGGATGAGATATTTTCTCCAAAGAAAGGGTCAAAATGATTGATAAATATGTAAGGAAAGGTATTCACATGTCAACATAATATCTTAAGCCAAGTTAAAAAGACTAATGACAAAGTGGAAAACTTTTCTACAATTTGTATCACACACAGAGGGCTGGTCTCCCATAAAGAACTCCTTGTATTCATGACAAAAAAAATCTAGCAACTGAAGAGTAAAATGCAAAAATGAGCTGATGGACAAGTCAGAGTAAAAGAAATGCAAATCAGCCTTAAGTATATGAAAGATGCTTTGCCTGACTGATAAGTGACCTGCAAATTAAAACTACAGAAATACAATTTCTTACCAGGCGAAGTGGCAAAATGCCAAAAGTAAGACATCCTGCTTGGCAAGGTTGTGGGAAAACTGGCACTCTCACATATTACTGGCAGAAGTATAAAAATGGAACAATCTCTACCCTCTAAAACTTGTTTGTATTCATAAAGTTACAAATGCATGTGCCCTTTAATTCAGCATTCTCACTTCTAAGACTCTATCCTATAGATATATTTGCACATTTACAAAATATTGCATGTACCAGGGGTTTTATTGCATCATTATTTGAAATGGCAAAAGATTGGAAATAATACATGTTCACCAATAGGGAGCTGTTACATAAACCATGATATATCCACCCAACACAATGCTGTGGTAGCTGTAAAAAAATATTGTGAACTTTATGTATTAAAATAGAAAATATGTAGCATGTCATTAAGTGAAAAAGGTACAGAACAATGTGTATAATATGTTATTTGCATAAGAAAAGTGGGGGGGTCGTAAGATAGAATATTGGTTACCACTGCTTTTAGGCTCCCTCAGCTGATGGAGCAAGGAAATACATGCATGTGTACTAACCCATGTATATGCACTTATCTATAAACATTTTAGTATGTAATCAATTGTGTCTGTATTAAGCATGAGTTCATACTGATGTCTCCAACTCTAATCCATTACCTCATGAATCATTTTAGCCTCTTTGCCTTGCTTATCTGTAACCCCTTACTCCAGCAGTGAGAAACTCAGATCTTACCATCCATCGTTTGAGTTAATTGTTCATTTCCAGTACATTCACAGTGGTATCTGCATTGTTATCCCATAACCCTATGGGAAAAAGCTTTACTAATTAAACTATAGGTTTTTTTTTATACAGTTCCCTTTTCCTTTAGACTTACAGACTCTATTCATTTCCAAGGTTACTCAGGCCAGCAACTTTTCCTCGCCCACCTCTGCTTCCGGGAAATAGCTTCACAGACTTGTAATATGTTCAGATTCTTTGGTCACATTGTGTATTCCATCCTGGGATCCTCTTGCCTCCTAAATGATCTTTTAAAAATTTGCACACATTGAGGATAACTGTGTTGCATACATATATGGGTTTTGACAAATTCATAGTTTTACATATCCACCATTATAATATACAGAATTTACCACCCTAAAAAAAATCTGGAAGTAACATTTTTTAAAACAGCTTTATGAAATATAAATCATACATAATAACTGCACCTACTTAAAGCAAGGGGTGACCAAAAGTCCCAGACTGGAGGTGCATCCATTTACAGGCCTTCAGAGACAGGCCCTGGAGACTCGCCATTTACTCAGAGGCAATCAGACTGTATTCGTAACTAAAGTAATATATGCTCACTGTAGGAAAACGACCGTGTAAAATCACATGATCCTGCCACTCAGAGAGAATCTCTGTAATCAATTTAATGTATGTAATTCTCCTTTACAAATGTATTTACCTAATTTTTTTCAACAAAAATAGAGATATACATACAACATTATTGTTTCCTACTCGGTAGTATTTATTG
The DNA here is from genome assembly GCA_032199065.1 of Smutsia gigantea. Classification (NCBI taxonomy): domain Eukaryota; kingdom Metazoa; phylum Chordata; class Mammalia; order Pholidota; family Manidae; genus Smutsia; species Smutsia gigantea. Next base: position 231,896 of record JAVSCE010000969.1, read on the forward strand.
AGTGGCTGCTTTGTGTTAGTTATGAAGTTAGTTTCTAGGCACGTAATTTTGTGGCCTGCCTTTTTATCAGAGTACACAATATTATAAACATCTCTCCATGTCAATCAATATGCTTCTTCAGCATCATTCCTGATAGTGGCAGAGTATTTCATTGTACGGATTTAACATGATAAATTTAACAAATCTGCCAGTTTTGGAAATCTGAGTTATTCTCAGAGATTCTGCTCATACTTTGCTAGATCTTGATACCCATCCTCAATCCGTCTCCTAGGACAGACTCCGAGAAGTGGAACCTACCAGCAATCTTGTCGGACAACTTCAAATGGGATCTTTCATCACTTTCTTTGTGGTCACTGGGCTACTAAGTTCCTCGCACTGTCGTGGCCCACGGGGCTGCTCACTCTGACCTGGACTTTGAGAAGACCGGCACATCCTGTCTCTGACTTGCAGGACTGAAGACCGCTCATGGTAAGGTCAGGGGTACCATCCATTGTCACTTGTGTATAGACTGCTTTCAAAATATTCAAAATACATCAATAGAAAGTCTGAAAAGTTTAAAGCTCTAGTCAATTTGTGAACTGTTTTTTTCAAGTTCGGTTTTAATTCGGCACCCCCCCTCCCATTTTGTTGCATGTGTTAAACAATTTATATTTCTGACACATTGACATAGTTAGACCAAATATAGATTTTAAAATAAATATATTTTATATTTCATACCCACTTTATCAGCTCTGATTAATATCTTGGATTATAATATATACTATACAGACTTGATTAGCTGGATTATAGTCTAAGAATTCTTTGCTAGTTGGTTGTTTGGAACCAGAATGAATGTGCCCATCAAAAAAAATGCTTTGAAGAGTTCACAATCCCTAAACTAGGACATAAAAATCCATTTGATCTATTGGGCAGCTACAACATTAACCAGGAGTTCTGTGGTCAAGATCCAACCCTCATCCTAAGTAAGGTTCATGCTGGATTATGAGGGTTATGCCAAGAAGGACGTTTCGTCCAATAAACCAGCTCCCTTCTCTCTGGTGTCCAGCCCGTCCCTTCTGGGGACAGAGACTCCGCCACTGAACCCCAGACCCAGGCAGAGGGCAAGCACTTCCTGTTGGGTGTGAGAACCAGTGCCTAGTTCCGTAGGGGGACCCCTTCCCCTCAGGAGGGCTAGTTTGACTTTCACTGGCTCAAACTCTTTTTGAATTCGAAAGGTTCCATCCAGCTGCAACAGGGCCAAACGGGGAGCTGGGCGTCAAAGCAGCAGGACGGGAATAGAGTCTCTCCTTGAACACCCCTTGGTCCATGATGAGCCTAGAGTGACCCTCTCTCACATTCAGCTCCTCTGGGAATCGTTTCCTGACCCTCAGGATCCGGGTCAGATGTCCCTCAGCACAGAGGGCTGACCCAGCGTGGCACACTCGGCTGGCGCGGCTGGTTCACGTTTGCCTCCTTCACCCTGGCTCCGTGGTTCTCAATCCTGGCTGCACCGTAGAGCTATCTGGAGAGCTTTGAAAACACTGATGCTGAGGCTCTACCCGTCCAATTAAAGCAAAATCTCTGGGGGTGTAGCCCATGCATTCAGGGTGTTTTAAAGGTTCACCCAGGGATTCTAATATTCAGCCAGGATTTAGAACCACTTCCCTGAACAAGCTCTTTTTTTTTGGCACATGCTTATCCATCACTGGTATTAAATGAATTAATAAACCTCTTAGAATAGTGTCTGGCATATGTTCAGCTTTTAATGGCTTAGTTGTTGTTGGTAGTAGTAGTATTAACTCCCCTTTGGCCAGGACAATTCCTGACCCATAGTAGACACCTTACCACCCATTTAACATACATGAACTAAACTATATATGCTGAGGACAGAGGAGAGAGAGCAAGAGAGAAACAGGGTTGCAGAAGCCTTGGTGAGCCCGTGGACCCTTCAGCCCAGGGAGCACAGGCTCTGGAACAAGCCTGAAATAGTGGTCTTAAGTGCCTTCCACAGTGTGAACATCTTGCTGTATTGTATATGCAGGATTTAAGGAGTTTTGAGAGTAATTCTATGTGATCCTTTTTACCAGTGTAGTTGCAGGATAAATTCAGTGGCAGCCAAAGTCTCCAGTTCTGTTCCTGCTCTGCCACTTCATAGTTCCGTGGCTCTGAGTGATTCTCTTCACCTTTCTGGGCCTCATTCTTCCCTGGAGAGCTCTTGTATTCTCTGATTTTGAAACCTGGATAAACACTGTCTTACAACAGCCTGTCGGCCTCTGGGACCCTGATGGACCAGGTCCCCAGCCAGGACTGTGTGGGCTCCCTCCTGGCCACCCTGCCCAGCTGTCTGTGAAAGCTCTCAGCCCACCAACGCTCCAAGGGGCGTCCCCACACCTGGGATGGTGCGGGGGAGGTTGTACCAGCCCTGAAGAGCCATGTGCGTTGGCTCAGTGGTCTTGGAAACCAGTTGCCATTTACACCTTAGCCCAAAGAAAAAACGTTCTGCTGTGGCCAAGGGGAGAAGGTAGCACCATAAACAAGTCTCCTCTTTCTTGGATGCCTGTTCTGGGGAATAAAGAGAGCTCCAGGAGTCCAGCTGAGGCAATGGGGCCTTTCTTGACAAAAAAAAAAAAAAAAAGAAAAAAGAAAAAAGCACCATCTGATGTTTCACTCGGCCTGCCTGGCCCTTGCCCCACTTGTCTCAGTCAAGGGAGGTTTCTCCAGACGCCACCAGCAGTTCCTCCCTGCACATTGTGAACAAGGTGTGAAATGCTAATCACACACACATGGCATTCTGGTCAATTTAAAAATACACGAAGCCAATTGGAGAAATGAGGTAAATTCCTGTTAGGAATGAAATAACAGAATTCCCAACATTCTCTTTTTGTACTTATTTTAAGCGAAAGTCTTCGGGTAGGTCCAGAGATTTTTATTTTAACTGTATACAGATGTATTCTAATGGGATTTGCCCTACATTTAAAAATAGTGAAATGACAAATCTTTTAAATCCATGTATTAGTTTTGGTTTTGCTCTTGATTTTAAAAGGGCCATGGACTGGCCTTGTAATTTGTGGAGTTCCCTGGGTGTCACGTCGGAGTTCACTCGCGAGTTGCCCATGAAGTTCTCCATCAAAACCAGTTGCCCTTCATGACAACACAGGATGGATAGCGGCAACCACTTTTTAGGGCAGGCAGCAACCTTTATTTCTGATCTGCCCTTAGCCAACACATCTTTTGCCCAGGATATTTCGCCCCAGACCTGCTCCTCCTGTAGTGTTTCACATCACTTCCTTCTCCTTCTCTCTCACTTCTGGCCAGTTATCCAGCCTGTTGCTTGTATGTCTCACCTCCACAACCACAAGCCTGGTACAAGCCACCATCACCTCTCCTGGACTATCCCTGTAGCTCCTAGCTGGTCCCCTGCACCACACCCACCCACCCACCCACCCATTCTAGTTCAGGTCACACAGCAGCTCGAGCAATCTTCTAAGCACACTAGTGTGATCCCGTCATCCCCCTACTTAAAACCTCAGTGCTTTTCCATTGCTGCTAGAATCAAATGACAAATCCTTAGCATGGCTGCCCTGTCCGGCTGGAGCCAGCCTGGCTGCCTCACGACCCCCTCACTCTGCTCCGTCCGCACAGGCCTTGTGGTTTTGTTCGTCGTTTCTTCAGGACGTATAGAACTTTCTTCCATCTCAAGGTTGTGAGGACATGCTGTTCCACCTGCCAGGCCTGACAAGCTCCCTGCCTTGCCCCTACGCAGCCTTCTTCCCTATCATCTATGTCTTGGTTTAAATTTCTCCTCAGGGAAGCCTCCACTTGCTTCCCAGACTAGTTAGGTCTCTTTGCAGGCTCTTATGGCTCCCAAACTTCTTATGGGCTAAAAATGATCCCCATCATAGTCAAGGTAACCGTGAAGTCTTTCAGGTTGGCCTTTCCCTTGAGATAGGAAGGTCCACAAGGATGTTGTCCTGTTCAGTGCTGGAAGCCCACGCCCAGCAGCACACCTTACACCCTGTAGGTGCTCTCTGTTGACTGAGTAAAGTAACAGTTTCTCCCATATGGGTTGGCTTACTCTCTGGGGCTTGGTTTACTCTCCCTCTACAAATTCATTTATCTTCTTTCTGACATGATCAGTCTCCTGAACGGAGAGGCCTGAGACAGTTCCTTCAGGATTGTTCCCTGGGGTTAGAGTGAATTGTGAAGGGTACGGGGAACTGAGCAGCAATGTGCCACTGAGTTCCTGTCACCTTTCTGACTTCTCCCGTGGATACTCATCTTTGAGATCTTCTGGAACAAATGTCTTGATATCACACACTGTTTACACAGTTCTGGTCTTTGTTGCCACCCGTCTCCCGTGAGCCACACAGAAGCGGAGTTAAACTGAGGTAGTACTTTGAGGACACTTCTCAGTGTCACCTCTGCTCTTACTGGCTTATGATTACTGCACACCAGCTGAGATGTTTGGCCTGTCAATAAAGGGCTGACATGGCATCTATCCTCATGGCACTGCAGAAGAATTAGACTGGAGTTTTGCTTTAGCACACAGGGGCAGTACGGACTCTTGTTGAAATGAGTCAGTATATGACTTCAGTTTTCTTCAGGCCTTTTATTCGGTCCATTACTGTTGAGTGACCACTCCCCACCCCACCTCATGGATTCACAGCCTTTGGCCTTTTGAGTAGCCACTCTTCAGCCCTTAGGAGATCAGATTTCCCTAGTTCTGTTTGCTTGAGGTGAATTTCCCAGGTCAGGAATCTGCCCAGACACCAGCTTTCCTATTTTCTCTGTGCGATAATGATTTCTATTCTACGGTACTTCACTGCGTGAGCAGACAAGTTTGCTTACACTTTTGGGGAACCAATTCAGTCGTCTTTGAAATCAGCACCTCCCCTTACTGGCTTCCATTTTCCAGGTAGAAAAAAACTGACCCACAGCATTAAGGGATCAAATCATTGTTAATGTCTGGGAAGGTGTGTGCAGGCATCCGTACTTCTTTGTCTTCCGCTTGTGTGTCCAACCCATTTTGGGTAAGTTCAGTCATAATTTCCTTAAAATTTGACTTGGTAGCCTGTACCCTAAGTCACTTTTGATAGCACTGTTCTCTTGCTTAAAAGACCTTCAGAGTCCTTGACTGCTCACTGGATACGGAAACTTCTCACCCTGGAATTCAAGCCGTGGTGGCAAGAGGTCAGGTTCTGGAGCCAGGCAGTCTGAGACCACTCAGACGTGTGGTCTCTCCGCCAGTCCCCCGGTCTGCAGTACCGGGACAGCACCTACCTGGCTGGGCTGTCACCAGGATTAGGTGAGCTGATACAGGAAAAGCGCTTGGGACAGCGCCTGGCATGTAGTGAGAGCTCGATACACATTAAATATCATCTGTTGCTGGCTTGTCAAGAGTGTGCTAACTCCATGAGGGCAGGGATTTGTCTGTTTTGTTCATTACTGTATTCCCAAGGCCTGGAACAGTGCCTGGCACATATTAGACAAATTGTTTTACTAAACTAAAATACTTCCCATTCTCACATATTCTTTGTTTTTTTGCCTTTTGCTCTTTCCTCTGCTTGTAACACTACTTCTGTTGGTTAGTCATAACCACTCAATGCCCAGTTTAACTACCATCTGTCTGAGGCCTTAGCTGGTCATCCCAGGAGGAAATACTCTTCCCACACAATGTGCTCTCATTGTGCATTCTATGAACTACTCTCAAGCACTTAACAGACTTACCTCTTCTAGTTTTAAGCAATTCGAGCAAGTTGCCTTAGCCTGTATTAGTTGGCTAGATTACCTGGCATTTGTTAACCAATGTACACATGATTTTTCAGAAGTGGACAGGTGCAGTCACCTCTTAAGAGCACTGTAATGTCGCAGCCGTCTCTCTAGGATAACCTCTGCATCCACAACAAAGTCTCACCTGCAGTGGGGCAACGGGTAGGGGAGCCAAGAACCAAGACAAGACAGGTTTAAGCCCCAGTGAGTGTGTTTAGCCTTGTAGCCAAGTTTCCCGGTCATGGTCTACACTCAACTTCTAGTTACTTCAGAGCCATACTGTGGCAGAGGACCTCGATTTGAGACGCACAGTTAGGAATAGTAATTATTAGTACCTATGTCTTACAGGATTTGGTATGCACAAATTAGGTTAATAAAGTGTTTGGATAATTTGTATAGAATATTAAATACTCAGTTATTGGGAATAGCATTCTTATATAAAAATGGGGAGGGGTGAGTTACTTGGTGTGCACATCAACTAGAGCAAGACAGAGCCTCATGTGCCTGTGCGAATACCCTTAGTAGACCTACTCAATAAGTCTGCTATATAACATATAATATGATCAGTAACAACAGAAGTCTATAAACAAGATACTGAGTAAGAGCATAGTCACATTAAAAAAATATATTCCTTTTAAAATGGACCTGTAGAATTTGTTTTGGCCCTCATGACCAATTGGAGATTGTGTGTAATATTTTCACTTTACCTTTGATGGGAAAAGTTTCAGTCTCCAAGTCCCGCAGTCTAAGTGGTTACAATAGGACATCAAACTTGATTATGTCAGTTTGCTTTTCAAATTTGCCATATTTAGCAGGATACAACAATGAAACTGCTGGCAAGGTTCAGGCCTCGAGAATTTTACTTTAAGGACCTTAGAAGACCAATAGGTGTTTGGTGTATAGTTATTTTTTAGTTCCAATCAGTGTTAAATTTCCTAAACAATGTACCAAATTTGGCCAGGGCTTGCCACTCCAATACAGATCAACAAGGTGCCCCTGAAGGGGAGTTCTGAGCCGGCTCACACACACATGCCCCATGAGGTATCAGCTGTCTGATTGGGTAGTACAAGGGCTTTTGCTGTCCTGCAAATCCCATTATAGAATTCCACAGTAATTCCTTTGGCCTAGAATGTAGAAGAGCTACACTGTTGTTCATGGTTTGGATCGTAAAAGACAACTCAATCTCAAATCCACTCTCCTCTGGCCAGTCCCACCGAGAGTATTTTATAGAGCTTGAGACTTCCTGGTGCCCAGGCAAAACCCTTCAGTAAACAGTCTCCTCCACACAATGCTGCCCATGCAGTCGTGCAGTGTGATCCCAGGCCGTTCAGTGGTCTGACTGCTCGTGAATATGATTGCTTGCATTTCTCATAACATCTAAGGCCTTGATGCAAGGTCACCCCAGTGACTGGAGTCTTAGATATCTGTGATATTCTGACCATTACTCGGATCTTGCTGCCATACAGCCTCTGTTGAACCCTGGCTGCCGATATGCTTCTCTCTTACTCTGCAGAAAGAGGTGCTTAAATCCAAGTTGCAACAGGGCTCACTTAAGGAGAAATTATCTTCAGCCAAGTTTTGGTCCAGTCATCACTACGCTGGCTTATGTTAGCTGGGTTCAGTTAGTACTGAGAGGAGCAGTGCTTTCTTCTCAGACTGTTGCTTAACCCACAGCTTTGAGGAGCGCATTTCTCTTTCAACTGGCTACCTAGAGCATCACTTCCACTCTTGTGTAAATGCACTGTAACCCAAGAACTTGATTTGTAACTGAACAAATGGTCTTCAAAGGAACTGAGATGTGGTTTTTAGTAATACCCCATGATGAAAATTATACCCCAAAAGTGATGTTTAACTCATAGACTATCTTCTGTTATATAGATTCTATGCAGGTCCTGGGAACTATAGTTTCATCAAGAAATATACCTGGAGACAAGACATGAGGAAATATGGGTAAAAGTGTGTTACTTTTTTGTGTCACCTAAGAAATAAGTTAGTAATCTTAAATGTCATTCTAATTAAGTGTATCCTCCTAGTTCAGACCCTATTTTCACTTTCTTTTGTTTCTTAGAGGTTCCTTTTAGGAATCAAGCCCTGCCCAATCATTTGAGTGTAAACAAGTGTCAATTTCACAAAGTTATGGAAAGTCTAGTTTTTAATGGTCCCTCTCCCCCTCTTTTAAAGACCATTCCAAGCACCAGAAGAGCACCTGCTCTCCTTTTGCAGCCTTGGATGACAAGGTGGAGATCCAGGGGGATTACATGTAACTCACTGTCTACTGACCACTCCTGCAGTTATCGCCTAGGTGTCCTTTTACTACTAGTTACTGTTCTCTCTCTCTCTCTGGAATACCATTTTTCTGTTTATCCCAGCTAGGTGATTCATTTACTTAGTTATTTTGCTTTTATTTTGGGTCTAAGAAAAACATTACATAAATTACTCAGTATCAGGTTCTAAGACTACTATACTTCTCAAATATTTAGAATGCTCCTCCTTATTATTCTAATAGGTATTTGTTCCAAATCCAAATTAACATATTCTTCTATGTATTCTGCTGAATCAGATTAACTAGTAAGTTACGTAAAGGTTGTACAATTCTGACTCACAGGATCCAGAATGAAGGTAGCCTCACATTACTGGATGTCAAGCTGTCCAACAAAAAGCACACTGCCTCTTAAAGCAACTCCCTAGTAAGAGGTGCAATGCCTACAGACAGACGGTATGGTTTTGAGCTAAGATTAATATCCACTATATGTTGCATAAGGCAAACTTCAAGCTCCACAAAATTAGTGTTCTACTATTGTAATTACACATAACAAAACATGAAAAATTTCCAGATATGCCTCCACAAAAGTGATTTGTGTCAGTAACTGAAGACACTATATATACAAGTACAGAAATAAATCATTTCCAAAGACAATCAGGTCTTCTTATTTAAAGTTCAGGACCTGCCACTTACATTTGTGAATATTTTTATTTATAAAACAATAACTAACAATTTTCACTAATGTGTGTTATATTTTCGAGACCATGAGACAAGAGCTTGGAGAAATAAAAACCAAAACTATCTTGAAAGGCCACATCAAGTTCTCAGTCTCTCCTGTGTGCTTATGTGTATAGTAAAGTCATTTAAGAATGAAGGATACACAATTTGCTTACCTACTACCCCAGATGAAGACGATTGACACGAAGAGTCCAGAACATAAAGTTCAAAGAATTACACCTGTACTTCAAAAATTCCAAATGCCAAACTAACCTTCAGTTTAACCTGTCTACCAATTACTTTTATTTCCTTTTATCACTAGTATCACTAGTTTGGAAGACCATAAGCCAAAAAAGTTTTTAAATACATTAATCGTTAAAAACAACAAAGAGGAGTTTGAAGAATATATTTGAACCACATAAACACACGAAAAGGCATTACAAAAGAAAAAAATAATGTAACAGTTTAAGTACCTAACATATGAACATGCTCTTATTTCTAGAACAAAAAATAAAAAGGTAATATTGGTACTATATATATATTTGACATGTGTGCATTAAAGAATTCTCTAATATAAAACATTTAAAATGTGGAGAGTATTTTTTCAAGAAACAGAAAATAACTGTTAAGATAGACACACCCAAAATTCTTACAAAAACATGCTTGCGGAAGATAAAATTCACCTGAGTACTCATTTCTCAGATGTGCTAAAGCTATGAAATTTTTAATCACTGGATATTGCCTCCCACTTTTTCACTGTTTGTGTTCCAATACCGATTAATAAGAATTATGAGTTATATAATTACTGTTACTGTTCAGTGTTTCTGCCAAGGTTCCATATAGAACGTATCTATTTAAGATGAATACTTAAAACGTAACATTATTTGTATGTAAGTCACTTTCTTATGTTTTCCTTTTTTAAAAAAGGCACCATATATAGAAAATAGTTATTGCAACAAATAGTGCTTTGAAAAAATCTGAAATTCCCAATCAATGTGCTTCATCAACCATTAAGCAGATCTAAGAAGCCCTAACTGAAAAGAACACAAATGTAAAATGCTGATAAATTTAAAGATTATAAAATTGGTTTATTGTAAAAGCAATTCAAGAATACCCAGTTAAAATCTTATCCCAATGCTACCCAATACAACCAAGAAGTAGTTAAACACTTTTACATTAGGAACAAGGACATAAAACAAAAACGACCACATCAAGGCTGTGATGCAAACTGAGGAAGAGGAAGCACTCTTAGTTCTCCTTCAGGTCAGTACAAGCATTCAGTGAGATCAAAGCACTGTGTCTGTCAGGTACCACGGTGCTGCTACACAGTGAGGTATAGCTGGGCAAATTAAAGTCAAGAGGAAACGAGAACTCCCTCTTCTTGTGTGTGGGTGTACTTCAGTGACTGGAGTATTAGGAACAACTGCCTTTAATGACAGCAAGATGCAAGACACATCTTTATTTGAAGAAAAGGAAGCTTATAAAATTCTCTATCAAGATCCCCCTAAGTCCTCACAACCCCCCTCCCACATCCCCACCCTTTTCCTAACCTAAAGCTACTCTGCTGATACATAAGATGCAACCTTAATTTGTGGCTTACTGGCAAATTCTAGGCACTCCTTCCAAGTAGCTTCGATCTTCCACACATAAAAAACCAACATGCTGTATCGTCCATATACTTGATTATGCATTCTAGGTAGAATTTCATTATTGCTCTAAAAAAAAGAAAATCATTGCATCTGCACAGTGGCTATTTCCCCCCAGACTTAATTCAAGATTTAATCTTCCTGCTGTCTTCTTAATAAAAGCCTTAGTGTCAATTATTACAAATGATTGATTTATAAATCATTATATACAACACAGTGATTGCATTTTTTGAGCACTGAAAGTGTACTTAATAAAAAACTTCTCACTTCCAACTTTTAGCATTCCTTTAAACTGAAGGGTCAAAATACACAGATTTTGTAATTAGAGAAAAAAAATCTATCTTTCCAAGCTGAGGCTTTTCATAGAAGTTTTCTCCAGGAAAAGAAGTTTTAATGTCTGTTATAAACCCTTGAAAATAAAGGCTTTTTCTAGAAACATTGATAGACCCTCAATCAGAGGTGCTAGCTGGTGCCACTATAATTCACAACCAACTATTACTTCATAGCTTATATTGAAGAGTTGATTCATGCTCATTTTGTTCCTTTAAAAAACACTCTTTGGAAATCACTATGACTCCTGTTAGACACATACTCTAGTTATAGCTCTCCCTGTAAAAATAAAAGTATAATCATGATTATCTCTATTTCTTTGCTAAATTCAACTACCAATATACATTTATTAATCTGACCACTTTACCAGCTAACTCATGAACCTTAGAGTATTCTGCGTAACTGTCCAGGGTCAATTCTCAGCATACAGAAGTAGGAGCAATTCTTGTAAGTATGAAAAATCTTGTAGGCAATATTTCAATGTAGTTTTTAATGTGTTCATTACAAAATGCAAACTAAAGTACTAGAATTTACTTCCAAAACTAAGGCGAAGATAAACTTCCAAAGCTAAAGGAAGGTAAATCACTATATAAAGCTTACTTCTGTCCTGTACATCATGAACCTACTCAGTGATTTCCCATCAGGACTTAAAATTAGTCCAAGGGAGTAACAAGGGAAAAATAAAGCCGTAGCTTGTTTGCTTTGTTCAAATTTATCAAATAGTGTTTACTGTGTGCCCTGAGGGGCATACAGGACTCCTCTAGGCACTGTCCACAACAGTCCTTTCTAGAACACTAAACTACCCCAAAACACCTGCAGACTGCCCCAACCAGATTTAAACTACCTGTGAGATATAAACTACTAGTCATGTATTCTAAATGCATACATTCAAAGCTACCACTTTAAAATAAATTGGAAAGTAGGGAAACCTTAAAAAAAAGATACATTCTGCTATCACACTATTATAAACATTATAAGTGTGTGTGTGGATATATATAGAGAGAGCAAATTAATCAAGATTTAAATAATATGGCAAAAAAATCAGGAAATGTAGATTTTACCAAAGTAACTACAATAACCGTCCCAAGCTATAACTATAAACAGATTCACTGCTATGGTAATTTGCCTAGGTTCTGGAAAAAAAACCCCAACCCAACCAAAACCAAAACAAATAAACAAACCCACAATAAACCCCACCAAAAACTATACTAGAGTATGTGGCAATAATTAACATATTTCTACGGAAATTGTCTCATGCCTTATAAGCTCCTAGAATAAAATCAAGGTCATTCACTATGTGACTAACGATAGCACTAGGAGGAAAACACAAACACTGGAAGTGAAACAGTCTTCAGCTCTGGTTTCAGCTATCTCTTCGAATCAGCGTTAAGTACTTAATATCAAATACAACATTTTTGGCTTGTCAGACCAGTAAGTCATGTGTTTCCACTGGCCAGAGGCAGCTGAAGAAACAATTGCTTGAACAAACTAAACACTGTGACATGAAGCATTTGACTTCCAAGTCTGAGGATTTAGTTGAAATGACTGGTGAACATCTAACTGGGCAAAAGGAATGGCACCCATCATCCAAACAGGCTCATTTCCCCCAGCCCCCAAAACGAACAGTAGTTACAATAGCAAAAGAAACAAACAAAAAAAAAAAGGTTTTTTTTTTTGATTCTTTAGGGCCAACTATGAAAGAGGTCAGCAATATATTAACAGCAGCAACGGACAAGGAAGAGCAAAAAATGGATGAAAGAATCTTGCTGGACGTTTGTTCATCTTTTTCTGTATTAGCCAGAAGATTGCAACTGGCTTATTTGGAAATTTCAGCTATATATATATGTCTTATCTCCTTAGATCCTTCACAGATTTAGAATGCAGTCTACCTGAGGGCTCTATAACCATGTAAGAAAGCTTTCTTTATCTAGTTTGGTGGCAGCCAAAACAGACTCCATGTCATTAAGGATGTCAGAACTCAAAGCTTCCTGCAAACTTGGCATCAACTCCTCTCCTTCTATGTTCATTCCATCTCCCTCCAGTGTTCCAAGGTCCACATTTGTCCCAGGAATGGCTTCAAGGTAGTCTGGGAAACGGTTCTGTTGTGAGGGTAGGGTGCTTTGGTTGATAGTATCACCTAGTAGAACAGAGAGACAGAGTAAGGTCCTTTTTGAAAAGCTAACATCAGAGTTGTTATCGTGTGCATACAGGGATGCACAGAGAAAGAAAGCACTCCTGGCTGACCCACAGCACTGATGCCCAGACTTTACTTGACCCTAAATAACCCACAGGTAACAAAATAACAATGCCAAGTTTACTTCTGCTTCAACATATGTTCAGATATTGAACGAACACCTTGATTATTTATTAATATGTGATCACAAAAGGGGGGCCATGAAAAAGATAAAACCCCTTGCAAATTATATACAGCAACGGAAAAAGAACAGTACCCTATACAACAGCATCACTATTTGACTCTTGTGAATATGCGCTATATTAAGATAAAATACAAAAATGAATGCTGTAGACCTATCTTTCCCTTAAGTATACACTTTGGGGAACACTAAAATAAAAGGACTGCATGAAAATTCTATCCCACTTGTGGAGATTCACATTCATAATAGCAAAACAAGTCTCCCGGAAGTCCATGAAAAAATAAATCTTCCTAGATTTGTTTCTAGGTTTCCCCAACTTACCTGGCCACAAACGTTTTTTGCATATGACATTAACATTCCTTAGAGAGCTTCAATGGAACATGCTTTCAGAAAAACTAATATAAAACATTAAATGCTATAGGAATTTGGGGAAGAGAGAATTAGGGGATAGAGGAGTAAGGTGTTGTGGATGAGAAGGGTTTGAAGTGACACTTAAGGATGATTTAAGATTTAGGTCAGCAGAGAGGAGGGGAAGCATCAAAGCCATGAGCTGGATAAGCACAGGCATAAAAGACTTGCCAAACACTTTCAGAAGTCATCAGCTACAGGACTACCTAGCTGGAGACCTGCTTCATTTCCCTGACGATCCCTGCCCTCTGATAGTTACAAGGTCCAGAGCAACCAGGGGGCATTAGGCGAGCCCCAGGATAAATGGCTCCTTAACTACCCCCGTGAAACAGGTATTTATTTCTTAGTTCCTGCCAAGACCCTTGCAACTATTTCAACAATAAAGCGGGTGGGCCTCAGTGGGCCCCACCCCTAGCCTTTCCCACATGGTTTCCTGAGCCACATAACACCTAAGCTGGAACAAAGACCCTCAGAAGAAAGAGGGAAGCAGGAACTGAATCACATGTAGAAAGAGATGTATGAATCACAGAGGTATCTTTCTCCAAAATCAAGAACACAAGTCTACAAGAATACAGACTTCTCAGAGGGTCCTCAACTGCTTTGTCAACCACCTCAATACTTCAAATGCAAAGGAAATCATGTCATCAGTTTTGTTTAAAATGAGCCAAGATAGCCATGACATGAAAAACTAGACTTAAATTACAAACTACCATAGAGCACTCTTGATACGAACTGTCTATGGGATTTTTATATTGATTTCAAAGTCTATGGGATTTTAATTTGTCTTAAGAATAATCTTTTTTCACAGCAGCTTATTAGAACTGGTGATGAAATGACTATATCTGACTGAAAGCCAGATTAATAAGCAGAATAAAGAATACCGACCTGTATCCATCTCATCCACACTGTTCAGGAAGTCGTCTGGGGTCCGAGGGACACTGTAGCTGCTCATGCTCAGTCCACTGTCTGTACTCTCATCTCGAGAATGATAGGTGCCACTATAAAGAATGAGAGGGAAAGAACACAAAAAAATTTTAAGTGATTTCAAGGTAAAAATAAGTACCTGCTGAGTACCCACATGATTCTCAAAGTGGATTAATGACAATTTCTTCCCTGCAACATCTGAAACAAGCACCTCCTTTATAGCTCATACACAGTCCTTACGCTCTGAACTCAGACAAACAAGTTAACCCTAAGTGAAGCCGGCGGCGTCCAGGGGCCAAAGATCTCTCCTAAGGTTCCGGGTTTGGTGGCAATAAGGGTGAAAAAATAAAAACAAAAACAAAAACCTCTGTTTTCCTAGCTGACAGAAAATTCTCTGTATTCCTTCTGATATCACTTGAATCTGGGGGATCCACATAGCTCACTTATTTCAAGGTCCCGATTTTCCAAGTGGTGGTAACCCAGGTATAAATCAGAACACAAACCCTAGGTGGGCGTTGAGACAGGCCTGTACTAGACTCAAGTCAAATTCCTAGTGCCCAGTGCCCAGCGTTTAAGTCAAGGGGAAAGATCAACCCCAAAAAGAACTCCTTTTTGGATCGGGCCAAATAGGTGAGTCACTGCTGGTAAGTCTGTAGCTTCATCTCCTTGCTTCTGATTAAGGGGGAAAAAATACCACAAACACCTTAGCATAATACAGGAGTCCTTAGAATCCCAGCTGAAGGAAAGATTAAAAAAAAACAAACGAATGAAAAAAATAACACCCCCACCCCACCTCTGACACACACAAAACAACTACAAAGCACATGCCTTGGGAAAAACAAAAACATGGGCCAAGACTGATTTTTATTTAGGCTAAATGAAGTTTCCTAGATATACATACAAGTATGGTAACACCCTAAGAACATCACTTTCATAAACACAGTACTTTCCTAACTTGTAGCAGGCAAATACCAGCAGAAACTGACTGTAAAATTTGGGGTTCTACTAATTCCAGAAAAATCTATGGCAAAGTGTGAATCAAAGGTGATTTTTACTCTGAATAGTCTCTGACCATGATGTGAACTTTAACTTTCCTCTCAGCTTGGACATTTAAGCAGCTGCTTAGCTTACACAAAAATTAAAATACAAAAAAACAACTAAGCTTTGAAAACAATCTTTAACAGTTGCTCAGGGTTGAAAGATTAGTCCCCAAATTTCTTCCCTGAATTACACAATGCATTTGCTGTCCACCCTCCCTCTCACTCTGTATATTGCAATCACTGGTTTGCTCTAACACTTCTGCCAGCTTTTGGCAAGATTCAAAAGCTTTATGCCAATCCAAGAAAGCACAAATTTGCCTCTGAGACCATTTGTACACAATGCAGCTGCATTGGAGAAGGCCTCAGGATGTGGTTTGTTTTCATCTTGCCTGCCCTGATCTGGGACAAGGGCCTGTCCTAGGCATCACTCTATTCCCACCACTAAGCATGGGACACACATCAGACACTCAAGACTGTTATAGAAGAGCTGAATTTACACAGAGGGGCAGAGTTCTTTCCAAGCCACAGGGAAGCACATGGGCATTCCTGAGGACGGAGTTCAGGGGCCATTTTCCTGATTAGGAACTGCTCCCTACAGAACCCCATCAGCTACTGCCCCACTCATTCAGTAAACATTCATTGAGCACCTGGTACTACACGATGGGCGTCAGACTAGGCTCTGAGGATGGAGGGTAACAACATCAACCACCTGCAGCTGATGCTCTTTGAGAGGCTCACAACTTGGGAGAGGGAGATGGATAAATACGTGAATGAATCATATGTGAGCAAAGTGTTTTCAGAACAAAGAGAAGGAGATTGAAAAGTATAAGGGAAAGGTTTCGTGGAGGGGGACACTGGAGCTGGCCTTGTAGAACCTCGGTGTAAAGGCGGACAAGGGGATGTTGTACCACTACCGAGAGTCAACTCCGTGGCAAGACAGGGGAACAGGTGTTTGGAGCTTAAGGAATATGTATGCATCAAGTAACAGGCAATGAGAAACTATCAAGAGTTTTTGAAAAGAGAAATGTCATAGTCAGATGTGTGTTTTAGAAACTGGGGGTACTACCGAAGGTGGCCAAAGGGCTTTGCCTTTATAGTAATAACACTGATGATCTGCCACTCTCTGATCTTCACCAGAAAACAGGATCTCAAACTGTAGCTCAGCTCTCATCAAAATTTAAGAAAGAAGCTTCACAAATGACAACCAGAAGGATGGATATGCAGTCTAACAGTTTGTCTAAGTAGCCTAATATTATCCCTGGATCAATACAGGCCCTTCAATAAGATGGGTACTGGAATCATAATGATCTGAAATTTTCCTTGTGGGGAAAAAATAAAGGCCTGTGGCTATGACCTTTCCTAGTTAACTTCAAGTTCAGAACTATAATCGTGTGTAAATACATTCAATTTTTGGCAGAACTTAAAACTGCGTAACAGAGAAGTAAATACAGACTTAACATCCATTTCAGATGGACTTCAAAACCACACCTCCCAACTAGGCCACTACCACTAATTTTAAGACTGAGCAAATGGTGGGAAATTCTGTTAGGAAATATTTTGGTAGAACAGATTTTTTTTTCCCCTTAGAATCACGAAGTTTCTCAATTGGTAAGAATGGAGAGAGAGGGTAGCATGATAGTATTCCCAAGCCAAAGTAACTTTAAATAGTTTTTTAAATGTGTTGTTTAAAATCAGTTTAAAGAAAAAAAAAAGCACAAAGACCATAAAGTGTTTGTTCCATATTCTTAAAAACTAATAAAACTCCATGAATATTTTTCAACCTAGAAGAACGAACTAGTTTTAAATGGCTTTCTAGGCAAAGAATATGACCTATCTCAGCTTGCAGCTTTCAACACAGCACCATATAAAATAACATTTTTTGCCATCTGCCTAAAACCCAAGATTTGTGATAACGCATGAAAGGGCATCCTTAAGTAGTTGTTATTTTCAAATACTGCCTTTAATATAAATGCATTTTTAAAAAGTGGCACAACCTTGCATGTTATCCCCTTGAACCGCAGCCCTTAAGAACAGGAGGCCTTACAGTGCTGCTGCAGTAAAACCTCTCAGGTTCAACTCTTACGTGTGGAAAATTCCTTCCACTGATCCTTATAATGCAGCGTATTTGCTTTCACAGAAAGGCATTCACATGTTCCTTCATGATTCTGTAATGTTAAGTAACTGTTAGCCAACAGTACAGGCAGAAGCAAACTTGTGACTCTGAGTAAGCATCGCCTCTACAAGTCTGAACAGCTCACTTCCTCTCACAGAAGCTGGCTTTTAACCCTCAAGTTTTATTGTGCTTGCCACTGTTACGGAGAGATTCCTTTACAGCTATTGTTTTTGGCCCACACAGATGTTCAGACAGCTTATGACAAATACTAAGGAGAATAATCTTACAGCTGTGATCTTTCTCATATTGGTCAATAGCAACTCTCACCAACCTGTTAAGAAAGGGATCTGAGCTATTGGTCGTCATTGTTCTCAATTCCTGAGACATTCCAGGAGAAGATACTGGATTTTGAGTCCCACCATCCTGCTCCAGTGTTGGTAACTGGCTACGGAGAGCTAATTCCTAAAATAAACAAACACAAACAGAATCAGCCTACTGATTAACAAGTTTATTGTTAGGTTTGAGGAATAAAATGCACATTAGGATACCACGTATTACATAATGTTCAAGTATTAACATCTTTTTAAAGTTAGGTTTCCTAGTCATAAAGACCAAGTTCTTCTATCCATTTCAAGTGACTGAAAATTAAATTTAAAAAATTGAAAGTTTATCTAGTATTATTAACTCCAAAATATACACACTTTATACCTAATTTCATTTTGTTATTGTCCTTACTTTGGCAGATGCTCCCCTCCTTAAGGTGGGATGGCAAGTCTGGCCTTTCAAAAAAGAATTGTTCAAGTTCACCTTTACTCACCAAGCCTCATACGGTCTTGTGTGTTCAGCACCGGTAATAAGGCAAAGCTGGAAGAGCACTTTATGAATTATCCTAAGACACCAATTTCTCCAGCTATCTCCCGGCATTATTTTAGGCTTTGTTAATCAAGTATCTCATTTTGACTTGAGCTATCTTCAGGGGCATCCAGTAATTCCTCAGCAGGATTCTATACCTAGAAACCTGAGCAAAAGCTAGGTAGGGGTCACTACTACCCCAATGGTTCCAGAAGACCTGCCTCAACAGGCTTCCAAACATCCCAGGCCTCAACCTTTTATTTGCCAGGGACCCTGAGGCTAGTTTCACCTCACTGTGGCCAACCAATAACACCTTCCTTACTCCTCCATAATTTTTCTCATGTTTTCATCCACTCACTGTTCCCTTCCCTAAGAATTCCCACTGTGCCTCTCAAGCTCTCATAAATATCATCTCTGCTACAGCATCAGCTTCCTCTCCCTTGTCTTTTGTTTTGAAATATGGCTTTTTATCACAAAGGGCACTGTCCCTCCTTGCAGCCTTCCCAAGCCAAGACTGCTCACTGAGGCACACACAACCACCTGGTCCAGTGCCCTCTCTTCTGGGTCATCATTAGGTCCACAGGCAGTGTACACATTCTCCAAGCTCTGCCTCACCACTGCTACACTACAAATTCTTCCTCATGCAAAATTCAGGTTTATGCCTTCTGGATATACCATCCGTTAAACTGGAATTTCTTAACTAGAGATCATGGTAGAATGCAAAGGGTCGGTGAACTTGATGGAAAAAACAAAACAAAACAACCCTTTATTTTCCACTAACTCCTAACTGAAATTTAGCACCTTCTTTAATTATGAATATAGTCAACAAATAGTATTTATTATTTCCTTGACTTTTTATCAGCAGAGGACATTTTCATATCATATTGCAGTTCCAAATATCTTAAAATATTTATACTCTTTTCGACTTCAACATTACAGTAGATGTAAGACATGCTGCTGTACCTTGTTATTTATACATTCTTAGGTGGATGATTCACTCAATGACAGACAGCTCCTTCATCATCTGGATGCCAATGATCTGCATCTATACCTATCTCCGTCACCCACTTGCACAGCCAAGATTTTTTTAACAACCAAACCTACCTCTAAAATGTTTAGTCATGTTTGTGACAATGATGAGTGTTTATCACTGCACTACAACGGCATCTATTGTCTTGGAACTGTCAATATCCACGCACAAAACCTAGATAATAATCTCATCATTGAAATTCTTGCTTCTCTAAATTGTGATGATACTGACCACTTCACCATTATATTTCAACCATTAACTCCCTTGGTCACACCCTGGAATTGGCTGAGAAATTTCTCCCCCAGAAAGCTCACATGTACTCATCCCACTTCCTGGGACCACATTTTTTCTTTCCACCCAGTTCCTGCATGACCTCACTACCCCTCTACCAACCCTCCAACTTCAGGGATTCCAGTTCCTTCTCTCTCCTGCTATTCCAGTCTATTGGTTCCCTTTTGGTGTCTTTTTTTTCCATTAAGAAAAAAAAAGGTATAATTGACATACATATCAGTTTCAGGTATACAGTATGATTCGATACTGGTATACACCGTGAAATGATCACCACAGTAATTCTAGATACCATCTGTCACCATAATCACTCCCAATTTTTTTTTCTTGTGATAAGGACTTTTAAGATTTACTCCTTTAGCAACTTTCAAATATGCAATCCAGTAGTAGTAATTATAGTCACTATGCTATACATTTCCATGACTTATTTATAACTGGAAGTTCGATCCCTTTGATCTCCTTCATTCACTCACTTTGCCCACCCCAAACACCACCTCTGGCAACCACCGAACTGTTTTTTTTTTTTTGGTTTTATTTTTCAGCTTCCACTTACGTCTTTCACTGACTTTTTTTTACTGAGCATGCCCTCAAGGTCCATCCATGTTGTTGCACATGGCAAGATTTCATTCTTTTTTATGGCTGAGTAATACTCCACTGTATATATGTTCCACAGCTTTATCCATTCATCTGTCAGTAGACCCTTTGGTTGTTTCTGTATCTTGGCTACTGTAAATAATGCTGTAATGATCATAGGGGAGCATATATCTTTCTCAATCTTTCATTTTCTCAAGATAAATACCCAGAAGTGGCATTGCTGGATCAAATGGTAGTGTTCTATTTTAAATTTTTCGAAGAACTCTACACCATTTTCCACAGTGGCTACACCAATTTACATCCCCACCAACAGTGTGGAGGGGTTCCCCCTTTGCTCCATATCCTTGCCAACACTTGTTATCTCTTTTCTTTTTAGTAACAGCCATTCTAACAGGTGTGAGGTGATACCTCATTGTGGTTTTCATTTGCATTTCTCTGATGATTAGTGATGTGGAGCATCTTTCCATGTTCTGTTGGTTTAATTATTTTTTCCTTCCCCACAAGTATGAACTCAGGGCTGATCATTTGAAATACACAAGTACCTTTCATGTTCCTGCTGTACATGGATTTCATCTGTCAACATAGCAAATTCCAACCCTGAAATCAATACTAAAAATGTGTTTGCTTCATTTCTATAGTGAGCCTGCTCAGAAATGCTGAAGAAAAATCAGACAACCATCCAGACTGTTATAAATGAACAGTCTTGGCCTTGGCTGGGGCCTTACCTTAGTACAGCTCATTAATATTTTTTCTGGTTCATTGGTCAGTTTTTTCCTCTGTTCCTACAGTCACTACTCCAAATCTGGCATACTCCCTCTATTCAGTCGAGTCCATTTCTCTCTCTCCCCCATTTAAATAAGAACACTGAGACCACTGGGCACAACTGGGATTTTTCTGGCTCCTCTGCCATCCCTTCCTGCTCCTCCCAAAGCTGTCCTCACACACACTCATCTTTGTAACTTTTCTTTCAGTCTCAGAAAGTGGCGTTTTCCCCCTCCTCCTGTACAGGCTAATCCACTTTTCCAGTAGCTTCTGGGGGACCATTTTGTTTTCTCTCCTCTGTCTCTGACCCCTCCTACTCTCATCTCACAGAGGGACAAGCGGCACTGACACAATGACAGTGCGTTCTCCCTGCAGGCCTGCAGTCTGACACATCTCCGTTGGTGCCATGCCTTTCCATACGCTACTCTCGACATGAACACTTTTCTTTATTTCTTTCTATTTAAGACCCAGTTCTGCCTTCTCTAGGTAACTCTCCGCAATGATCCCATCTCCATCTTTGGATTAAATTAGACAGATTTTATGTCTCTAGCACTGTGAACATATGTATGTAACATGATCTTAGCACTTACCACGCATTATTTTAATTATTTCTTTATTTCTTTGTCCCTTAAGGGCACACTGAATGAGTGAATGGACTATTTTGGAGCATAAAACAGTGACTTCTAATACTTCGAATCATTTATGTTGCTATTAAAATATGAGTATGTAAATAGCAGTAAATTTAAAATGAATAAAATTATAGGCTATGTATGGATGAGGCTGATGCCTAGGTTTCTGTGCAGAAGCTGTAGGTCTTTCAAAATACGGGAGGGTTTGCAAATATCTTGAGAAGAGCCTCATTTGCCTTCTTTCAAAGAAGACATGCTCATGTTTCTGTGTACCTAGTTTTAACTCTTTGGAACACAGAGCAAGTATGTGACATGACCCTAACCAGTAAATTACTGAAATAACTGAGTAACTGGCTATAGTTTTCATATTGTTTTTGCAACTTTTTATTTTACCCTTCTGATAAAGTTTCCACTTTTGCAAGACTATTTTATGAGGTTAAAGCCAATTGTTACATGCAGCAAATATTTTGCTTTGTATTTTCCCACTTTGCTTGTTCAAAGCTGTCAAACTTTTACTCTTTTGCTGCCTTTAGCAACTGAAAGTCTACTGTCAGCAGACGCTATAGAACCAACTATCCATGTTTACAAAGAAAGGTAATTTAGAGAGGTGAATAAGAAGGTGAAGTCATTCCAAATTGCCTGGGACGATACCTGGCCCGGTAAAGGGCTATGGAAACACACTTCCCATCAGGTCTGTATTTGAGCCAAGGCTAAGGGTGACTAACCTAGGGATTCATCAAACTGAATTTGACAGGATTGATGGGAAAAATGCCATTTTAGTTACTAGTGACGGGGGAGGGTGTAGCATTATCAATCAAATAGGGAAGAATCTGGCATGAAAACAAATGCACAATAAGGCCAGTGATACAAAGAACATATATATAAGATTACAGAAACCATATCATGGTATAAATATTCAGCTCCGTTTTGAAACTTCTAGTTACAGCAAAAAGAACAGAGTTGATGAGATGCCCTAACTCATTCTGAATAGCATTTTTGAAGTATAATTGATGTGTAATGACATACATAATTAACCAAAAGTGGATACATTCTTATGCAGGCCAGTATGTGAGAAAGACAAAATTGCTTTAAGTAATTAAAGTTAACTTTGTAGTCCCCTCCCCACAGTCATTAATTCTTTTTTTTAATATAATTTATTTTGGTATCATTAATCTAATATTTCACCTGCTGGAATATAATTTATTTCAATGGCTTCAGTATGGAAGATGGAAATCTTTTTATTGATATTTTAAAAGAAACTGTCAAAAATGGGGGGGGGGGAAACTATGTATTTATGTAGGAAAACAGACCAACCTTTTTCCTCCTTCTTAATTTACAACTTTGGAGTAGGTTATATTTGGAGTTTTACATTCAACTGAATATAAAACCAGTAACTTCCACTTCCTATATAAACACACACACATATATATGCATTCATGCATGCATACACCCATACAGACATAGTTTTAGGAAGGCAGGTCTTTGAAGTAAAATGAGAATTTGGGGAAGTGTCCTACTTTATGCTTTACCTACTCGGATTTTGAAGAAGAGTGAACATGGAGTCTGAGCTAACTGAAAGAGATCCTCCCAGAGCCGTCCTGTGTTCAGTGAGCAAGTTAGGTTTTCATTTTGAATAAGCTTGATAATTCCTTTTATTCTTAGTCAAGGATTGTAAATATGAAAGTGAACACACTTATATGAAATTAATAATTTTATAAGTAAAATATTAAAGATTTGTTTCAGAGCCATATAGACCTTTTGCTAATGATTTTAGAGAAAGATCATTTTACTATGGGTAAGTATAAAATGAAGTTAGATAGTCTGAAATTTTTAATAAAAAATGTACTCCATATAAACGTTCTCCATTATACTGCTATTGTCTGTATATATCTATATATCCCTATGGAGTAAGGCTTCTACTGCAATAAAATAATAGTAGCAAAACACATTTTAGATGAATATGAACATTATTTTGTAACTGGGCAAATTTGGCATAGCTCTTATAAAAACAATCCTTGAGACATAATTGGATTGTCTATAAAAACCGATTTCAGTTGAAACATTCATGTTGCAAGTTTCATCTATCTCTAAGTAGAGTTTTTACCTGGAACAAGTGCCTAAAATTATAATACTGAGCTAAAAACACAAGTTCATTAAGCTTCTCTTTCCCAAAGGTAGCTGGAATAAATAGTTTGACAGACTTTCAAAAATGGAGAAGTTATAGGACATTTGGCCAAAATTTAATCATGCTTCTGTATTTCAAACATCAAATAGTTCTTTAGAGTATTTGATTTTTTCTAAATGAAGCAAATATTTTTAGCTCATTTTCTTCTGTAATAATACAAAAATGTGACGGCTTTTCCCACTGAGCTCATAAATCTTACTAATCTGGGATGCACTGCGAGTCAGAGCTATCTGCACTGTAAGTAAAACTGATGATCCCAGCTTTGTCTGGAGGGAATTTTCCAGAATGGTTTTAAAGGAAAACACGAGTTTGCCTGCTTTATAAAGTGGACTTTTATGGAATCAAGATCTAGCCATAAAAGTCATTGGCCCTTTTTTATATTTCCCTTCTCTTATTTAAATAGCAGTATCATTTCCCATAGTGTAAAAAAGACAACTTTAATATATATCTGGTAGTTAAAATATTTTGGCCCCATATAAAATTGAGGCTTTGGTTTTACAGCATCTAGAAAAGTAAGGAGAAAGGCAGTAGAAATAGTCGGTAGTCTGGAAACATTTAGAACATTTCTAGATAAATTCTTAGGGTATCTAAAAAGAAATGAAAGCACATTGTCTACAGAAAGTCAAAATTTAGAAACAACTCAAATTTCATTCAATAGGTGGATAAAAAATAGTACACCCCTACAATGGAACACTAATTAGCAATAAAAGGAAAACCTAAGAAACATGAACGAATCTCAAAATAATCGTATTAGTGAAAAAGTTATGACTCCATTTATAGAAAATTCTATAATACCATGTCAACTTTAATTATATTCTTAAAGCAATTGTGTCTTTAGCAAAAACTGCTTAAAAAATCTATGTAAGAGTTTATCCATTTTGGATAATATATGACAAACAAGTGAAGGTTTGCTTTTTTCCTGATTTAAGGAAGGTTACTTTAGTGAACTAGAAATCCAAATTTAGAAATGCAGAATAACTCTAAAAATATACACTTCATAAACAGTTTGTCTTAATGATAGCAGTTTATGTTAATTCTAAAATAGGAAAAAAGCGCCATCTTTTCCAACTGCTGGCTATAGGCCTTGCCACACCCCAGTTTCCAACACAGCTTTAAACAGTCACAGAAAATTTCATTATGTCTGAAGTTATTAAAACATTTAGCCAATGCTTAGGATGCTTTGCTTTTTAAAAAAAGTTTGCTCCCTTTGCCAAAGTATTTTCAACCTCAGAATGTTTTTACTAAAAAATGTGTATTCCCAAATCTGGGGATAGTTACAAGTACTATGTGATAATCCTGAACTCTGAAAAGTGGTATCAAGACAGAGAAGCAGTTTTGTGTCCCCAGCCTTACCCTGAGGTCCAGCACTCTGGCGAATCTCTGGACTTAGGTCTTCTGTGATTTGTTACTTAATTATGGTCTCAAAGTAACAAAAGTTATTACAGCACTTTTCAAATTATGGTAACCTTCACAAGTAAAACAAATGAGATAACCTATTTGAATATGCAGTGTGTGAGGCTAAACCCACCTCTTAAAGTTTTCAACAATAAAACATGTATATATGTAATTTTCATGGGAAAACACCTGAATTACTCTATGACTTAAGTCAATATTAGGACTTCAAAGAGAAGACAGATAATCTTGGAAAAAGCTAACTAGATTCTGAAACAGCTCTTTTAGTGTCTGATAATAAAGGCAGTTTGGAGGGAAAAAAAGCAAAATATTTTGCTATTATTAAATTCAAGGAAAAAAGAAGATTGATGGTGATTATTTGTCATATGGCACTGAATAGCAATATTATTTTGCTACATTTGACTGAAACTATGGACAAATAAACTCACTCTTCACCACTGTGGGCTAATGATGTAGTATATATCCTAAACATGAACCTGTGGATTTTATCACTCATTGAACTGGTGACTGACCATCATGTATATTTATTATTACCCATAACGAATGGCAACTATACAATATTCACTAGTTCCAAAATATTTATAGCTATAATTTCTATAAAGATTAGAGCAACTATTTCCTCAGAAATAAAGTTATCTATACATGGGAGTGCTGTTTCTATTTTCTGGGTAGTTTCAAGAATTCTGATAAGGAAATGTAGAATCTTAATTGGGTAAGAGGGAAGGAAAAAAGCTCATGAAATGGAATCTTAGTAACAAGACAGAAGAGTACATACACTCAGCTAGAGGAAGAGTAATTGGCTTAATTAAATTCAGCAAGAGAGGCGGCTACTGACCACAGACCACAAACCAGATTGTAGAGTTTACAGACTAGATCTCACAGCTCTTAGGAACCACAGGCATTAAGAACCCCATTAAGCACAAAAGAAGGTAAAAACATTCATACTGCCAGGGCAGTGGGGTGGAGGGCTGGTGGGGTTCGGGAGCTCAGGACGACGACTATCTTTTCTTACAGTGTTTCAAAAGACCTTGAAAGAAAAACTGTGATTCATTCCTAACCCACTCTTGCAAAATGTCTCCAATTTACAAATGATCAAGTGATGTATTAGAAACAGATATAACTAGAAAATTGGGCATCACATGCTCAATCTCACAAAGATGATGTTTATAATTTCAAGTTTTCTTCTGAGAATAGAAACTGCTTTTGAAATATAAAAAGTGAAAATTAAAATGAAAGTTAAAATTTTTAAATTTAAAACAAGGACAAGTTTTTCCAAAATTCTGCAAACAAACCCTAACAAATTAAGGTGGTAATTTCCGTCTTAAACTACAGACATACTAATGCCTTAGTGTTGTCTTAATTTTTCAGAATTTTGCATTACCTCACCCATACTGACATTAGTTTACATGACCAGAGAATCATACAATATAAACATATTTTGTTAATCCTACTTAGAAGTATTTAAAGACAGCTTTGGAAATGAGTAATCTGTAAACATTCTGAGCTCTGGTACCTTCCCACATCCCACAGCATATGAGGTACAGAATTATAAAATAATGACCCTGACTTCACATTGTTTGTTAACTCATCAGCACTAATTTCTATCAGAAAAGTGGAAAAAAGGAAAAAACCTAACAGCACTTGGCTCTCAAATACTGAATAGATCAATCCCTTTTTCTCCATTGTTCTTTTATATGCTCTGTTTTTTGAGACTGGAAACCTCTTTCTGCCTTTCTTGATTATCCGGGTAACTCAACTTAAAGCCACCTTCACTTAAGATATGGCCCTTTCCTGACATCTACCTTAAGGTCATCTAGAAAATATGTAAGATGAGAAAAACAAAAAAGCTTGCTTGATACAAACACCACCAGGTTCCATGGATCTAGAACTGCTTCACATTTAACTCTATATTGGAATTTCATTTACTGACATTTTCACAAATTGTGCCAGGCAAATACACTGGCAACTAAAACTTATATAACATATCAATATTTTATTCTCTATCTTATGCAAAGTTAATTCTAAAAAACATCTCTTTCAGGTTTCTTGCTCTGGCTTAAGACAAACTTAAGGAATCAACTCTGCAATTTTAATATAACTTTAATAGAATTATTACTTATAAACCTCACCTATTCTAAAGTTTTGCTGGTAAAAATGAACTCCTGGCGATAATTTTTAAAAAGATCAACTATTTACACTTATACTCAAATAAAGACCTAAATGTTTTTAATATATTTATCAGATTTAAGGTTTAAGATCTCAGTAGGAAAAAAAAAAACAGTATCAAAAAAAACACTTTTGGCATAGAGGACTTCTTGCTTAAACCCAAATTTCATTTGAGCTGATTTCTGCTCCTGTATTACTTTCCACTTCATTTACCACAAATAAAAGCCTTCTTTTAGAAATACTTCAGAGAAAAAGCAAGAACCAATGCCTTCATATTATAAAGATGCAATGCTATGGCACTCTTCCCAGTCAAATGTAGTATTAGTGGCCCTCGTCACCAGAATGCGCTCTGCTTCAGCAAAGACGACTTTCGTGAGTTACTCCCTTACTGGATCTCTTGATTAGAGAAGGCATTTATGAGACAGATAAAGAACAGAGTTCCTCCTCCCACAAAATTAACTGGTTTCAATGAGGACTATAACTGACTTTATCAGCATGGTGTTCCAATGGACAAGTTAACAGTATCCAAAATGAGTGGAAATCTGCTGATCCCCACTTCTACAGCTAACTTTAACACAATGCACTTATTTAGCCTGGTGCGGAAGAGCTCGTAGAAAATGAGGTGTTTTGTGGTTGCTTCTGCCCACCTGAGAAGAGTGCAGTGATCCCCTAGCTCCTAATTCTTTCAAATATTACGAACCCTGAACACAAAGAATCTCTTTGGTTTCAAGAATGAGATTCTTCGCATGAGTTAGGTAAGTGCCCGTGTGAGAAGGAAAAATGGCCACAATCTTTCCATCTAAATAAGATGTCTTTGTAGGCAGTGCTCCCTGGGGTTTATCAGGGAGAAATGTTGAAAAAGCCAGGAGACTCAAAACACTATCAGGCAAATCCTTCCCTCTTCCGACAACTTTGATATTCTTCCTTTGGGATGTCAACTAGAAAAGAATTTTTCCTTTCCTAATAGTATCATTATAACTTAATTTTCCTAAAGTAGCTTACCCAAGTAAATAATCAGTGCTACCTTTGTTATTGTTCAAATTATTAATTCCTATAAATCATTATAAGTACTATCCTAAGCTATGCAAATAAAAATTAGGCACACCTCAAAGGCGGACAGGATGTATAATTAAGACATAATACATTTCAAATATGGAATTAAAAGAAGATCTCCAGGGAATCAAAATGAATGCTGGAAGCTCTCTGGGAGGAACAGGGAGGGAACAGATAGTGTGGACTTTCTGGGAACAGCAATATTGTCTTGATAGAAAGATGGCTCAAAGTTATACTCTGAGCTAATCTTCAGTGAGGACAGGCCCCTGGAGCATACTTCTCTCTTTCCTAATTTAGTATCTTTTTTTTTCCCAAGGCTAAAACATCAGATGAGAGCCTACCTGACATTTTGGAGAATTTGCTGTGCTGGGATTGATATTCCGCATTGCCTAAGAGTGAAAAATAAGATGGATAAAAATTATTTTAAGCCACATGGTTTGGCTGTGTAGGCTGAATTACAAATTGTATCCAGACATATCACCATAGCACAGAATTCCCAAGCTAGCCCAAGAAGCAGACTGAGGAAGACAGGAGACAGTGGGGTCCCCACATAACAAACTGAAACCTCGGAAGTGCTGAACAGCATTAAGGATAGAGCAGCAAGACTCAAGGCGTCAGGACTCAAGCGGAATTTGCTATGGGTCGGGTACGTTCTTTGCTTCTGGGTAGCAGCTGAGGCAGGAAGGGTATAATTCAATGTTTCGGTGGTAAGAGCAACTGTCAACTGAAGAAGTTCACAGGAAGTCAAAAGACTTAAGGCATAATGAATTTATACTGATTGCTAAAAAACAAAAACAAGAAAATCCTAACAGTGTTAAGAACAGAGCAGGTCTGTCATTTCAATATATGAAAAGATAACACAGTAGGTAGTAAAGAAGAAACAAAGACATTACCTTGGAAGGAAGTGAAGCTATTCTGTCCAGGACCCATCACCCATAGTAAGAGTGAGAGTGAGATTTAGAAAAATTCTCTGGAAGGAAGAGTTTTATAAGTAGCAGCATTTTGCCCACCAAAAAAAAAAAAAAAGAACACCACCAAAAACCAAAACCAAGAGCAAAACCAGGCCCATCTACAGCATACAACAAAATGACGAACGGCCCATTTCTGGACTTTAAAATTTATCTTAAAAAGAGCAAGACTTTGACATTAGCAATCAAGTAACTTTTCTTAATAAGATTTCTTGGTTTTGATAGTCTTTTAATTCGTATGTGAAATTGAGTTTGTATTTACTTAGACTACTTGTACTCAGTAACAAGAAAATGGAAAGCAAGCAATGAAATCAGGCTGGGTAAAACCTGCCCTTGAATTTTTAGAATTACAAGAAGCTATTTCTTCTAATAGCTACATGATTATATTCTTGATGGTGATATTTTGTTCTGATGATAGTTTTATATAAATGAAAAACATCTTTCCTTTATCATCAATTGTTAGAAAGCCAATTAAAGATACAGTAAATGGTAAGTATGCACCCATTTCTCCACCTTCTTAATAACAAAGAAATAGTCATTTCAAGACCAATTCCTGACATCATATGCTGGCACAAACTCTCTTACTCCTATCAGAGCCCACTTTTGGTGCCAACCACACCAGAATTAGACTGACAGATTACTGACAGCACAGTTTTGAAGGTGGGCCTGGGGTTCCATGGGAGTTTGATTCCTTGGGTACCAGTTTCTCAAACCCCAAATCTGAGTTTAATGATTGTATCAAGTTCATGTATTTCCATTAATACTGGTGACTCTTCTGAAATACAGCCCTCATTTAAAAAACGTACCTTGTTTAAACGCCTCCATCCTGGCAACACAAACATACAGTATAGTCATTTTTTAATGTCTACCCTCAGTATGCTATGAATTAGGGGGAAAATAGTACAGATACCAGTATTTCATGTTTGTAAACAGATTATCTCTGAAAAAAAACATACAAGAGACTGTATACTTACATCTAGAGAAGAGAACTAAGGAAATGGGCAAGACTGCATTTCATTGTACTTTCACCTTTTGTACACTTTTAAATAGCACCATGTTTTACTTAAATTAAAAAAAAAACTGCTTGGTAAGATCATTCCCCCAATTGCTGAACTTAGACTTTACTACTCTGAAAAAAGATACAAAGTAAAAACCAATTTTAAGAGAAACTACCTATTCTTATGGAACATAAAGGTTAAAAGTACTTTCCCAAACTAGACTGGTGGAATTTGTCATAAGGGTTTCAAGCTCTCTAACGTTAGGTCCTACCCTTTCCAACATGAAAAATCATCCAAAAGCACGTATTTTAAGGCACTCTGGGATCCTCTAACCTTGGGATAATTTATACTGTGTTTTAAATAAGATATCTTAGGTTTAGCTATATGAAACTTTTTTTCAATTTGTGAAGTACCATATTATTGGTGTATCCCTCAAGTAGTTCATTTAAAGTAAAATATTTTTCCCTAAGTGATGTCCCAGAGTTTTCCCTTAGTAAAGTCCTCAGAAATATAGTCATCTCCAATTCCACACACATATGAGGAAGCACCTTGCTGCCTTTCATTGGTTTGACTGCAATGACATGTCCCATGTGATCAAAGGTCAGTCACAAACTAAGACAAGGACAGAGTTGGTTAGAATGTTTGTGTTATTCTAGTTCTAGAGAAAGTACTGTCCTCTGTAACTATTAAACCCTAAAATGAAATATACCCAATCTCATGTAGGAAAACAAACCCCCAAATTGGAAGGCTGGTGTCTAACCTGGGGCCTCACCTGCCGAAGCAGTTCTTGCTGCTTCAGTCGCAGCCTCTCCTTCTCCATCTGCAGTTGCTGCAGCCGCATCTGTTGCTGCTGGTTGGAGCTGCCCCCACCCATGACTCCTCCCTGGGGGCTCTGGGGAGCCAGGGGTGGTGGCTGTTTCACTGGAGCACTTTGACTGATTCTCTGGTTCATAGCTGAAATGAAACATAAGATCTGTCCTAAAATACTGGCAAACGAAAAGGATATTTAGTTATCCAAAAGCAACTGGGGATATTCAACACAGCCTTTTCTGTAGTAAGGCTGGAAATAACCTAAAAAATCCAACAAGTTACATTAATTTATTATTATTGTCATCGTTGTTATTATACAAGATGCAAGGCAGCCATAGAGAGAAGAAACAAGGGGCAGCTCTAATATGCAATGACATGGAATAGTCTGAGACATTGGCTTAAAGCAAAGTGCACAACACAAAGTGTAAAAAATTAAAAAAGGTGTGTGTGTGGGGGGGAACGGATATATACTATATGCATATCCAAACAATTCGAACTGAAGGGCAGCAAGAAACAACTAACATCTGTTGGCTCTGGAGCTGGGAACCTGGATGACTAAAGGACTGATCTGGAGAGGGACATCTCTGCTACCTTTTGAGGTAGAATGATGTGATCTCTTATTAACAAAACATAAATTTAATTAAAAAGACACCAAAGCAACTGAGACAAAGCATTCTGAGTGGTTAAGTCCGTCAAAATGATCAATCCTTAATATATCCTAAGATGCATGTATAGATGTGTATATGCACATAGACACCTCCAATAAAGCAGGTAGATTAAAATCATCTGACGTACGCTTACAATAAAAGTCTACAAGCATCTGGACCGCAGAGATTTGTCTCATTCAATATCATTGTACATTTGTCTTGTTCAACCCTCACACAGCCCAGGTACTCATTATTTTTATATTTCTCAGTTGAACCTAGAATACACCATTTGGTAATTAGAAACAGACTGCATTCTCATACTAGTGAATTTCTGTCATTGATAGAACATTGATCAGACTGTGGATTGTGGTAATCTCAGTGAACAGATGGAAGTTTTATTATGTGAAAATGTTAATAAGAATGATATATCACTTTCTCAGATACATAGTCAACTTTTTAAGATGAAATTTTCAGTTACTGTTCCACTAAGTGTGTTTAACAGACACACTGACCAAAGAAAACCTCAGGCCCAAATGACTTCACAAACATTTAAGGAAGAAATAATACCAATCTTACACAACCTTTTCTAGAGAACAGCAAAGAAGGAATACTTCACAAAACTTTTATAAAGCCAACATAACCCCAATGCAAAGATGTTTAAAGGCAAATTACAGACCAATCTGTTATGAACCTTCACTACCAAAATCTGAAGTGACATACCGGTGACAGCTCTCAGACTCACTGGACTCCCAGCCAAATGCTAACTCCCTGCAAGGATTTGTCATGTGTCCTCTGCTGTGCCACAGAGGCTGCTTGGTAAATACCAACTCTTCTCGGAGTCTACTTAAGCAAACCTCTCCAGCCTTTCCCAGTCTATCTGTACACTAAGATTTATCTTCTCTCAGGGCACTTCCCCTGGACTTTTCCATTTTGTCTACTAACATTTCTCATCTGATTGTAATTTTTTATTTACAAATTTGCATCCTCTCTTAGACTTGAGCTCACGAGTAGGGCAAGTATCCTAACCATGTATATATTCTTAGTGCCTAACACAGCGTCTGCCACAACTTGTGATGAAAAAAGTAAGTTGAGTATTTACTCAGAAATTTAACTATTTAAGACACGACAATAGAGAAATCTTACCAGTTTCCCTGAGACAACTGGTTCTTCTATGAGGGCAACATAACAATGATACAGAAGAAAAGATATTAGATGAAAAGAAAATTACAGACCAACCTCTCAACTCAACCTACTGAGCTACTTGTTAATCTAACAAGTTGTAACAGTATCAACTTCTTTCTATTCTTTTGTTTCTAATTTTTCCCTCCAATTATTATATATTTCTTTTTCTAACTTCTTGAGTTGAACTTACTTAGTTTAAAGCTTTTCTTGGAGCATTTAAATCGATAAATTAATTTCTGAAGTACTGTCTTTATGCATTTTTAAACAGTATATGATCTATTCCAAATATTAATTTCTTGTGTGATTTCCATTTAACTCATCAGTTATTTAGGAGTACATTTTTATGCTTCCAAACTTGTTTTAATATTGTTAAATAATTTCCACAAACATAGAATAGAAAAAATGTAGATTATGAATCTTCATGTACTCATCTCACAGCTTCCCAATGATCAATACACAGCCAATTCTGTTTTACTTCTATCTTCAGTCATTTCCTCAATTATTTTAAAACTGTAACATTTCACCCATAGTCACAATATGCATCATTCCGGGTTTTTACTTAGATTCTCTGATCATGTAGCTATTTCTCTCATGCTGAAAAACTTGGTTCTAATAACATTAATATGTATTTCCTTACATATGCATACCATACACATACACAATTACATCAAAATGACATGATTATTAAAGTTATGACCAACATGACTCTTAAAGAAAAGTGTGTCATTTTTTTTGTCCTTAAGATATTTCATTAGATGTATACAGTCAAATCGCTGTGGTTGAAAGTCATCTGAAATAATTCCTCTTTGTGAGATCCAGCCACCAATTTAATATACTGGTTCACTTGACATTTTGCTTTCAAAATTTATGGAGATTTGCTTTACTTCCCACCCACCATCACCACCCCCAACAGGTAAATATTACCAGTTTTTTAAATTGTTTTTAAAAATCTAAGCACACACACACTATAGATATATCTAAGACTTCTTAGCTAGATGGTAGCATATTATGAATACTCTCACTCTGCCTTTTTTCTACTTATCTTTGAGATTATTCCAAAGCAGTACATAGAGGTTTCCCTCCCATTTTCTTTTAAAAAAAGCTGATTAGTATTCCATTCAACCAATTTCCTATTTAGGTTTTCACAATCACTAAAGAGTACCATACAGGATAATTTTTTATTTTTGTTACTTATCTTTAGGGTAGAGTCCTAGGTGAGAGAGTGCTGAATTTAATGGGTAAAACCATTAATATGGCCATGTCTCGCGTCTTCCCCACACACATAGGGATTGTACTTTGTTGCATCCCTGTCAATAATGTCAGAGAGTCTTTTTCCCCCTCACATCCTTGCCAAACTTTTGGATTTTTGCCAATATGAAAGATGAGAAAGGGTTTCTCAGTATGATTTTATTTTGCTATGTCTTATTGTAAGAGTTTCATTGTTTCCATATTTTGAAGGAGTATTTTGCTTTTTTTATGTGAATTGTGTTCATATTTTTTCCTATAAGGTTATTGGTCTTTACTTTCTCCATTTTAGATATTCTTTATATACTAGGGATAGAAAACCTTTGTCACATTGTTACAAATAGCTTCCCCCTGTTTATCATCTTTGTTTGCTTATATTTCTCGATGTAAGAGTTTATTTTCTAAGTGTAAAACTCATCAATCTTTCTGGATATTTGGGCTACGTTTTCTCCACTCCCAGGTGACAGAGGAATTCATCAATTTTCTTTTAATTCAAAACTATGTGGTTCCACTTTATGTATTTATTTGGCAATTTAATCCAATTCAGTTTGGAATTTATCTTGGAAATGGCACGAATGAATCTAATTCTATCTTTTGTCATGACTATCCATAGTCCCAACACCACTCAGGGAAAGTGTGTCCTTCTCCCAATTATCTTTATCATAGACTAAATTTCCATTTTTTTTTGTTTCTGGATTTTCTACCCTGTTCATTAATCCAACTAGTCTTATAGTAGGTACCACAGCTCTAATTACAGCCTTTGTTTTAATAGATGGTAGGGCAAGCTGTTATTTTTTGAAGTCAGTTTTGTATTAATGGGATCTAATTTAATTCACTGTGATTAAAAGAATATGCTGTGTATATTGATTTTTGAAATTGTGACTTGACATGTGGTCAGTGCTTGCTTTTGTACTAGTTGAGGGCCAGTCAGCTGTATGCCTCCCTCTTCCCACTGAGCCTGTTTCTGTATCCCCTTTTCTGTAACACTCTTGAGCTCCTGGTATTCTTTGGAGCTGAAATGTCCCTAAACCTCGCAGGCCCTAGCCCTGCCCTTGCTCACTGCTTTGTGTGGTTTTATTTTCTGACCTACAGAGATTACTTCTTAAAATTTATTACCCAAGTTATATCCTTTTGGTTATCTCTTTAATATTTTGTCTGGCAGGACAGAGGAGGGATGTCAAAACATGACTCATTGCTCCATACTGTTCAAAACCTTCTTAATCTCTTATATGGCTAAAAAGAAAAAAAACTCGTTACTTATGAAGTGTCTTTACAAAGAATAAATGGCTAAAACTTTCATAATTATGGCTTATAGTTTAGTATTTTATAGGGGAATGGATAGGGAAAACATCAAAAAAATTTCAGAGCTGGCTGAGGTTTGTCAGGCACCATCAACAACCTCATTTAATACAATTACCTATTTAATGCATTAAATATTTAATTAAATCTATTTAATATGTCCTATTTGTCACCAACATTATTATATGCACAACGGACAAGCATAGTATGACATAGAAACATGGCCTTTCGGGTCAAAGCACCATCAGAGTTGGGCACACCAACTCAGTAATTCTTCTAATCCTCAGTTTCAACTATACCTGGGTTATTAACCTCTTTTTAAATTGTAGGGATTATATATATACATATGTATGTATGTATAGATGCAGAAGCTCCATGTTGTCTCCTCCCCTCTCCAGAATAGTTTCTTTCTAAACTTTAAGAGTACCACTCCTACAGATAATCATCCTCGAATTTCCATTCCCTCTTCTACTTTACTATGCCACTCATTAAGTATTATTATGATTCACAAAGATAAGTGTATTTATCTTTCCTGTAAGAGCTAAATGGAAAAAAGTGGGTGATGGAGACTGAGCTTAACCTACTTCCTTCTTTTTGATGAAACATATTCCTGGCATTCCAGTATGACACTCAACATACTTGTTTTATACATTGTGCTACGTCAGTTTCAGTATTATGAGTTAAATATGGGGGACTGAGTTGAGAAACCATCACATACAAATGAACATCTCATAAATTGATGCCTAGAGCAAACAATTATTTGAGAAAAAATGTTTTCAGTTCCAAGCAATTGGAAAAAAGGAAAATTGCTAGGAAACAGCACATTAGTAAATTGAGGCGTATCAGAATTATGAAAGATGATTGCTTTCAAAACAGATTATAGAGCTAAACACTGTTAAATACTTCATCTATCAAGAAACATTAGAAAAGCTTTTGAGGGTTCCACATTGGAGTTTTATTAATATAGTATTTAGTAACTAATTTATAGTCCTTATGAAAACTAATTGGACATAACAAAATTACATGAGAACAGAGGTAAATGTCCTCTGCTCCCTACCGGTTCTGCAGAATTACATACCATAAGCAGTAATCATTAATGACAGTGACTACTGCTGATGACATACTGAGTTGGTTGATAGTCTTTTTCAAAGCTAAGTTTATCTGACTATTCAAAAACATATAAGGGGAAAAACAGGATATCAGAAGATGCAGGAAGAACAACTCTGAAGAATTAAACAGAAATTTGCACAAAATATGCAACAGAAATAGTGTGTCTGGCTAGTAACGGTGAGCACTTTTGGTTGTGTTTGTCTAAACGCTGTTACCTATGGATACAAGCCGTGCTACAAGGTTTCCATACAAAGAGCTCACTTCAGTGACAGATTCAAACAACCTAGTTTATCTACTGAAGTGGGACTTATCCGTCTCCAGAAGCTTCTTGTTGTTTTACCTTCTTAAGAGTGTCTCAAACATTTAACAAAGCCCAGAGTGGTGCACCCACATGGGGTGCCACGGAGACCTCACAAGCGGACAGGAACAAAACAGGCACTGTTTCCTGAGAAGGGGGCAGGGCAGCTAGACAAGAACAGCATCACCAACTTCATCCCCCCATGATCAACTACTGAGAACCCAGTGTTTCCAGTTTTAATACAATTTCTAGAATGTAAAAAGAAAAAAAAAATCCCTAAAATATGACAATTTAAAAAAGCATAATATGCTGTATTTTAAAATTCAGAGTCTATGGTCTATGCTGGTTGGACTATGAAATAGTAACTGTTCATAAAGTTTTACCTAACAGATCAGTCCTGAAGCTTTATGATAGCAAACTATCAACTAAGCAATTACTGAAAAATAAAAGACCACCTTCTCAAAAAGAAAGGTCATCACATGGGTCTCTTCCTAAATTTCATTCTAAACATCTGAATTTTCAAACTTCAATTTTCAGTTATATAATTTGTAACCTTAATCTTAGAACTGCCAAGTATTACAGAACTGATAATCAACCACAAACTTTGGGATAATAAATTCAATCCTAGTAACTTTATGAAGTATGAATTTAAAATTAGAAACAATTTTTCAATGTTTTAAACATTAATTTACCATCTCCCACAACCTAAGAAAGCAGTTCTTTGTCTAGTATTTTATCAAGTTTCAGATAGTGTATGTTCACATATTAGCAAAGCAAATTGGTTTATTTAACATTTACAAATTTTTTCCATACCTACAAGGGTACTCAAACTTCACAGTAGACTTGTTTAAAGGGATGAAAGCTTTTCTAAAAACACAAAGTAATTTTATGGAATATAAAAACAAAACAGAATGAAAAAAATAGCAGACTCACAGACACTGAGAAGTGATTGGTTGTTGCCAGTGGGTCAGGGGTGGTGGTAGGCAGGTAGGGAGAATAAGGGGGACAAAAGGGCACAAAAATTCTCAATCATAATATAAGTTGGTCGGTCACAGGGATGGTAATACAGCATGGAGAATATAGCCAATGATTCTGGAACATCTTCCTACATTGACATATTAACTGCATTAGTGGGCGTGAGGATTTAATAATATGGGTTAAATCTTGACCACTGTGTTGTATACTTGAAACCAATGTAAGATTGTATATTAATTTACTTAAAAATAAAATCCACAAAGCAACAGACCAATCTTAAAACAGTACAAACAAAACAACCATAGTTAGACCTAAGTGTTTACTATACCACCCAGGACATGGAATCATCTACATAAAGTTGCTAGTCATCAGCATAATAATTTATGTATTTAAATATAGAATGTTTCTTTTCAGTGAAAATTACTATTTGATTCACTCTGAAAATTCCTTACAAAAGCCAGGACCCTAATCTAATGAAACAGTATAGCTCTTTATTATCGATGTGCAAAAAATGTTTCCTAATATTTACCTAAATGATAATGCTATGCCCAGGAGTACTTTTTCTTTAAAAAATTGGTTTTATTGAGATATTTCACCCTTGTAACAGACTTGCATAACCATCACCACCACCTAATTTCAGATTATCTGCATCATTCCCAAAAGAAACCCTGTACCTTTAGCAGTATGCTTCCCATTGCCCCTCCCCCAGTCCCCAGCAATCACTAATCTACTGTCTCTATGGATTCACCTATTCTGGACATGTCATACAAATGTAATCAAACAATATGTCTTTTTGGAATGGCTTGTTTCACTTAGCATATTTTCAAAATTCATCCATCTTGCAGGATGTATCAGCATTTCACTCATTACTTGCAGAATAATATTCCACCGTATAGATGTACCACCCTTTCAGTCCATTCATCAATTCATGGGCATCTGTGCTCCTTTCACTCTTTGGCTATGATGAATAATGTTGCTATATACACTAATGTACAGGCTTTTGTGTGGACATGTGGTTTCAATTTTTGACATATAAATCTAGAAATGAAATTACTGGATCATATGGTAAATGTTTATTTTGAGAAACTGCCAAACTGTGTTCCAAAGTGGCTGTATCATTTTATTGTTTTCAATCCCATCAGCAATGTATAAACTCTAATTTCTCCACATTCTGGTCAACACTTGTTATTGTCTGTCTTTGATTTTAGCCATCCTATCGGGAATAAAGGTTTTGCTTTGCATTAACTGGTAATATTATCTCTCTATAACTCTAGGACTTGTCAGGGGCAAAGCAATTTCTCCCTTTCACACTTTGCAATTCTCTCCTTTCCCAACACCAGGCTCTCCAGGCCTGCAGCACTGGGTTAAAGTATTTAAATCTTTA
Source organism: Smutsia gigantea (assembly GCA_032199065.1). Classification (NCBI taxonomy): domain Eukaryota; kingdom Metazoa; phylum Chordata; class Mammalia; order Pholidota; family Manidae; genus Smutsia; species Smutsia gigantea. Next base: position 271,348 of record JAVSCE010000969.1, read on the forward strand.
AACTGTTACAAAATATGTAACAAACATTATTTAGGTCAATTCTTCTTTCTTCAACCATCTATCAAAAGACTGGCTTGAAAATTCATTATGATTGTATTTTCCCAACAATACAATTGTGCATGGAGCCTAAAAAAAAAAAAATTAAACAGAACTTTCTCATCACCTCATTAAGCAGTTTGGGGGCAGGACACAGGGGTTGCTAAATGAGGTGAGGAAGAGAAAGGAGAAAGTGTTCTAACTAGCTTTCAGCTACTCTGTTCCCAGAGTACATACAACTATTTTTTTTCTCTACTATGAAAATAAAATTTAATTCTAATTTGGAGTGAAAGTTCAGATAATGACACCACTGGTCTAAAGACAAGGAGAATTACATTTTCAAATATACCTGTCATCATAGATTCATGTTAGAATAATGAGCAAACGGTTCTACTAATAATAGATTTCTAATTATATGTTATCATTAATGCTCTTTATCTGGGGGAATTTATGATTTAGAAGAGATGTGTATCATAGTTTTGACTGACAAGCACAAAAATTGGTCCTTTTATATAGTGCAGAGCTTGACTGGATTCTTCTCATCCTTTAATGATCCTGGGCATTAATGCCCAAGCAGCTTCCCTCCACCCCACATTATTACCTTTCCTAGCACCTTGTTTATTGTCCTTCATTGTTAACACATTTGTAATTATTTATTTGTTTAGTAGCCTGCAACCATGTCCCTGATGGCTAGCATAGTGTTTGGTATATAACTGGCACTCAAATATTTGTCAAATGAGTAAAGAAATACTGAAATGGTTTCTGTCCCTAAGTTAGTATGCTATTAGTAATGCACAGGAGAATCTCCCAGATGAAGCAAGTCCAAAATGAGGTGACTTCTAAAATGACCTCAGAAACAAGAATAGCAGAAAATGAGTATAAAGCAAAGAATAGGAACCAGCCATCGTCCTTCTAAATTATTCTGACTTATTTCAGCAGAAATTTGACTTTTCCCTCAGGAACTTTATAATCTCTTCCTGTTATTACTGAGTGTCTAGGCTGGCACAAAAGTGACATCACCAACTGGATCTCTTCTCCAGCACATTTTATAAGATAATTGCTATTAATGCAGAGTTGATAAACTACAACTTGAAACAGTTTTCCTCTAAAAACTAAGGTGTGTGTGTGTGTGTGTGTGTGCACACATTTGATACTAGGGGCTTTAGTAACATAAATAAACCACTAATTTAAATTATGATTCAGTGTCTTTGACATCTTAAACTTTTGTTTTAAAAATTGTGTGTGAACAACTTATTTACTATAAAATTATTTGCATCATTGAACCACTGTCAAGTGTAAACTACGTAAGTTTAATTCATTAACATGTGAGTACTGGAAATTGCTTACCATGACTGATAAGCTATTTTGGCACCATCCTCCTGAATTTAACATAAATTAAAAATAAATAAATAAAACTGCAAACCTCAACCACTGAACTAGTTTTGATATTCTATAATCTTACACATTAAAATACTGATTTCACTAAATGCTTATTTTTTTTAAGTAAAATTTTAAAAATGTGAGGGCAACAATTAGTAACAATCTCTAACAGTTAAGTTTTAAATCAGTAAATTTACTAATAAGCACACAGCCTGGAACTATACCTCAAATAAGCTTATATCAAGCTTTCTTATCATGGCAACTAAATGGAGCTCTAAATTTTAGAAACAAAGCACACCATATATACATCAACTTTAAGGCAGCAAAACTGAACCCTGCTATTAAAAGCATGTTTTTAAACTTCTATATACTTCCAAGAAAGAGCTTCAGAGTGTAGATGAATATTCCATCCAGCATTGCCCATCCCCCATTAGATTTGTTTGCCTAGGCATACTCACCATGTGATAAGGCTTATCTTTAGAGGCTCAAAGATTTCTCTGTCTCCTCTTCAAAAGTAATTCCCAGCTGTGGCCAGAGGACCAAAAGCTTAAACTTAAATGGTGCAATAATAGCTCAAAAGTATCTCTGAAACCTCGATGCATTCAAATCCATAGGCTATCTAGAAGTTTAAAAGGTCCAAAGCAGCCACAGAAGGATTCATAATCTAGCATATCAATTAAGTACTGGAAATAGTCTTAAAAGCATCCAGTATAATCCAGTCACATTTTACAGATAAATCCAATTAAAGTCAGGTTTTTCGAAGTTGATTATTACATTGTGATACGGAAGAACTTGGATCTTTTGATTTCCCAGTTGAGTAGGTAAATTTTTTCTACACAATTCATTCGAATTCAGTACATCATGTAACATTCTATAGAAATCAGGAAGCCAGCTCTCCTGTAGATTTCAGAAATGGATTTCTGGAGGGCATATAAAATGCCACATCAGAGCAATGCCATAACCATTTTTCTCAGTGGACAATGTACATATAAAACACTGTGTTACATGTCATATTTAAAGAGGCACTAGTAAAATGGAAAGCATCTAGAGAAGGGAAGTGAACTGGTAAGATCGCGGAACTCTTTAACATATTTGAAAAACTGGAGAAACCAGTTAGAAGAGAACACTTCTGGGATTCGAACTGTATTCACAAATTTGAAAGGAAGTAAATTTCTGAGTAATAAAGAGACACACACTTCCTGGTCATTAGAATTTTCCTTAAATAGAATGGACTGCCTTGGAATGTGGTGAATTCCCAGTTAAGGGAAAAGCCAAAGCTGAGGTTGGAAGACAGTCTCTTGAGAATATGATAGCCGCGAGGTTTGATAATTTATCTAGATAGCTTCAGTCTGCTCCAAACAGAGATCTCTTAATTCACCTCTGTAGTCGGAAACTCATTATCTTTGGGTAATTTCCTCAAGGTAAATCACAATAAAGCATACAAGCAAATGTTATTAACCACTGTTGTCTTCCTCCCTCTGAAATTTCCATGTGTTTGTACTGGTGAATTAGGTGTGTTTCTGAAAGATGAACTACATGTAATCGAAGTTTCTTAGAAATTCTGGGTGTCAAAAGATCAACTTTAGATTCTAGTTCTGTCACTGAACTATTTATTATAACTTTGGATAGATCACAATTTCCCTAGATTCCTGAGGAGCTCAGGTTTGGGGCAATATTCCCTACCTTTCCTAGTATTTCTTAAACATGCTGTTGGTTTGGGGAGTCACAGAGACTGAGTAGTGCTACGGCATTTACTGAGCGAGAGCCAGGGATACTGAATGCCCTGCAATGCCCAGTAAAGCATCCCTGCCACCCCCTCCTGTTTTGATAAATGTTTATTAGAGAAATAAATTCCTTTTCAGGGACAAATTTTGTGAGGTCTGTTAAATGTTTTAAGTTATCAACAACTCTTCTTCCTTAAAAATCCTTCTTCCCTTTCCTAATTAATAATATAGTCCCACAACTAAACACCAACAATTTAGGATCCCTAGGGAAAATTTATAATAGGCTAAGAAAAAACAAACTTTTTAATGCATGGATGTCAAGAGATTTGTATCAAGAAAAGTCAAATAAGTAGATGTTAACATTCTATCTACCCAAGACTCCAATAACGGAGATACAGGGTTAGTTCCTACAGCCCTTAGTATTTTCCCACCTCTAAACAGACTTCAGTACTTAGTTAAGTCATTAGGTGCATTTTCATCAAAAGTAAAATATTATTTAAAACAGTTACCAGGAATATTTGGCTTTAAAGGGAAAAGGTTAATCAATGTCTAAACATTTAAACATTTTAATAGACCTCTATTGATGCAAAATATTTAACTTTTGTAAGATGTGCTGAACACTTTTGGCTTTGAGACTTAATTATATATATACACATATATTTTACTCCTTCAATTTTATTTTTTGTTATTTTAGGAAATTTTCTTTCTCATTCACCCACACACTCACCCCACATAGCAAGTTTTGAAACAAAGTACCAAAACCAGCATACACCTGGGTTTTAAGCACCTCTGACATTTCCATTCACAGAATTTCTATGAACAGAATTGTTGTTAGGAATTTAAGGATATTATGTTTTTGCCACACTAGACTGTTCATTACTTCCTTGAAGACTCAAAAGATGTACTTTTTAGCCCAAATCTTTGGTTCCAATATTTTATTTCCACCCAATGTGTTTTTGCCCCAGTGATACTATTAGCACTTATTTCCAGACACACAGGCTGCTAACACTCTTTTATATGTCCTTCTACATAAACAATAAGGACAACAGCATTACACAGAAGATCACTTCACTGACTATTAAGTATTTTGGAGATCTTTCATTCTGAAGAACAGGATTATAATTTTTTTTTGTTTTCACTAGGGCTTTTAGTGGAAAACAGCCAGATGACTATAATTATATAAAATAATTTTACAATGTACAAGGAAATGTTTAAACTTGAGAATCTTCATTTTACAAGTATAAAATCTCTAGGAAAAAAGAATGTTTAAATGAAATAATTTAATGGCCTGCATAATACTCAAGCATCAATTTTCTTTAAAACAGGGTAAAAACATTCCTAATGATTCTTTAGAAACGAACAAAAGCTCTCTTTTTCAAAGCCAATAAATGCCATCAAATCCTTACTGGCACTGATGTCCCTTCATGATTTGTTACAGATTACTACTAAATTCTCTAAAATAATATAAATGTCAAAAATGTAGTTTTTAAATGTTAAAGAACAAGAAAATCAGATAAAAAGGAGCCAATCCACAACAAATTACTCTTTGAATAATTTATTAACTTCATGTGGGATGTGAAGACTGGTAAATTATTCTAAATATAATTATTCTAAAGCATTTGATAAAGAATAACAAATATAAAAAAGACTGGTGTCTGAAGGAGGGGAATGATAAAAGTTAAGCTTATACAGAAGTTTACCTTCCATTCTAAAATGTCAAAAGATGTAAGTCAACTTGACTTAAGCTAAGAATTGGTAAATATTTTAATGTAGACTTGGGAAATACAGGAAAGCAAACTCCACAGCCATGAAAGCAATAACCTACCATTTGTTTGTGTTTGCACGGCTCAAAGGGTCAGGTCAGAAAGGGAGATAGTTTATATTTTTTGGCAGAGATAAAACAATCCACTATAGAACTTCAGATTTCAAGGAAAACTCATTCATATTGAGCAGCTAACAGCTTGTCTCTATTTGCTGTCACTCTAGATCAGAGAAACCCACATTTTTTTCTTTCCTGCCCCCCTCCAGTTATACTTGAGCTCTCTGACTGAAAAGGTCTGGAACAGATTAAAAGTCGGGCCACAAAATAAAAAGCTTTGGCATGTTGTCAAGCCTGTCTGGAATACACATACACAGTGGGCCCAAAAAGGGAAACTAAAGGCAGTAAGAGAATTTTATGAAACTTTCTTTTTTGGCATATCTAATTATATGCTTGTGTGTACATATGTGCTGGAGAGAGGGAAGGAAACATGTTTTTTTTAGTAGTTTTTCCTATTTAAAAACAAAGACCAAATTGTGTATAATTAATACATCTACTTAGGATCACAGCCAAGTTATTTCACTGTTTTAACGGAAAATACTTTTAAAAAAAGGTGGGGGGCTTTGTTCCAATTCCTGATTTCTGCAGTTAGCTAAAAAGTAATCTCATCTTTCATAACTTTATGCTGGGGGTGGGGTCGGGAAACACTGTCATTTAAAAAAATTTCCAAATGTGGACAAGCTGAATCCATTTCATTAAAGATGATTTAAGGAAACATGTCTGTTATCATTCCAGTTCATACAAATGGCAGCATTTATTAGATTCTCTACCTTACTTGGTTTCCTGTTTCAACCACAACGGCTTATTCAAATATTAAATAGAACCTGAAGTTGCAAATTATTAACATGCCACATTACTTTTTTAACACCCAAATACGTCTTGAAGCTCAAAAGCCTGGCAATTTAAGCCAAACAAGTCATCTGTCAGTGACAGTCTCTGCCCTGATCCCACCTCTGACTACTTGCAGAGAAGGATTCAGTCAGTCCATAAAAATGACAAGTCAGTCAGTTTGGGGAAAACCCCAGTGATGGAGTTTTTAAAGGCATACATATAGACATAGGAGAACTATTCACAATGTTCCTCACAGGGAAGTTATTTTACCCAACCAGCTCTGAGTAGAGGTTTTTTTTTTTCTTTTTTCCTCAGGATTGTGTTTTGATGGCACTCACAAAGTTAATTCCTCTTTCCCATAAGGGCCCCACCGTTGTTGTTAGGTCAACCCCTGTAAAGCTTCAAAGGTTCCACATCCCCTCAGTCTGACCTACTCTGTGATCTGCACATTGTTTTCATTTAGCTGCATCCAGTCCAAGACGAAAGCTTCAAAACCACAATGACCTACTCCTTTTTTAGATTCATTTTTCCATGGCTTTGGAAAAATATCTCAGAAACCCAAATGAAGAAACTGAAAACCGTGAAAAAATATGCATAGAAAGAAAGGCACTAAAGAGCTTGTATACTATCATCAAAATGTGCACACTGGAAGGCGACTATTCCTTTCTGCAAATGGTGATTTCGTCATGTGACCTGGAGGGGAATACGGCTCTGCTTTTTTGTTTCCTAAGTGAAAAACAAAGAAAAGGACCTTTACTTAAAAAAAAAAGCCAGAAGAGAAGTGCAGGGAAAAAAATGCTTTCACTGGTCTGCCTCTAGGGTGACAGGGCTTCCCCCTCCCACTCAGCATAAAAACACTACAACACCAGAGCACAGAACAGTACTCATGGCTCTCCGCAGTCAAGCGTAAGCAGACACTGCGTCATTGACAAAAGCTGATATTCCAGGTTTCAGATGCAGCACAACAGCGTGATCATTATTGCACCTTGAAAGATTATTTTAAATAAGATCATTCGGTCTCCCAAAAATGTGAAAGGAACAGTGATTCTGGTTAGCCGGAACAACATTTCCCCAATCCCATCCTGAGGAGTCCAAGCTAAAAAGCTGAATTTTTAGAGCTGAGTCTTTAGATCGGAATTTCTCAAATTTAAAGTGAAAGCTATAAAAAAGTACTAGAAAAGCTGGTGGGCAGTCATTTTTTAATACTATAAAGCAATGCAATTTTATTTAAATGTACCTCCCCAAATTCACATACAAAAAAATAGTAATCAAAAATATCTAAAAAGGTTTTGAGATGAACCTTTACCAAAACGAGGGTCAAGCCTTGGGTCTAGCCAAGAGGTGGTCTTGTTCTTATGGTTAATATAGTATATTTCTCCATCCTGAGTCATGGCTTGTTCCCATCCATCAGGAAGAGGACCTATAAATACAGAAAAAAAATCACGGTTGATTTTTATTTGGTGCACTTTAAAAAAGTGGGAAGAGTGCTAATTTAAAAAGAAAACACATGTTGACATAAAACAATTAATTAAAACAGAATTAAGCATGTGTTCAGAGAAGAAAGGTAAATCTACATACCTGATTCTTCTCCACTAAAAAGAAACTATTAAATAAAATATACATCCCCAAAAACACAGATGGAAAAAAAAAAAGATTTTCCAAAAATCCTTTTGGAAGTCATGACCCAAATAATTATAATTACTATTAACCTAAGACTTGAAGTGCTGCAGCTCAGGGGCCATCTCCATCCAGTCAGTTTTGTGACAGTACCTTCCTAGGGACTCTAGGGTTCTTTAATAAGGAATACATGCGAGTGTTTTCAGAACATCTAAAGTATCATAACATTGTCTAATATAAAGCACACTTTAGATAAGACTGCCAAACTCCATTTATTTCCATTATTTATGTGACTGGCTCACACCAACAAAACTGTAATAGAGAAAACTACAGTCCTAAAAAAGCTTATTTTTAAACAATTCATAAGTTGCTAGGTGGGAATTTGGGCTGGAAATTTAAATTTGTCAGAGGCTTGGAAGGGGGCAGGGTAAGTACTAAAACTGTTGGAAGGCGAATTTCTCAGGAAGAAAGTAAAGGTAAAATTTTAAGGCTATACAGTGAGGAAACAATATCTGAGTGATAGGACTAAAGAATAAGTCTAAGATTTTTCTATCTTTATGAGGGTCGAGAAGCTGGGCACCTGCTTTTGGGAGGTAATAGCAATGAAAAAAGAGGCCCAGAATAAATTGCTAAATTCAAGCCTTTTTCTTTTCATCTCCTTGTCTTTTCCACTTCCCATACCCACTAGGAGTTAGGAGAGGCCAAGTGTAAACTGGAAATAAGGTCTGAGTAAATGCCTAAAATTTTTTGTCTGTGGACCAACATGAATTGAGTGCTATGTGCCAGTCACTGTCCTAAGTATATTATGTACATTAATTCATTTAATCCTTACAACAACCAATGACAATAAGCAGTAGCCTATCTCTATTCTAACGAAGTAGGGTACACAGTGGTTTAGTCTGGTACATCACAAAGCTAGTTAGTGTCAGAGATCACACTCAAACCCAGTAGCCTAAATCCTGAGCATTGTTCCTCATAACGACACTTCATCCTAATTTCTCACAATCAAGACCTGAGACTAAGTATGCTTCCTGTGCAAAAATGGAACAAGTTCCATCTTTCAATATAGGCAGTCCAAGCCAGCCTTATGAGTGATGCAGTTTTGGCTAAACAAACCACTTACACAGGCCCATGGAACTCAAAGCCCTAATTCTAGGCAAGTTTCACTTGTATCAGAAATAGATCAATTTGCCACTATACTAATCAAAGGTCTGCTCTGATGGGGGAAAAATCCTGTTATCAAATGCAGACATGTGAAATTTAATGTCTATACTCCTAGAAAGGCCACAGGGGAAAGACCCTTCTCCTGTTCCAGATGTGCAGTTCTATACACAATGCTAATCATGCCCAGAGCTGGAAATTGATGAAGGGAACCCATATTTACTGAAAGGTGAATGGGAAGCAAACCTGTTTAACACTTATAAATCAAAACACTTTTCTCAGCAGTTTTCACTGTCACTTGAACTTTATTTTTTCACCAGGAAAACAGAACCTCCAAATCTGAATATTAATGGTTTGTTACTACCTTTAATTGTGAAGATGGCTCAATTTTAAAATGCTTTTGAAGAACAAGTTTTAACTAAAATTCTAAGGTCCTAAGGTATCAAAAGAATGATGAACAAGTGAACAGCAGCCCCGGGGTGCCTTTGGGACCCTCAATCCAACAACCCTAATAGATCTCTTTATAGACTCCAAACCTGCATACATGGATTCCCTGTCTAAACAGTATCACTCTCCACTTCAGCTGAATAAAACCAAAAGCTGTATCTTGGATGCAAACCAAATTTTCCTATCTGCTCACCCACTCCAGGCTGCAGATCCCACTTACATTCTCTGCAATGGATCTGGTCCAGTCCATCTCCAAGAACTCCACCACCAATCATTACCAGCTCTTTTCCTCATCACCAGAGCATCCTACCTTGGTGCCTGACTTCTTATCTCCTCCTCTATCAATCATTTTCTACTTAAAATACTACCTAACCAACTTTTATATGCCACTCTTTGCCTTCAAAAAAATTTCCCTTGCTCTCCACCATCCAAAGTAAAATGCCAGCTGGACTCATTTCTTAAGGAGTCTTCTTCACAGCCTCCACCCCCACTTTTCACAAAATCATGCCATCTCCTTGTATGTGTTGCTCCTGTTATCACAGACTATCCTCTCCCCTACCTCTTAGAAACCTTATTAATCCTGCAAGACAAAACTCAGTTGTCACCTCTTCAACTCAGCCTTCCTTTATTACCTCACATAAACTTATCAGTTTCGTCTTCTACTCTGTATTCAAAGACTTAACTGCTAAAGCTGTAATTAGTTGTTTACGTATCTGTCTCTCTGGAAATGACCAGTTCACTCACCTTTTAACTCGCAGGCTAATTTCTGAGTAACTGCTCAATAAATAATGTTAGAATAAATATTTAATGGAAGAAATATTCAATGTCATTTAATACTTTGAACTTTCTATGAGCTTAAATCATGCAAATTTATTATTTTCTATTACTGTGTCTATAAACAGAATATGTGAATGACATGTCATTAAATCAAATACCTTTTGCTCCTTAAACTTTTTTTCATAAATGTATTCATTTTTGCAGTTCACTTAACATTTGTAAAAAATGTTAAAAGTAGCAGAAATACATAATGGGAAAAAAAGCACAGAAGTTTCTTGCAACCTATTTCCCAAGGGAAAAAATGTACCATACTAGCTTTATTCACTTGATATATTATGGGTATCTTTTCTTGACACAACACAAATAGGTCTGTTTCACTCTTTTTAAAGGAGTCATAGATCTTGCTGTATGGATATATTGGAATTTATTTATCACCTTTTCCAACACTAGACATCGGGGTTTCTTTTTTCTTTTTCTTTTATAAACAACAGTCCAACGCACAACCCCTGATGGCAGCAATGGTGGCAGCATTCTACCAGTCTCAGCTCCGTCACTACCACCACACAATGACATGTCCACACTTAAATCTACAGTGGCTCTGCGTGCTAGGCACTGTTCTTATTCCTATTATACAGATGAAACAGAAACACTTTCAGAGAGACAACTTGCTCAAGGTAAAGATGTGAAGCCAGGCAGTCTGACTTCAGAGCTTCTGTCTTTAAACCATACAATACGCTGCTTCCCAGATATAAATACACTCCCCAAAGTCTATGCAGGTGTTTTACATACATTAAGTTTGCAAAGTGGAAGAGTGACTTTACCCCTTTATACAGGTTTAAATCATTAAGGACTTATTACATATAACATCATATATTTATCAAGTACCTATCATATATAAATCATTAAACAGACTTCAAAAATTACTCTCAGGAATCTTTTTACCAATACTGTTCTTATATAACATTAATCCAAAAAAGCCCTCTAAATGCATTTATATTAGACATAAAGATGTAAAGGAGAGACAAACCCAATACAAAGAAACAGTGTAGTGATTGATTTTCTCACCATATTTCTAATTGAAGAATTAAATAATGTGCTTATGAAACAGAATAATTACTGTACAATTAATTGTATAAGCAAATTTATGCCACAATATATATGCTAAACAGAAAAGAATGTTTTATGTATTTATCTTTCATTTAACACTCCAGATAAAAGCATAGTATTATATGGAAAGAGATGGTCCAGAATGTTTTCTTTATATAAAAACAAAGCTACTGGTCAAAGGCAAAGGAGTAGATGAGTAGAGATTACGTTTAAATAGCTCTGCAGAACACAATCAAAACCTTAGTAATTGAAAAAGAAAACTAAGAAAAAAAACTTCAGCCTTAAATGTGAATTAAATGAAATACACATCAGAGCTTTATTCCCACACACAAAAAATTTAAGTTACATGGTCTTATAAGAAATTCAGTGACTTGATACTTAAACCCAGGCTTCTAAGACATCATGTTCAACTAAGCTGTTTGTTAAACCAAGTTACTGCTGAATAACCATGAAAAGCAGAGGAAGCAAGAATGATATATTTTCTGAATCACCAAGTTGCACACGCTAATGAAAGTTGGATTCAAGCCTCTTAGAATGGAGTAAGATCAAAATCCAAGGGGTAACCTGGACTTTCCACAAAACTAAATTTATAAAAGAAGACAACAGGGATAGAGCAAAATAAATTCAGAATGCCTCTGAGTTCCATTTATATTCTAATTTTAGTGTCATACATAGTGTAACTTCTCCAATATGGAGTATATAAAACAAAGCAAATGTAAGCAGCAACACTTTATTTACATATAATGATCTAAAACAGTGGCTCTCAAACTATGTACATTTTAAAATCACCTGTTGGGCTTGTTAAACTACAGGGTACGGAGCCCCACCCTAGAGTTTCTGATTAAGTAGGTCAGGGTTGAGCTTGAAATCCCAGATGCTGCCGATATTGCTGGTCTGAAGAACACACTTTGAGAACCACTAACCTAAAATAAAACTTAGAATTTTTCAGCTGGTACAGAACTGGTTCTTAAATCTAACTTAAATCCAACTACAACTATTCTCTGGAGTCTGAAGTGCCCATAGTGCTTAACAGGCTCTCAGGCACTAGGGGTCTGGGAATGGCACACAGCCAGGGGCGCTAGAATAACATGAGGTAAATGACTCACATCTATCAGGCTAAAGCAGTCTTAAGAAAGGTGATGCTTTTTCTTTTGTAAAAGGCTTGAATGAATGGCCCATGCAGCTAGTATGGAAAGGTAGACCAAATCATTTCCTGTTTGTCCTTCAATGACCAGATGGAAATGAACAGTGGCCTCTGGAGGTAAGATGAATTGCTGTGATCGATCCATGGAACTATTATTATTGGTGACTTAGCTTCAAACCATTTTTAGTTGAGAACTCTTCACTTTCTCAAATGAGCCCTTTCTCTGTGCTCGCAGAACATTTTTCATATCTATGCTATAATCTTTAATATTTACTATACAGTTTTTGGTTATGTGTGTTTTCATCTAGGCTAGACTGTATTATACCCAAGTATAATCATGCATTTTCCTATTTCACTGTCTAGTAGAGTACCTACTATTCAGAAGAAGCAGGAATAAAAATGTTGGCTGAAATTAATGTAATTAAAAACAAAATTCAATGAAAATCTTTATGCTTCTGAAGTGAAATATTCTATTTTATTCTTTCCATGTAATTTCAAATTCTCCATTATTTGGTACCACTTAAACTGAAGGCACAGGGGATATAGTAAATTCTTTTATCCAGTAAGTACTGAGCCCCTACTATTTTCAGGCATGGTGTCAGGCTGAGGAGATGTAGCAAAAAGCAAAACAGTCCTTGTTTCATGGAGCTTACATATTGCCAGGAAGACAAACACATATGTTTGGTACAATGTTGGCTAATCAGTGCAGTGAGGAGGAAGGAGAGAAGCACTGTCAATGCAAACAACTACAAAACTGAGCACAGTCTTAGAAATGTTGACCAAGAAGAGATGCACTGAGTAACGACTTCCAGGCTGAGCCCTGAGCACAATGCAAGTCGAAACATGCTATGACCTGGGGAATGAGCATTCCAGTCAGGGAAAGAGTGGGGAGGCCAGTATAGAGGGGGAAGAGTAAGAAAGGAATGAGGTACAGTAGTTCTTTGTTTTTATGATCAACACTTGACCAAAAAACCTTTCATCATTTCAACCATAAAAGGGTAATACCAATTTTTTCAAACTCACAGTCAACCTCTAAACAAGTCAGAGTGGGCAATAAACACTTTCATCCCAAATCATGTTTACATACGCTGAAAGCAGTCCCTTAGACACGGGAAAGATGTGGGTCTTTCTCAAGGCCACCATGAATCATTCCTGACCACCACACCAAAGTCCTTTGGGAAAGAAGAGATAAAAAATAGGCCCTGCATCAAGAAGGTTAGAGAGACAGAGACCATTTTAATGAGATGCAAAGAGGGTGAGAAATACAAACCAAGATAAGCAACAGAGAGTGGTAGGCTATAATTAAAGTGACCCATAAATTAGAATTACTTATCCTTGGATAAAATTAATTTTTATGTAGGATTCACTGTATAACTTATCTACTTACTATAGCAAATACTAACTTCCTGCAATATTTTAAAACAAATACTCTATGTCATAATGCTAAAGATGACTCAACATCAACTTCCTGCTCTTGCCTAAGGGCCTTCTTGCATTAGTAATGACTAACAAGCCCTTCGCAATGTCTAATCAAACAAGAAAGTCTTGATTAGCTACACCACAAGTTAGAGGACCGACCTTTCCCTCTCACCTGCCCCACAATAAAGAAGTCATCCAGGACACCGACAGTTTACTAAACACACCCTGATGAGTGGTTCAAAGTACAGAACTGTCAAGAAGCAGTTTCCTTAGAACACAAGAGGAGTGCTGAAAAAGCAGATGCAATGATCTTTTAAAGGAATTTAATTCTGACCAATTTCAATTTTGAAATTCTGGTCACTTGTATTTATGATGAATCACAAACTGCTCTCACTCCAGGCAAGGCACTGTTCTAAGTTCTTTGCAAGCAAGTATCAAATCATTTAACAGCCCCATGGCATTGGTAATATTAGTATTTCCACACTACAGATGAGGAACCTAGGGCACAGACAAGTCTCCCAAGACCACTCATCCCAGAAAGTTAAGTGGCCCGGCTGGGATTCAAACCCCAGACAGTGTTAGCTTTCCAGAACACATGCTCTTAGGTACTGCTCTGCAAATATGAAAAAATTAATCAAAAGTATTGGGTTTTATTTTTTTAATTTTTTTTCCTAGAAATCCCACATTTTCTTCTTCATAAACTCCCATAGCTTCAGTCATGTTCAGGAGGACAGCTCCGACATGTATATGCAGATCCCGTAGATGACATCTTTAAGGTCAACACTAGTCTTTCTTCACCACCAACCGGATACTGAAACTTCACAAAGTATGTACCCTCTTTCTGAGTGGACTTTACTTTAAAATGATAATTGCATCTGCTCCTTAAATAAAACTTTAATGTAGACTTTTACATTTCCATTACTAAATTTTAGCAATAGCCTTCAAATAGGTCTTAATCAACTGAAACATTAAACATTGTATGAACTGCAAAATCACCTTGCCTCACCTCTCTGACTCAGGAATCTTTATTGGGTTATTCAAGGTTCTCTCTAGTTAGGCTTACACAGCACTGCATAGGTCCCAACAGCACCCACTTCTAATTCACAGGCCACCTCACCGAGTCTTCCTTCTGTCAAACTTCTCTCCTCGCCCCAGAGCTCCCTGCAGAAGGAACTCCCCTCCCCACCCGCCTTGCTTAGCTAACTCCTACTCATTCCTCCCCAGTGTGAATTCCACTCCTCACGAGGGCTTGGCCTACATCTACTTTCCTACTACACCAGGAGCTTTCGCTTTGGCAAAATGATTCCATCACGTTAAGTGTTCAGTAATCTACTCGGTGTTAGTCCTCCCAGTTGCACGGCTTATTCATGCCTCTCTTCAGCAGTCAGCAGACTCTTGCACTTTTCACCTCCCACACATCCCCAGTGTACCCACCCCCCGCTTGTCTCCCCCACTGTTTTTACCCACTGAAATTCTACTCTATTCTCATACTATTTATCTTTGTGATGCTTTTCTCAATTCTATTCCACTAAGACTCTTCTCCATGCATGAATTGAAATTGCTTGTTTTTGATTCCTTGCAGGCTTACTGCAGACTGTTTTATATTTGCTCTTTTATACTGAGTTTAACTACAGGCCAGGTTAGTAGCACAGGAAGAATTTATCATTATCTCTCGACTATAGAAAGAGTTCTCCATTTTTTAATGAGTGGGAACGCTCAATTTTGCAAGGTTACTCAGGACAAACATGACAACCTTTATTAGAAACTCCCACTAGGTTAGTTTGTGAAACTTTGGTCTGGAGAGTTTTCAAAATATATGGGAACTAAAATATATTCACCCTTGACTTCTCTGCAGTTGTTTCCAAAGGGATAAACATAAAAATATCTGAAACTCATGTGCTTGATGTTAGAAGCCCTAAACAATCCCTATTAAAGTTCTGCCCACACTAATACAATTAAGTAGATACAATGGGGAAAAAGGTTGTCATGTACAATACTATTACTGTCACTAACTTTTTGGTGTGGCTTCAGTAAAGCCTAAAATAGGACAAGTGTGTATAAATGCATTTATTGAAGAAAAAACAGTTGATAAAATCAAGTCTTGGGAAGAGAAATAGGATTTTTTCTGGTTACCATAGTAACAGTTTTATTCACTGGGTGAAAACTGACTTAGAGTATACAGCTCTAAGTCATGAGCTCAGGCTGGGTCATCTTTGTGTATAGGCCTAGAAGCTCGAAACTAAAGAGATTAAAAGTATTCTGATTAAAATCTGCTTGAAACAAACAAATGCAAGAGTGGCAGCCAGCCCATTTCTTTTTTTCCTTTGAGTTCAGGTGTTCTCCTGTGTCTTAGTGAGGAACTAGAAGACTTCGGCCGAACTGCTAGAACATGCCGATAAGCCCAAACGCCCTGCAGATCACAGCGGACAGTGCAGTGGACTAAGATGAAACTCTGGCCCTGCCGCTGACCTGCATTCCATGCACTAGTGTATCGTGCCCTCCAACTACTGCGCCCCCGCCCACATCAGAGCAGATGCCTCCCTATAACCTAGTCACCTGCCTACATCTCCCTCTCTCCCAATCAGGCACTAAGAAGGTTTTTTGTCTTTGTATCCCCACAGCACAATGCTGCCACAACTAAACACTAAAGTTTGTTGAGCTGACATGATTTAGAACTCATTTGTGGAAAGAATGATTGCTTGGTCTTTGTCACGTCACAATCTTTCAGATCCTTAGTTTGTGCTTTCATAAATCACAGATTTTTTTCAAAGTTGGTATATTTTTTATGTTAAATAAATTCTCAAATGAAATGATGGAGCCATTCATGTGTATTAGGCACTCAATAAAGGTTTTATTCCAAGTATAAACAGGAATAAAATAAACAGGAATAACAAAGTAGATCTTTAATAATACTTCTATGGTTTTAAGTTTACCATTGTAGAGTCTCTGTGTAGTCAATGAATTAGCAGTATCAGTACCATGTGGAAACTTGCTAGAAATGCAGAATTTCAATTTCTATTCCAGACCCACTCAGCAAGAATCTGTATTTTCAAATACCCTAAGTGAGTCCTCCACACATTACAAATTGAGAACCACTGCTCTAGAATACAGAAAACTAGTAAGGCTCACTTGTTTCATTAAACTTTTATAGAACTACCTACAATACAAACTTAACAATACAGCAAAAGTACCATTCAATGAGTTAGTTTAAAAAAAAGTCTTTGATGCATTATAAATGAAATTAACTATGGTTTTAGCTTTATATTAAACTCAAGAAAGACAGCATAGTTTAAGAAAAAACTAAAAGATCTAGAAAAATCTATTCTTGGGTTCGAATCTTAGATCCAATATTTATTAGACTTGTAAACTTGGGCAAGTTTCTTATCTGCTTAATGCTCACTTTCTTTATCTAGAAAATGGAGATGAACACCCTTCTCAACTAACTGTGAAAAGGATTAACGGGTAAAGTGCTTGACATAGGGCATGACTCAGAATATATACTTTAGGAAAGTCAGTTCCCTATTCTTTCTTGGAATAATTGGGCCACCATGTTCCAATAATATATTTAACTTGCTAAAATTTGTATACAATATAAAGAGGCAGGTTTATGAGAAAATAAATCTGGATCTCAAAGATGAAATTAGAAGATAACAAAAAAGGGAACTCCTAGAAAGTTTTCCCTTCTACAGGAGAAGAACCTAGAAAAGAACCATACTTTTAAGTCTCCCGAATTTTTCAGAATAAAACTCCAAACTTCTTAGTTGATCAAAGGCCTTCTGCGAATGTCTTCAGTCTCATCTTTCCACCATTTCACTGGTTACAGCTGTGTGGTGCTGGAGTTAACAGCCTCAGTAATCTCTCACATACCTCTACCTTTACTTTCCCTTTCCCTTAAGCAAACTTAACTCCCACTCATTTACTAAAATTCAGGCCCTGAATACAACTACTTCTCACCACTTCCACTTCCTAGACTCTGATCCATCCTTTCCCAAGTAATACTGCAACTGTCCCTAACTAATCTCCCTACTTTTAGAAAACTTACTGAGATCCTATCACTCCTCCGTTCAAAACCTACACATTCCTATATAATATGCCCTCCATGCAACCTCTCACTGACTCTGTTCCAGTTGCAGTGTTCTCTTTGCTGTTCCCCAAACATGCCTCAGCACCTCTGAACTGGCCGTTGTGCTTTGCATGGAACATTCCTCCTGTTTCCCACGGATATCTGCATGGGTCTCGGTTCATTCAGATCTCTGCTCAAAAGACATCAATTAGAGGCCTACACTACAGAAGCTATCTAAAAAACCATCTCCCTCCATCCTCAGTCAATTACTCTCTGACCTTTAATTGGCTTATTTTTCTCTTTCCATTTTTAACTGATACATTGCATATTTGAATATATTCTGCATTCTCATAATTTAGAATAGTGCTTGGCACATATTAAGTATTCATTAACTAGAGGGAATGAACAAAACTTCTGGGTCCTTGAAGCTGTTTCTCTAGCCTTCTGCCCACGGACTCATGCGCTTCTCTACCTTTCTCAGCACTCATAGCATATATCTGCCATAACATTCATTGTAACTACATGAAAAAAAATGTTTAACTTGACTCTGCAATCCTAGTGGCCATTACACTGTCTAATACGAATTAGGGCATTTGACATTTGTTGAATGAATCAGAAAGGGAAGGACTGTCTCAAGGTGAAACTATGAGACTTTGTTAAAAATAATTTTCCTGTTTGTCATAATTCAATGAAATTCCTAGAGAAAAAGGCCAAAAATAAATGCAAGAGAACTTTCTAATATGCAGTTCTTCAGACTTTCTTCACTGCAACTTGAGTCTTTTAGATTTTTAACTTAATAGCTTACAGTTTTAGTAAATAAATTATAAAAGAGTAGCTTTCTGTAACTTCATTTAGATTTCAGAATGCTAAAATTAAGCAACCTTTTGTTAATATTTTAACTTAAAAGTTTTACCACCTCTTTACCTTACTGACGTCAAAAGAAAAATATTACTTTGGAAAACTATTTTGCAGGATTTTTCCCCATTGCACTGATGCTGCCTGTATATGGTAGTCTATGGAATTTTTAAGGAATCATTTAGCATTTTAATCTTTCAAATATTCCTCTTATGAGTCATAAAAGTATTGAAGCAGTAGAGTAGCCAGAACGACTTAGATAAAAAAAAAATCAGTGGGAAAGACAAAAATAATATTCAACACTTATCAAGAGTAGAAATAAAACAGCCATTTATTTGGTTCTTAAGTATAAATAATTAAATCTTTTTCTCATTCTCTCTACTCCCAAGCTGAGCAGTTTCCAAAATTCTGCAAATAATCACTGAAGAAACACTGGACACAGACACTTCTTTTAAAAGCACCACTATTTGAAAACTCAGTTTATTAAGAGAACTGGTGACAATTATACTAATTTTTTCTAAAACTTTTATTTCATATTCTTTAACAATATCCTCTTGTTCTACGTTAATCTGTTGGCTAAGATAAATAAGTTTATACCCTCTTCTTGGCATTGGATTCAGCACATACACCAAAATCTTAGTAACTTTCAGAATTCAAATGAACTTTACTTTTCCATACAATTACCTCAAAATCCTCGTCTAGATTTTTACAACATTTGTTATTTGTGCTCTAAGATCAGATCAAGGAAACTCAACAATCTGGAGTTCCTCGTATCTCCTCTTGCTTTAGAGGATAATGACCTCTAAAATAAAGCAAAGAAGAGAAGGAATGACCTCATCTGAAATAATCAAGTATATAACTAAATATGGGAACACAGTACTTGATAACACACTTGAAGTAATCTCTTAAAAAAATGGAGCATTGTTTTAAAAAATAATGCTTTGAAGCTACTGGAAAACCAAGTAATTACCTTTCAACATAAAATACTGTGTTTCTCTAATAAAGGAATCAAGAAATTAATACTTTCAAAATGTTAGTGACTATACATGCCAATACATTAAGTAATTTATAAATACATGCCTCAATTCCAGAATAGAATTTAAACTTCTGCTGATATGTTAGGGGTGAAGGGGGAGATGTCTTGCCCTAGGACCTTACTTTATAAAACCCAGCTCAGTAGATTCAACATAAAGAATAACAATATATCAGCCAACATCTAATTTCTATTTGTCAAATGTTACTGCCTAGCCCAGGTATTCCAAGTTTTAATATTACTTAGAAAATATTAAGTTAAAAACCATAACTGGAATCAGTTAACATCAAGAGCCCAATGGACAGGGAGTAAGTGAAAGGCTCTCACCATCAGAGTGAAGTCCATTAGCTGCCCTGACACAAGTGGTATGCTTCCTTAGCAGCAAAATCCGGAAGCCATCAAGATTGAAAAGTACCATGTTGTAGGGCATCACTGGGTTTGACAAAGACTATGCTGGAGAAGATACGATAATTGCAAGCTAAGGTTATCTGCAACTTGACTGGACATTCTCATTGCATTATTTTTTTCTATTCCACTAATGTTTTTATCTTCATAGTACTTACATACTATTAATTTGCAAGTTTTATTAAAATGAAATGGACAGGTCCATATTTTTAAACAAAAAATGGTTATTTCCATATTAACTATTTTTCAAGAAATTAATCATCAAATCAAGACACAAACTATAAAAAACAGAACAAGTTTCTTAAAGATTAGTTATACTTATTCTGGATTATTATGCTTTTGCTTTTTATTATTTTTCCTCTTCCTATGGCCAACTTTTCTTACCTTACCTGTATTTTCAAATGTTTCTCATCTGAATCAAAGCAATTCTGGTTAAAAAAAGATATTTGGGATAGGTCCTAGAGTGTAAATAATAAAATATACAGTCTCTCTTCATTCACTGCTCTTTGAGCTTTATTACAGTTTTTATTCCTGTTTGATATAGTTTAATATAATCTTGGTCCCTTCAGACTGACAAATAATTTCCATCTTATAATAATCAGAAACTTTAGAAGAATCAGAAAAATCCTTAATCATGTAAAAGAAGAAAACCATATTTATATTTAACAGTCTACCACCTATACCAAATAGAGAGGTGAAGTGAATCTAAAAGCCAGAAGGTAACATAAGACTTGGGTAAGAGCCAGGGACCCATATTTGATGATAAAAAACGTGCAGAAATAAATGTAACCCCAAAGACAGTGGTAACAGATTTTTTAAATTATTTAAATGAAGTAACAGTGGATACCAGTTAACATAAACTGATTAAATTATAAAATATCACATAGATTAGATTGGAACACATTTACTTATCTAGTATATATGCAATTTATTTTATCAGGTACTGTATATTGTTAATAACTCCTATGACCCAATCACATTATATAGATTGTGTCATTTAACTTTCAAAATAGTCCTATTATAAGTTGTGTTGCTATTATTATTGATATTCCCATTTTCTAAGTGCAGACACTGAGACACAAATAGCTACAGTGACTTGTCCAAGATCTCATGGCAGTTAAGTGACAGAGCTGGGATTCAAACCCGTGTCCACTTAACTTTAAGAGGCCTTGAATCTTAAACCCTATTCTAAATTCCTTCTCAGTCCACCCCAAAGGTGAAAAGGAGAACCTCAAAGTTTGTGGACTACAGCACATGAAGTAAGAATCATCAACTCCTAAAGCCTTCTACCAGCTTTGTGACTTCTCACAACATCCTAACCCTTTCTGTGCCTTTTAAAGTTAAAAACCTATGTCTGTCTACTTTTTACTTGTCATTTTTACATTGTACACCTATTCTCTGTCACTTTTCTTTGTAACTATGTGTTTCCCATTTGTTTTTTGTGCCCTGACAAAGATTACACAAGTAGTACACAAAGCAGTGGTAGTACTGCAGGCAACACTAATGCAGCTCTGTATTCTTCACTTTGCTTGCTTCTGAACATTCTCCCCCACTGCAATGAAGATGTTTAGTACATTCCTCTAACATGGATCATCTTTCATGATCAAGAGGGCATTTCCTCCACCCATCTTGAGGTATTTCCTAGGAATTCTAAACAGGTTTTTCATATAGGGAAATCTGAGTGTGCTACATGGTAGTTGTGGTCATTAGTTAAATAAATGCCTAACTTTAAAGCATAAAAATGATGAATCCCTTAAAATGTACCTGTAAGAAGACATTTGACTTGAGACTGTTATCAAAGGTACATATTTAAAAGGCAGATAATTGGGTTAATTGATTTCCTTGTTTTAAATCACGGCTTATGATTTTTAATGGTCCTAAACCCACTGATATAAAGCTGTTTCTGGATCATTACAGACCTTCCTGACTTTGCTGTTGCTTTAAGATTCAGCAGTTGTGTGGCTCACTGTTAACAAGCCACTATTACTTGCCAATTAAATGGACAGTTAAAGAACATAAATTAATCTTCTTCAGAGGATGTAGTAAGTCTTGTCTCTTTAATCCTTTCCAGATACACCTTTAAGTGATTTTGCAATTGTGTAGTTTTAGAAATTTGGCCAATTACAAACCAAACCACAAGTTCTCTAGTCTAGCAGAGAAATCCACCATTTGAACCTCCTGTTTTGAAAATGGACTCGTAAAAGCAGAAGTAAACTGATCATCACTTTTGCCAAACCAAATTAGACTGAATGAAAGAAATAGGATTTCATAAAATCTTAGGAATTTAAGACAATTTAAAAAGATCATTCAGTCCAGCCCACCATTAAAAATTATATAAAACATGTATGGAGAGTCTAGAGAAAGTGACAGTATTTGAAGGGAAGCATTCTGACAGAAATAATTAGAGCAGTACACAAACCTGGATTCAAGTTATTTCAAAGAGGAGAATTCCTTTTTTATTAATGCTAAAAATGTAAATCAAGTTGCATTTAGCCTAATTACCCAGTAAAGAGATGTTAACATCCTTATATGAATGAAGGCTTCAGATTAGCAGATTCAAAAAACAAACATTCCCTTCAGAATGAAAATCTGTAGATATCCTGCTTAACTGAGATATTTACTGCTTTGTTACAGTAAAGGCCCTTGAAATTTATTTAAACACCCTCACAATTCTTAACTGTCTCCAAAGACTCCTTAAAACATAATTATCCAAGCACAGAGAGCATCACTTTTGCCACTTTTCTCGAGGAGAAACTCTTGACTGATGGAGATAAGATCATTTTCTCTCAAAGCTATTGGAAAAACCTTGCTGGAAAATGTACAGCGGCCAACCACCATGGGTGCTTTCCAGATGGAGAAAGAGAAGCCCCTAGAGGTCGAAACCTTATTAACATGACATTATGGCTGTAATTTTAATTACAGTTCTTGTGACATTCATTCCGAAGCCTTTCAATACCATATACAACTCCTCTATTGAGTCTTAGCTGTCCACCGAAATGGAAGAAATGAAAGACAACACCTGAGTGCATATACCTTGGAGTTAACAGAGGGTATGTACTATATGGATGTTATCAACAGCCTCAGCCTCGACACTTGACTTGACAGTTAAGTCTCTGAAAATCCAGACTTCAATGTGTCCCATTATGAGAATTTTCATAAATACTCAATTTAACATGGGTTACTCTCATTTTTAGACTTTCTGGGACTCCTTTTCTATTTAGAATCAGTTTTTAGTTTGGTTTCAAAAAAAAAAAAAAAAAGCTTTTTGGTTTCACCATACCTGTCTCTTCCTTTCTTAACTCATCATAGTGTCTGACCATCCCATTAAATACAATGGCATGGCCCCTAGTATCCTTTTTAATTTCAAGGTATAGTGCTTATTTTATTTGATGCAAAACCTCCTTAAGCAAACATCATCCCCACACCTACCACCTTCTGTAGAAGCAGTTTTACATAAATATACATCTACAGTATTTTAAACAACTGCCTCCAGTGCATATTAACAGGTCCTATTCCCCTCTGCTTTCTCGGAGATTTTTCTCTGTCACTTATCCTAACCCTGGTTCATATAAGCACAGGTTCTGGAACCCCATTACTTAAGTCTGAATCCTGGCTTCTACCACTTAAAAGCTGTGTAATTTTGGGAAAGTTACTGAAGCTTCTTCATATGTGAAGTGAGACTAGAACTGCACCTAACTTAAATGGCAATATGAGAATTAAATGCAATTAATACAAAATGACCTTAGCAGAATGCTTGGCATATAAACAGAGCATATTATTACTATTTAATATATTTAACTCCCTCCAGAACCATTTAAAGGTTTTTCTCACTTCAGGCCCTCCCTCCAGCTCTCTACCTCCAAGCCTCTCTTCACCTATTTCTTCCCCTCAATTCCTAATCCACCAGTCATGCTTCTTGCCATTCAAATTATTTTCTGCCAAAGTTACCACTCTTTACTAAATGCAGCTATAAGGAAGCATGCCTACTAATTTGTATGCAGAATTTAAAAAACACATTTATATTTTACAAACAAAATGCAGAGGTGAAATAAAATATACACAAATATTCTAAAATCCACTAAAAAACACTTTGATATACACTTCTGATTTTAAACATAAACCTGAATACAAATTCTCCCAATTTCCTTAGACTATTATCACTGAAAAATTTAACGGGAAAAAATTGAAGAATGTTCTAAAAGAATCATAATCAACCTTGTTAGATGCAAAATGCATACTCTTTCAAAATAAATTTAAATTGGATAATTTGTTACTAATTTCCTGGGTACAGTTTTAGATGGCAGCATGAGAAAATAAATTATGTAAATCATCTCTGGACTATAAATACAAGGCAGCTTTTACAACTTTTATTTGGAAATGATAATTCAAAAAAAGTCACCAAGTAAAAATACTAGTCAATAAATACTTAGATAATTGTTTATGTTAAAAAATTTATGTAAAATTTAGATATAATTTAAATTTTAAGAATTTACAAGTCACATATATAACAGATTCTAAGCAAATGTATCTATAGTAACATAAGCTAAAATGGAATATTTAAGGAATTAATTTTTCTTCAAGAGTTTATATAAAGTTTGTGACAAGAAGAGCTCAGTCAGGAATTTTGCTTTTTCATTTTTAGCTCTTAACTCCTTAGAATTCAAGTATCCAACCCACCAAAGGCAAGAGCAGACAGTTACAGAACAGCAGACACAACATGACACTCAGGTATCATCTTCAGTAGCAGAAGCACATGTTAAATTCTGTCAGCTTTCCTAGCCAAGGAATCCTTTTGCCAACTAACTGTACCACCTTCCACACCACCACCACCAGTCCCTTTCCTAAGGCTGCTCTTTTAAGGAAATCTACGGTGCGGCTGCTGGTGTTAGTGCTGCTCGGCTTGCTGCGTGAGAAAGATGGATGGGCAATGAAGGAGGAAGTCGCCAAGGCATGAGGCTGCATCTTCCCGAAAGAAGGGGCCCCTTTTCCCAATATGCACAAAGATGCATGATGGGTAACTATGGCCTTGGGCCCATGTAACAAAGAAGCAGCCAGATAGTATCAAACTGACTAGGAAAGAAGGAACTAAACCTTTACTCAGTACCCACCCTATACATTAGAATTATGGTAAAAGCTTTATACATACATTATTTTCTTTAATATCTTCCTCTCTATAAAAATGTCTTTCCTCTAGGCATTATTAAACCTTCTAAGTAGATGAGGAAAGGGCAGATTTAAGTAGATTGCCAAGTAAGAGTCAGAAAGATTTATATTCAGATTTATCTTCTGTGAGAAAGGTGGAAATGGGCTCAGTAACACATAGTAGGCCCAGGAAAGATGCTTTGGGACTTACAAATTGCTACCTTGCAGTTATTTTCAAGATAGAGCAAATATCCACTTCAAAATGTGGCAAAGAACACCATAGCTTTGCTTCCCAACCAAACCACAAAGGAGGGAAAGTTCAACTCTAATAAGTCTTAAGAAAATAAGAGAATAAAACACAAGCATGTCAAAACTAACTCAACTAGGAATTTGCGATATTTACTTCAGAACTAAACTTTAAAAACTGTGGCTATCAGTTACCAGTTTCTATGTATTAATGACTAAACAATGCTTTGGTATAACATGTTACTCTGAAATAAGCTTCCCATATGAAACTGGATAGAGAATAACTACCACCCATGATCCAGTTCCCTTAAAATAATTACTATTTTCCACAGAAAGTTATCCCAGTGCTCAAGCATTCTCTGTGTGCTCTATAGTGTCCCACTCACCTGAGGCTGAGTTCATCATATTCTGCTGCACTGGTGGACTGGTGGGGGCCGTGACGTTCATCTGGGAGAGCATGGCCTTCCTGGGGTCCTGCCATGTTGTTGTCTGATCGATATGACTGAGACAAAACAAACCACTACATTAGATAACAAACACCAGGTCCTAAAAACAACAAACACATGTACCAAAATAGGGTAGACATATGGCCGATACACAAAGGATTCTAGACTAGCTCTGTGAAGGACGCAGTCATCTTATCTTACTGCTCCCATCCTTCTGCTGCAATCTTTTTTCATCCTTTTAACCACTCATTTTTAACTCTTAAACTTTATAATCTTGTAAGTGCAAGATTTGAAAAAGCTATGCCTAGAATTTGAAGTGAAGGGAAACCATTTTCACCTAGTAAACAATTACTATCTGCTTCTAATTTAAAGATAAAATGTGATTATTTTAAGTTCATCATCTATATCATTAGTTTATGACAATACCCAAAATTTACAAGGGAATTACCCATTTGTTTTCTCCTAGAGCTAAGAATGCCAATTAAAACATGATTTTTACCTAGAGCCTATTAGGTAAAACACAGAAAGATGGAAGAAGTCTTATAATGCTCCAAAGCCAAAACAGAATTAAAAATTTCATCTGTAAATTTTGTTTCCTGTGATTGTCAAATGCCTTTGTTATTTGCTAAACAAAACATTTAAGCATTTTCCACATACTTACATACATATACATACAGATTTCTTCATCTATAAAACTGGGATGAGAACACCCAGAGTCTATGACATGTAAGACTACAAGGCATCTAACACAGCATCTGGTATGTGAGCATTCAATAAATATTAGTTTTCTTCTTCCAGCAAAGTTTAATTGCTTCAGTGAAACGAAAACTAAATATACTATATACATGAAAACACCTAAAAAAATTATCCTGAAGAAATAGCCAGAGAAGTACTCAAAGACTTATGAGGCAGTCTCTCTGTGCAGGTTTTTAAGAGGAAAATGTGAAAGCCAGCTAGCATCTAATGACAGGGATTGGTTAAATAAATATTGTTGCACAAGATGGACTATAATGCAGCTATTGAAAATATTTCAGAAGAATATTTAATAACATGGAAAATATTCATAATACAGCTCTTTAAAGCAGACTGCAAAACAGTATGTACAGTATAAGGCTAATTCTTGAGAGAGAGAGAAAGAGAACTGAAAACATGGGAAGGACAGATGCCAAGAGACGTTTTAGAGTGTTAAAGGATAGATATTTTAATAGTGCTTTTGTCTACATGACAAAAATCACAAAACTCTGCTTTGCTAGGTTTTCCTTTTATTAAATGATCATGAACTCATTATTACTTTTGAAATAATGGAAATAAATGGTAAGGAAATGACACCCTGTCATTAACTTCCCTAAAATGGAATTAGAATGCTATCTCATCAATAATGCTATCTTATCAACAAGACAGTAAAAAAGGATCATAGACTTTGACTAGAATGAACCTTAAATATTCTCTATTGAAGATGGAAAATAATTCTTTTAGCTCCTTGGCAAACAGAAAGGGGATGAAAACAGGGAGCTAAAAATGTGGAAGATTGTACACTTAGGAATGATAATGGTACCTGTCAATTCAAGGCTATTACAATGTACCAATGTTGAGAGAAAGTATTTTATTCAGTGGAATACATAATTTCTCAAATATTAACTCACCAGCACTTCTTTTTCCCATCAGTCATATATGCTTTTGAGCAACTGCACTTGCGTTTGCCCAGGTCTAGATAATAGAGCAAAACCTTATTCAAATCTTGCTATGTAAGCACCTCATTCTGAAAGATAAATTCATATCAAGCCCAATCAGAGCTTATTCCTCTTCCTTTTCAATCTTCCATGTGAGCCACTCGCAAATTAAACCATGAAATGTTCTCTGGATACACAGTGCTTCTCATGCTTATAGGCTATTAAGCAATACACATGGTAATCAATATTGTCATACACCAGAAAAACATCTTAAAATCTACAAGAACAAAATGTGGGGAATTGTTTTTTCACTGCCTGTTACAATGTTAAGAAACCAGGAAAGCAACTTGGTCAGTGATTCATTATGAATGGCTCTGAAATCTCAATGAAAGTGTGTGGCACTGTCTCCAGTACTTCTTAAAATCACTAACATTTGGGTGGGGTAAAGGAGAAGAGGGAGGTATACTGGAAACAAGTTCAGGAGTGTGACTACTGAAGGTTTTCTAAATATCTAACAATTGGGTTTCTCTGAAACTAACTGATTATATAAATTATATTAATCTATCTGTAACCAGATAGGGCTCCACCAGAGGGCTAGACCCCATTCTAACAGCTAAATGAATTGTCCCAAATCTTGGAGTCAATTTGTAAATCTCTTAAGGCTTCTGTCTCCTTTAAATGAGGGTTTTGAGTATTATGCAGATAATGTACAGTTTTACTGCTCTCAAGACAGATTATGTTGCTGAAATTTTGTATGTAAGTGTACAAATGCTAAAATTTCTCCTCTTGAAAAATCTGTGGAACATCAGTTAATCTAGAGTCCAACAAAGCTGTACTACGTTACCTCAGCTAATGTTCCACTTACTTAAGGAATTCTTTTTAAGGGATAAAGATGCCATTATCTAAACTGTCCAACTATAAAAGCATACAACCACTTCGATGCCAAAGGAAATGTGGAATAAAATTAACTTCAGAATTTTTGTCTGCAGTTATTCTGTAAGATTAAATCATGAAAAATACTGGTTTATCTTAGCCAATTTGCAAGAGCATACCCCAAAGTATCTAGCCTTCCTTTTTATCCTAAGAACAAGAATCTTGATAAAAACATCTCATACAACAAAGAAGGATTTTTTGAGGAACAAAAAAACCCCAGTTTGCCAGGCCCAGTGTTCCCTCAGACGTGGGCTGGGTACCCTTCCCTTGACCTCCCCCTGGCCTACCCCCACCAGCCATATTCTCAGTGAGGCCCTCCCTGGCCGTGTCATCTAAGATCCCTAAACTTCAACTCCCTTTTCTGGATAACCCTTTATTATCTGACATATAATTTACTTATTTTGTTTGCCTGTTTATTCCAGCTAACAAACTCCAGAGATAGGGAGAGGGATTTTACCTATGTTATTAACTACTGTATTTTAAATAATTAGAAGTGTGTTATTATTCATTTTTCAATGAATTAATGAAAAGAAAGCTTTTTTCTTTTTTTTGCCCTAAGACTATCAAACTTTCTCCCAAAGAAAGTTTGTATTGTAACCTTACTGACAATATTATTAACACCTACCTTTTCCATAAATGGACACTCAGGATGACAGATCCACTAGAATTAGCAATAAGGAGATTACTGGTGACATTGGCAAGAGCAGCTTCAGTGGCATAATAAAGTGTATTAATGAAAAGGAGGTAAGGAAGCAAATTTAGTTATCTACAAGGAGGACAGCAAAAAAGCACCTGGATGGATATAAGTTTGTTTTTTCCAGAGGAAGAGACAGGGTGTTTAAAAGTGAACAGAAACAGAGTAGCTGAAGTTGTGTCAGGGGATAGTTGAAAAGTTACAGTTATCCATCAGAGGGTGGGAAGAAACAGTTAACAGATACTGTTTCCACTATAACAGGAGGTGGAAAAGAAGGATGAGGCAGATGAAAGTAATTTCACTGCCTGGTCACAGTTGAACAAGTTCTGGTATGATTGCTTTTACTTTCTTAGCAAGAGGTATAACATTAAGATAATTGAGTTGGCATTACTGGTACCCCCACTATGCAAACAGGAAATTGAGGGATTTGCACAAGGTCACACATCCAGTACATACCAGGATGGCATCTGGTACCCAGGAATTCTGAAAACAATTTCTGTACTAGACACATATAATAAGGACAATACTCAAAATGTAAATTCTTTGTAATGTATATCGAATAACAAAAAGATTGCATAAATAGTTGGAGGGGGTAGAATAAAAAGGCATGGCTATTCAAGATTCAGTAAAAAATGCCAGAGTATCATAAAACACAATTTCTTTTATCACCAGAATATAAGCTTCTTGAAGGACGTGCTGGGAGACCTAGGAGAGTGCAAGTTGCACAGGAGGGCTCAATAAATATGTGCTGAACTGAACAGATATTAAGGCAGTATGCACTGTAGGTGATTAAGAGTTCACATAAATGTTCATCTGAAAAAGGGTTGACAAAAACTTTATCATCCAAACTACAGAATCTAAAAAATGTCAAATTATAAATAACAATTAAAATATACAAACCGAGGAGATAAAATTAAGGAAAACTCATAAAACAGTATTTTCAGAGTTAAAAATGAGTGATTACATATAACAGAAAATAACTTAAGATTTAGTTTATCATGTTCCTAAGAACAGTCTAGCTGCTGAACTTTCTACAAGAAAATAAAAGTATGAAATTCTAAAGCCCTTCTAAGATACATAAATAAATACAGTACTCTATTACTTTGGAAAAGAAAAGGCAATTGGATTTATGACCAA
Organism: Smutsia gigantea; assembly: GCA_032199065.1. Lineage (NCBI taxonomy): Eukaryota > Metazoa > Chordata > Mammalia > Pholidota > Manidae > Smutsia > Smutsia gigantea. The sequence continues at coordinate 301,434 of JAVSCE010000969.1, forward strand.
GATAAACTCTGTGATCTCACTCTACAGCAGCTAAGGCTGGGAAACAATGAACCTGTCAAGTTTAGACTGATGAAAGGTAAGCAGCTGTACTTTGACCAAGGTCCATGTCCAGCAGCAGTCTCTCGTGTATATATACAGAGCCACCTCTCCTGTTGGCTACATTATAGTATTTGGTCTTATCTATTGGATGGCTTAGCAAATGCATACAGAACCAAAAAAGGAGAAATCCTGAAGTAAAACCATTAGAAAACTGATGTTTTGCATAATCCCATAAATTAACTGAGCTATGGTATACAGAAATATTTAAAGAGTTTTATATCATATTATGAGATGTAAATCTCATGAAACTCAAAACCTGAGCCTTGAACATGCAGTGATTCTGACCTTGTAAAGAATAACAATAATATTGTCACACCTTCACATTACTGGGGAAAACACAAGAAATAATGAAATGTTATCTAAAGCTACTGCAGGGAGACTCAAAGATCTCATCTTCCCAGGACCAATGTCCAACAGGAAAGATGGTAATATGCCACTGTTCCGTGAGTCTCCTATAAAGGTTGAAAAAATAATCACTTGAAAAAAAACAGACCTACAATTTACTGATATGTCCATGGACAGTGACCAGTATACAGAAGAGCTGGGACTTAAACTCAGTACTCATTCTACTACATCAGACTTCCTCTAATGATGAGAGAGCATCTGGGGGTGTTTAGACTTCTTTAGACTAACAACTGTATCACCACCTCCTCACCTCCAACCTCTACAATAATAATGAGACAAGTCTCCCCTGCAACAACGCCCAGCAGATCAAGAACCTAGGGTCAAGCCCTTTTGCATCTCTCGTACTCAAATACAAAGGGGATGTGGCAGGTGAGAGAAGCTCCTGGAGCCTTTAGACAGAACAAATGATAGACAAGCATAACGTCTCATAGATCTCTTGGATGAAGAGGTGGGGGGAGCCATTTATGACAATTCTGAAGGCCAAAGAAATGTCCTACAGATATTCTCCCACATATTGGATACATGTACCGCCTTCTCCACTAAAACCCTGGGACTGATTTAATGTATAAGATAAAGTTGCCAACTTCTGTGAAATGCTCTCAGGATGAGATGGCTCTTCCAAGAGGCCAATGACAGCAGAAAATGAAAAAGTACTAGAGAATCTGGTGTTAGAACGGTGAGAAGCAGAGACTGGGCACAGACAAGACTTCCCTACCTAAGAATGGAAACCTCTCACAGTATTTCTCATTTACTTCTCAGAACAATCCTTCCTTAACAAATAAGGACACAGAGGTTCAGGAAAATCAAGTAACTGGCCGTCAATCACACTGCTAGTTAGTGGCATGGCCAGTCTTTAAACTGCTTTTAGCTGCTAGCTCAGGGTTTTTCTGACTCCATCTTACTGGTTTTGAAGTAGAAAAGGATTTTCTAAAATGGTAATATGCCACTCTGGCAGAATAGTTTTTGTTTTTATTTTTTTTCTGAGAATGGTATTTTAAAAAGTGATTCAGAATCATTCTAAAAACTTTCTTTTTCAATTCATCAACTATTAAAAGCTAACCCAGGACTAGCAAATAATTTCTGCATTAAAATAGAAAGCTATCTTCTTATATAAAACACACAATCATCAGAGAATGTTAATGACTATTGACAGCACTAGTAAAGAGATAAATGGTTATGAGGGTATTATGCTTACTATTTCTACTCCTTTAAATTGGTGGTTTGCAGCTTGAAAAAGTTATGCTGGTTTTTGTTCTTCCTACTTTGTTTCTTTAGAAACAAGATTTCTGGCACTGTATGAATGCATAAATTAAGATACATCAATGACCACCAACAAGTAAGACTCCTGCTAAACCATCTCTCAGAATCTACCAAATTTAACTCTCCCTACTGTTTATTTACATCAACATATATCATCACAGTGGCATATAAACAAATGTGTTTTAAGAAGTGTAGTGAATTCATTTTGGAAGTAGTTCATAGAGTTGGTTCAGACAATGTAATTTACTTTTTTAAAACACCTTTATGTAAATCAAGTGTTATCAATGCCATTAATCAATAGCTATGTAAGTTTAACATGAATCTCTGATTATTTTAAAATATTGCTACATTTCTTAAGCCTACTAGTATTCCTTCTTAGGTAGTATTTTCCCCAACTGACCCACAAAACACATAATTGTATCTAACCTTTTCAAGAACCAGATCCCTCCTTTTAGAAGCCTCCTCTGTGGAACAGTAAGAAAAGTAATATGGCAAACATGAATTCAAACCCCAGCCTTGCCAATGACAAATAATCTGGGTGGTACAGGCAGGTCATCTTCAGTTAAATGAAACGGATTTATTTACTTACTTCCCAGGGCTGCAAGGATTAAATTCAGTAATATACATAAAAGCAACTGAAGCTCCTGGTAGACAAAAAGCCCTCAAATAGTTTTCTTGACTTCATTCCTGTGCTAGTCCAACATATAAAACAGGCAAAACTTTATGTCAAGAAAATGCCTTTCAAGTCAAGAAGATATTTAAGAATGAGATAACAATTAAATGAGGATGATGGATCTGGCTAAGGGCTCTGAAAAAAAGAGTTTGGTTGTCACCAGATAGGTGAGGAGATCAGTTGACAGACAATACAGGTTTTAGGGCGGGAAAATAAAATGATAAAAATGTTTCTGGACCATTATTTCAACTTGCTCAGAGCTATCAACTAAGAGTAATAGTGACCTAGATAAGAAACCATTTAAGTGTGGACCTCCTAACTGAAGTCGAGGAGAGCAGCAAAATAATTTGGGAATAAAAGAATAATTTCATTCCTATAATCAAATGTCTCAAAACATTCATTGTTGAAAATATCTTCAATTTTTTTTTACTTTAACCATAAAATGGTCAACTCCAATGATCTAAACCCAAGGCAAAGAAAAAGGAACATTTCTTATGTACCAGTATGGGTAAAACTGCAGTATTTTCAGAACTTCTCGCCTGGTCTTAGTGCATATCCATTTCAATAGGTGTTTCCAAAGGGTGGAGAGAAGTAGTCCATCTCCATATCAATAGGTGATTACAAGGGGAAGCGAGGGCATATCTGGTCCTGGAGGGCATGGACCTGAGAGTTGGTTGGGTGGGGTCCCTTTTGCAACCAGATCAAGAGAGACACAGATGAGCAGAAGTGGAAGAATGCTTGTAGGCCATAAACGGGTTTCTTCCACTTTATTCCTACCTTTGACTGATTTTGGTTTCAAAGGTAATTTGCCCAGGGTTGGGAGACAGATTTTCCCCATGGACATCTGGCAATAGTTGGCAGGAACTATGAACCCGAAATCTGTCTTCATGGGGTGCGCCGCTTGGCAGGCCGCTCCTAGAGATGTTGGGGAGGTGCCCGGAACTACCCTGTGGACGGTGGGGAGGCCCCAGTGGCTGAAGTGGTGGAGGGTGCAGCCTCACCTGGGAGCTCCTACCTGTGGGGCTTTCAGTTGGGGAGGCCCTGGTGTGAAGCTGGTCTAGGGTAAAGTACCTACTGGAGGGGTGGGCCCTTCCCCAGAGTTAGGGAAGAGGGGAGACAGCAGAAGCTGTGGAATTAACCCTCCATGAGACAGAAGACTGTGTACAGGCCCTGAATGGCCATGCAGCAGCCAGACTGTGGCATGTTCCTCGAGATAGTAGAAAGTGTTATCGAGAGAGAGAGAGAGAGACTTCAGCAGGAGAGAGACACACTTTGGCATTGCCTAGAAGAGCTGGGCGATGACCTATGGGATGCCCTTAAGAAAGACAGACAGTTATTGAGAAGACAGGTCATGCTCCTGGAAGATACATTAGCAGCGAGGGAGGAGACAGCAGCAGGAGAATTCACATGCAGGAGGTCATGAGGGAGAGGGAGGAAAGAGCAGTGCCTTCAGCCCCGGAGATGGTAGAGAGGATGTTGGAGGGGATGAGGAGGTGGGGCCGAGGGCCAATCTGTTGCTAAGGCCACATCCTAAGGCACAGCCCCTCCCCTATTAAAAGCCTGCCTAGTTGTAATTAAGAAAGTAGAAACGCAACAACTGCAGGCTCCTCAAGGGGGGAGCAGTCCCCTCCCCAGGCTGTGGAGCAGTCCATGCTCTGCCCCTATACCCAGGATAAGCTGGTGGATATGAGCAACCAAGTTTTGGCAGAGGCCATCAGAACCTCTGCCTACATGGGTTTTGCATCTCTGGGATATGTGGGTGGAAAACATTGTTATTTCAGGTTCTGAAATGGGTAGACTGGCTTCCCTGACAACTCACCCTTCCCTCTGGCAGTGGTTACACAGTGCCTGTCATACCTCAGAGAATCAGGTGCTTCTGGATTGGCTGACAGCAGCCATCAGAGCAGTTTGGCCTAATCAGGATGATTTACCATACTTACCCACTAGTTGGAAAACATGCAGAGCTCCAGCAGGTGTTACGGGAGCTGGGCACGAAAAACATCATCTATAATAAGGACCCCCAGGGCCCAGATGAGAAGTTGTTCACCATAGGAATGGGAAATCTGGTGCTCCATACAGCTCTCCCATCTCTCTTTGGGTCCCTAGTGACTATTCTTGCCCCCCCACATACTGAAACCCATAAAGTGAGGCTACTTGTACTTCAGCAGATCTGGGGGAGGCTGAAACAATAAGAACACAGAAAGGAAGTATGGGCTATGACTGAAAGGAAAGGTGCAAAGGGCCCCACAAAGGTCTTGAGGACCCAGATGTGGACTGATTTGATAAAGGGGAGGATAATGAAAGAAAAACCTGATGGCATCCCAATAGGATCTTGTTAGAACTGTGGCACCAATTAAAGCTGGAGCATCAGTTCCAGCCCGAGGTCCAGGACATGGAAGCCAGAGGCAAAGCCTCATGTCAGGCCTATGTCCTTAGCAAGACTTCCTGGGAACCAGTACTCAGACTCCAGCTGGGCCCTCATCCCCACAGGAGGACAATTGGGCATCACAGTTTGACTGGGGATGTGGTGGAGACCAGAGGCCACATGTAGAATTAGCAATTCATTGGTCCCCCGTGAATGTACAATGTGTCCTGGCACTGGTGGACACAGGAGCTGAATGTTCTTTGATTTAGGGCAACCCTGAGCGGTTTCCCGGGACCCCTGCTGTGATAAATGGCTAGGGGGCAAGGCAATTAAAGTGAAGAAAGCCCAAATCCCACTGGGATTAGGGCGTTTACCCCCAAAGGAGTATACTGTGTACATTTCTCTCATCCCTGAATTTATTTTGGGAGTCGATATCCTGCAGGGCCTGTGGTTACAGACCACTGCAGGTGAGTTCAGACTGAGGGTACGTGTGGTAAAGGCAGTTCTGAGGGGACATGCTAAGCATCTACCTATAGCTCTGCCTGTACCTTGGCAGGTGACAAATACTAAGAAGTAAAAATTGCCTGAGGGACACAAGGAAATTGGAGCAACTCTACAGGAGTTGGAGAAGGTAGGCATCATAAAGCCCACTCACAGTCCTTTTAATTCCCAGTGTGGCCAGTGAAAAAACCAGATGGCTCCTGGCATATGCCTGTGGACTACAGGGAATTGAATAAAGTCACACCCTATATGCATGTTGCTGTCCCTCTATAGCAGCCCTCATGGTCACACTAAGTTATGAACTATGGAAGTATCATTATGCTGTGGACCTTGCTAATGTTTTCTTCTCTATTGACATAGCAGAGGAAAGTCAGGAACAGTTTGTCTTCATGTGGGAAGGCCAGCGGCAGACATTCACTGTCCTTCCACAGGGATACCTCCACAGTCCCACCATTTGTCACGGACTTGTAGCCCAGGACTTGGCCACATGGAAGAAAATGCAAATGGTGCAGCTGTATCACTACCTTGATGATGTCATGCTCATATCTAATTCTCTTGCAGATTTAGAAGGGGCAGTTCCTAGACTGCTGCAGCATCTACAGGAGAAAGGATGGGCTGTGAACAGCACCAAAGTTCAGGGACATGGTTTGTCAGTAAAGTTTTTGGAGACTGTCTGGTCGGGTAAAACTAGAGTTATCCCAGAAGCAGTCACAGACAAGGTCCAGGTCTTCCCTACCCCTACCACTGTGGCATTAGTTTTTGGGTCTTCTGGCTACTGAAGAGTATCTATCCTGCACTGGGCACAAATTCTGAAGCCTTTATACAGGTTGGTATGAAAGGGCATCAGATGGGACTGGGATGAAACATGTGCAGCCGCCTTTACTGCTGCTAAGTGAGCAGTCAAAGCTGTATAGGCCTTGAGTGTAATGGACTCATCAAGGCCCTGTGAGTTAGATGTTCATGTAACCGAAGATGGTTATGGAAGGGGCATTTGGTAGTAGCTTGAACAGACACGCCAACCTACTGGATTCTGGTCACAACTATGGAAAGGAGCAGAACTCCGGTAAACCTTGATAGAGAAGCAAATGGCTGCTGTGTACCATGCCTTGCTGGCTATGGGGCCCATCACCGAAAAGCTCTGACCAAGGTAATAACCACCTAGCCCATCAAGGGGGGGATGTGAGATTGGACCCAAAGGCCACGGAGTGGCGTGGCACAGACACCTACACTGGCCAGATGGTATGCATACTTACAGCAGCATAGTGCTCTCTCCAATAGCCCCTTAACTGAAGGACTCCAATGCTTATTTAGGCCAGTGACATACCAGTGGAAAGCAGGAAGAACTTGTTTTTGAGCAATTGGTAGCTGAGTCCTTATTGGGAAGGAAAAGGCCTGGAAGCTGGCCTCCTGTGTGTTCCTGGAGTAATAGCAGAGTGGCCCCCAAAGATCACAGTAGGGTACCAAAAACATCTGGGAGGTAAGAGCATCTTACAGGGAAGTTTTGTTCTATCTTTATGTTATTTTTATGTTTTATCTTTATGGCCAGGTCTGGGCATGTACCTCCCATAGTCCTATATATTGACACATCTCTAACTCCCACAGGGAGGGGGATGAAAGTCTGGTACACTAGACCAGGACAAGATCCCATTCCTGCCACTGTCCTGTCACAGGACCACTCTCTTGCATGCATCCTACCTGATGGACAAAACTTGCCTATGCTGGTGTCATTAAAACATGTATCTTATTGCCCTTAAGGTTATTTTCTTCCACAGTCCCTGTGGCCTGGACCTGCCCCCTGGCTGCAGCTGCTGTGTGACGATTGTTCTGTCCTTACCTGTTCAGCTTCTGACCACCCGTGAGATAGGTGAGCTATGGACTTAATCTGCATAGGACTTTGAACCTAGCTGAATCCTCCAGATTGAAGTTTATCATGATTTTATGCTGTTGCTACTGTTATGTTATTAATCTGGTTATAATGCTCCAGTTTGCTTGCACAGGGGCCACTGTGGAAGATGGGGAAGGAGTGGATGGTGAGAGGAGATTTCTGGAGGGATGGGCTGTGGGTTAAACTGCAGTATTTCCAGAATCTCTTGCCTGGCTTTAGTGCATCTCCACATCAATAGGTATTTCCAAGGGGTGGAGAGAAGCAGCCCATCTCCCCATCAATAGGTAACTACAAGGGGGAATGAAGCCATACCTGGACTGGAGAGGCTGGGTGGGGCCCCTTTTGGCAGCTGGTCATGAGAGACAGGGGCAGCAAAAGTGGACTCCTTGTAAGCAATAAATGGGTTTCTCCCACTTTATTTCTCCCTTTGACTGATTTTGGTTTCAAAGGTAATTTGCCCCAGGCTGGGAGACAGATTTTGCCCCCAGAGTTACAACCAGCAAAGCCCATTCCAACAAATTCTAAGATGTTCCTCAAATTCTTGGCTGTTTTATGTTTTATTAAATACTGAATCTATAACCTTTATTTAAGAGACTCTGAGCAACATTGTAGAAAATGGGTTTTATAGTGACAGGAAAGTACTGGTGACTTTTTTTTAAAATCTATTCTCACTTTAGGATTAACTTTATGCTCTTCATTAGTGAAAGAACTAGAGAACTAAACTAACATCTTTAGTAAAATAACTTCAGTGATTAATATTCATACTGATACTGTGAAAAGTTTAGAAACCTTAAGGAATAGATTCCCTTATAACCCTGCTCCTCATTGGGCCAGCAGCATTGACAACACCCAGGAGGGAGCTTTTTAGCAATGCAAAACCTCAGGCTCCACCCAACACACTGTTTAAGAATTTGCAGCTTAACAAGATCTGCAGGAGATCTGTATGCATTAAAGTTTGAAAAGCACTGCCTCAGACAACTTTGAAATCTGATCACCTATGCTGTTTTAAGGCTAACTAATGCCTAGCGGGTAAATATTCTGTGTACCTGAAAAACTGTATGGTTTACATATCCGATTTAAAGAAAGCAAAACCAATAACCTGTAGTAGAAATTCCAAGTTTAGTTTGCATCATTATTGCAGCAGGGTACCCTGAAATCAATCAGCCACTGATTGTAGCACAGTAAGTACACCACTTACATCACAAGGACACAGCATTCTTGCTGCATGTTACATCACTGGCTGCACTGGGGCTAGTTTTTTCCACTCCTTCATGTATGTTTTTAATTTAACAACAAACAAAAAGCACTGCAGTCTTTCAAAAATTGATTTGATACTGTACTGACATATTTTTATTTAGAGCAACGGTTCTTAATTTAGAAATGGGCGGGCACTTTTAATTATCACAGTTCTACAAACATTTAATGGGGAGAGGGTATTGGATGCTAGATTTCCTGCAGTGCAGCAGATGGTCTTCCAAAAAGTCTGACTGTCTTTCCAGACATTCATGTAGGTAAAAGCATTTACAAACAAAACTCCACTTTATAAGGAGACAAAGTATGTTTTATACAATTTTTACTATACACCAATTTTTCCAGAAGGAAATCAACTATGCTAAATTTTGTTTGGAAATCTGTTAATAGTACATCCTTTCTGGATAATTACATTATTGTTAACAATGCCCTATTGGTATTTTTAGTTACCAATTCAACACACTTGATCTTTATTCAAATGTCATATTCATGGCAATTTTAAGTACAGATGCAAGCACTTGACTACTTTATTATAGCTTCTAATATAGTCAGTGTCCAAGCATTTATATATTTATTATCATAAATTATTTCTCCTCCATATTAGATTATGATATAATGACTCTTAAAAATCATGTATGTAGTTAAGTTACATTACACAGAAATTTCATTTAAAAATAAACAATTTCTAAAATATTTTTTATTTAACAGAATTAAGAACCACCGCATTAAGAAACCATGAACTACAAATAGGGAAAGAATGTTTTTATAGCACAAGTCCAATATGTCTTCCCCATCAGATAAGAATTTCTGGAGGGGAAGGATGTCAAATTTTCTCCCTTCCTATATTTCATACATGAACACAGTGCTTTGCAAATAAGTGCTCAATAACCAACTGATGAATTGAAAGCTTATTCTCTTTGGTTATTCTTTAACCAAGTAAACGCTGTGACCTAAATCCTAAATTGGATCAACTGACCTGTAGGGCATGGCACACTGTAAGTAACGAACAACTTAGCTAAATTTTGAGAATAAAAACAAAATCTCACTTGGAATAGTAAGAAATATACACCACTATTTCAATATAAGGTGTTAAGTATAACAATGTAGTTATAATAGGAAACTGAAAACACAAAGGTTGTTTCAATAAATCCTGTATTTTGGGGGGCGGGAGAACAGAGATTGAGGAGGTTAAGTGTCCTCTTTCCCTGTTAGTTTGTAAAATGCTGCAGTCTTGGTTAAAATCTAGACATTTGTCAATAAAATGAAGCTGTTCTAAACTAACTATATCATGTGCATGGTTTATTCCCTTTTCATAATGCACTCCTAAAAATGTTTTTCTTCTAAACCATAAAGCCTACTTTTCACAATATCCCAGCAGTAGTAGTCTTAAATTGTTTGTACCTGTGCACATCTACCTAATATACTGGTTCTTTCCAACTCTGCCCAGATTCTGTGATGTCAGATGGCAAAACTAGTTAAGAACTGAACATAATCTACAAAAATACTATCTGACAAGTGTGTAATCTTCTAACACCTTTTCCAAACCTTCTTCATTGTGATTCAACAGGGGAAAAAGTAAAAATTGGCAAGAGAGACCTGTTATAGACCCTTTGATAAAATCCCTCTTTATAAACTCATTTTTGCTGCATGCGCTTGTTTGTAATTCAATTTATATTTATATTATTTTTAGAAATTCCTATTTTCTTCCCAATAAAGGTAAGCAAAGATGAAATGATAGAAGTGCACTTTGCTATTATGCTAGAGACATCTGGTCAACCAAATCAACAACCATTCCTGAAGAAAGTGGAAAAATTTGTATCAAGTATATGTAAGACCACAAAACCTAAGTGTCTGATGAGAAGCCAAGGGACCAAACTATAGGACTCTTTTTTTTTTTAAAGAAAAGTTGACTTTTAGGAATAAACATTAAAAATGAGATTAAAATGGGAAAACCAGGAATACAAAATAGATGTGAGGAATATTTTACTTTTAAAACTTTGTTACTGCTGTCAGGCCCTCAAAATACTAGGATGGCAAGGACTGGTTCTGAAATTCAGATTGGGCAGTGAGCCCAGATTTATTGCTCACTTATCAAGCCCATGTTTGTTGTACAAGTGTTATTTATAGAGTCACATGCTGGAGGCTGTTCCCAAGCTAGCTAAACCTACTAGCTTAATTGACTCCAGGAACAATGATGCATTGTTCATCTAATCCTTCCACGAGCTACAGTTCCTAAGCCACAACTATATGCTTTTTATATTTGTATATGTCTATCATGGACTTTTTCTAGAACCCTCAAATGTTCAGAGATATGCACATACTAACATTTATTGATAAGGATGAAAAGACTTACATACTTTGCCTCTATGACAACATAGTTTATATTACTGCAAATCAAAATCTTAAACTGAAATTTAAATAATTGGGTTATCACTAAGGCTATTAAAAATGGGTTAAAACTATGAACACGTATCAGGAGAAATATGTAAAAGCAAACACAATTGATTATACTTGACAAATGTACATCACACTGTAATCTGACCCTTGGGTTGAATAAAACTCATACTTGCTCACAAGTATGAAATCAGTTTAGACACAAATTAATCATGTTGCCATATAAGAGTGACTTGCTCGAATTCACCTTCCCTTGGAAATGGACAGCAATTACGAGAATAATGCCAAAGCTCAAGTTGAGGTTTCATCAAACACACCGAGTTCTCTTAGTCATGATCCCAGATGGTTTTCTGCCATTATGTTCAGTGATATCTTCATAATGCCATAAATACTAACAGTATTCTCCCCAAAGTTAAAAAGAAATGTACTTATTTGATCTTACTTCATGATACAGAAAATGACAGGTATCATCACAGTACTGAGATTCAGTTGTATTAATAGAACAAAGACCAGAATTCAAGTCTTGATTTTCAATTGTAAGGTCTACCCAGCCCCTTTCATAAGCCACCTTGAAAAAAAAAAAAACAGAACTATGATCAAGTTTAAAGCAAACAAAAAAACCTCTGAAAAACTTGAAGGCACAGAAAATCTATAAATATTATTCAAAATTCGCACTCCTAGGAATTTACCCAAGAATGCAGCAGCCCAGTTTGAAAAAGATATATGCACTCCTATGTTTATCGCAGCACTATTTACAGTAGCCAAGAAATGGAAGCAACCTAAGTGTCCATCAGTAGATGAACAGATAAAGAAGATGTGGTACATATACACAATGGAATATTATTCCACCATAAGAAGAAAACAAATCCTACCATTTGCAACAACATGGATGGAGCTAGAGGGTATTATGCTCAGTGAAATAAGCCAGGCGGAGAAAGACAAGTATCAAATGATTTCACTCATCTGTGGAGTATAAGAACAAAGCAAAAACTGAAGGAAGAAAACAGCAGCAGATTCACAGAACCCAAGAATGGACTAACAGTTAACCAAAGGGAAAGGGACTGGGGAAGATGGGTAGGAAGGGAGGGATAAGGGGGAAAAGGGGCTATTACAATTAGCACACAATGTAGTGGGGGTGGGAATGGGATAGGGGGAAACGGGGAAGGCAGTATAACACTGAGAAGGCAAGTAGTGATTCTATAACATCCTTCTATGCTGATGGACAGTGACTGCAATGGGGGTATGTGGTAGGGACTTGATAATAGGGGGAGTCTAGTAACCATAATGTTGCTCATGTAATTGTATATTAATAATAGCAAAAATATATATATATTCTTCAAAATTCGGTCCTTGAATCACCTGCATCAGAATTACTTATTAGCTCCTCGGTATCTTTTAGTACAGTGAGATTGGAGACTGATCTAATTGACCTAATAATTTTACATATTGTTTTGTATTCTGAGATCCTTACATACAATGAGACATTTATTTACCCAGAAGAGCCAGATAAGGAATCCAATTCCTTCAAAAAACGGTTGATGGTTTTCTCATATTCTACTGTTTTGTTTAAACTGATATTCCTAAGCAAATAATGTTTTAAATCAAACTACTATGCCAGATGCCAAAAGAAGAGGGCTTTCTTTTATATATGTTAAAGACCTTGGTGGTATTATCCTTTCATTTTATAATTGTCAGTCAAGGGGTAGAAAGAAAACCTGTGAAGGTAAGGAAACAAATGTGTTGCGTACCAATTCTGACCTCATTTGCCACAACCCAACTTAAGCCCGAGGCCCTCAGCCAAGGACCAAGAATGGAGGCGGGCTGAGGCAAACAAAGCTGCCATCAGCTTCCGTGTTTCATAAGCTCACAAGACACCGGTAGCTTCCAAGTAAGGATCTATTCAGTCTGTTGGCTCACGCTGGAGGAAATCACATTTAGTTATGAACCCAGAGCCGTATCATTGCTTATCGATGGCTACATTGAAGTTTCCAACTTTTATCAATACAACAGGGCCTCAGCTACCCAAAATATTAATACAGGATTTGTCAAAAAGCCTAGGAAACACCCCCAAATTGTAAATCACCAGGAAGGCAGTCAAGAAAACCCCTAATAAAACTTCTAAACAAAGCAGGCAAATGGCCCTACCAAAACAAAGTAGGACATATGAAATTTTTATCATAAACTGCCAGTACTCCCTACCCCTGCCACTTCGATGAACGTAACTAAAAACTCTTACACATTTTCTCTTTAATTACCACTTACTTTAAAGAATAGCTTGGTAACACTGTAGAATGTCTTCAGTCATCTAAAAAAATTCATATTGAAATTAGCAAAAAAACTTTTACATATTCTACACTGCATTTTCAGAATGAATAGACATGATGCATATCAAACAATGAGATGGTTTCTATATAAATAACATAGTCTTAATCTTAATTGCATTTTATTAAATGGTATATAAAACCTAGTGTATTTTGATGTTTTCTTATTTAATAGTTAGATGTCACTATAGGGGCTGTTATTTGGATACAACTTTCAAATTTTCAGGGGTTGCACAACCAGAAGAGAGATCAGGACACTGGTGGAAAGGCATATTTATTTAGTTAAATTGAGATTTAAGGTGCCCAATCTCAGTGAAGTCACATTTTTTTCTGGTCCTCAGCTTTAACAGGTCCAATGACAGACCTCCATTAAACAACAGTCAAATACTTTAGAATGCCTACTATACTAAAACCAAGCATTTTATTCATATAACAATTTTCAAAGTAAATAAATGAGTATCTGGTAGCAACACTTGGAAAATTTATATTGAATGGTGTGACAGAACTAAGGTTATTGCTAATAATAAATAAATGAATAAATTACATGTATGACTACAGATGCTAATAAGGTGGTATGCAAGGCCAGTGTATTTTAAACGCAAACATGTGCAGGGAGGTTAGGATTATTCCACACATTACCAAGTAATCAACCACCTTTCTTCCATCCCTTAAGTTCTCTCTGTATGGTCATACCATGCTGCTATTTTGTTTTTCTTTTTTTAACAAAATGAATGCTAAAACATCCAAACCAGACTTACCTTATTAGGTATGGCTGGCTGGCTTACACAGAATACTCAAAAATCTATCAACACTAAATTATAAATACAGATTAAAGGTCTCCCTTCTGTCTCCTCTGGGCTTAACATGTTCATTAGAAAGGAGAAAAACTGCTTTGTAAATTTTCTAGTTCACCAGATTCAGAACATTTATTCAGGCTAAAAACTAGGATTCACCTTGCTTTTTTTTTTAAGTTACAAGTGAAATGTGATCCTGCAACTGAAAACAGATTTTCTCCTCTGATCTTTTATATTAAATGATTATGAAATTTAATAATACTATGAAATACATTAATACCTTTTGGAAAGGAATTTTTGTGGATATTGGTAGAAATATCATTACAATAGTCACACAGTCATGGCCATTAAAAGGAAATTAACAAAGAGGCTACAGTGTAAATACCAAGAAACATGATCTTTTAGGGACTGCCTCAATCTTTAAGAACCAAGCTAGTAGGTTAGATCTTCAATTTTACATGAGACATTGCCCAAGGAATAGTTTCCTGTGTTCCCAGTTCTTAGGGTTTTTGTTTTTAAGAGTTCTTACATAAAAGGAAGGCATTCCTCTACTCTCTGATTAAGATGAAAAAAAAAACAAGGAATTTAAAAAGCTAATGGAAAGGCTGTTTACTAAACTAGGAGTTTCACTGAAATTATCTTTAACTAAAATGATGAATAACTGAAAGAGGTTCCCAAAAGCAGAAACTTAACTTGGTTATCCATGGAACTCATTTTGTTAAACTTGGAATTCATTTACAATGTACATACAGGAAATAACTGGTTCTTTAATATAGTGTCAGAACACACTGCTAGATTTTGAGGTGAAAAGACTGAAATACCTGAATTATAAAAAAGATTTCTTTGTATTGTAAAAAATAAAAATAAAAAACCTCCACACAAAAGTATTTATAAATATATTTGCCTATTACAGCTTTGATGGGAAGGAGCAGGCCTTGAGTGGTAAAGCACACAGTAACATCTGCCTATAATGAATCACTTGTATCTGTAAAATTGTGGAAAGTTTCTGTCACTGTTGCCTAAGACTGGTATAATGGAGCTGCTAGACAAACTATTAAAATGGCTTAAAGAATGGAACAAACATGGCCTAACTTGAATACCTCAGTCTATAAAGATGAGGTCCAAATGGAGGTATGATTAAAATCACAAATGGAAAGGAAGAGACTAAAGATTTCAAAACATGAAAGGCACTTCACACTTGAATAAAGACTTAAGCTATCTCTCACTATTTCTTGTCTCCATGCCTTTGCTCACATGTAATCTTGGCCTTCAATTCCTTTTCCTCCCCAACTCCTCCCTCTCTGGTAAAAAGCCTTTGAAGTCAGTTCAAATGTCCTGCTCTTCAGAAGGCTTCCCTGAGTTCTCCCTACCTCCCCTCAGCCCCTAACAGATCTAACTGCTCCTATTTTCATGAAAATTTCTATACAGAGTCACTACTATACTGATCAGAGGGTTACGCATACATGTCCTTCAACCCCTACTAGACTAAAATCCCACCAAAGCTCAGGACTCTCCATACATAACATGCATTCATAAATATTAAGGAACAAAAGAGAACATTTGCGGAGTCTTACAGATCTATGGAGCTCTATGGAAATGTGAGGCATTATGAAAAAAGTACTGTGTCACTACAACAATTATTAAGGCAGAGAATAAATCTAAGGATCTGAGAGTTCATTTTACTATTAGTGTTAGGCCAAAGTCTGATTTATTATATGAATCATTTCAGATGCATAAATTAAAGTGTAAACACATCTGTACCAAGACAGTTTTTATGTGATCACCCATGTGGCTCAGGTGAAAGACCCAGTATTTGTTAGAAGAGGTCCTCAAAGTCTCAAAATTACTTAATCCAACAAACTCATATACAGATTATGAAAGTAGCAAACAAAAGGTAAAACTAATTTTTTCTCCTATAATCAAAGATGTGCAAATAAGCAACGTATGATGGCTTCTGTGGCTGGGAAAGTTGAGGAAGGATAGTAAAAACAAAAAACATCAAAACCACTGCTACTTCAAGCAACCTACTAAACCATGCAAAAGTCTTGAGAAAACCATCAACACTAGGCAGCATCAAAGATCCCAGATCTGCACATCAAAAGAAACAACAGGCAAAATGAAAAGACAACCTGTGAAATAGGAAAAAAAATCTTTGCCAACCACATGATCAGATATGGGATCAATATCCAAGTAAACAAGGAATGCACACAACTCAATAGCTAAAAAAACCAAATAATTCAGTTAAGAAAACAGGCAAAGGACCTGAAAAGACATTTGTCCAAAATGAGATACAGAAATGGTCAGCAAGGGCAAGAAAACATCCTCAATATCACTTATTATTTGAGCAATGCAAATCAAAAACATGATGAGATATTGCCTCACGCCTGTTAGAATGGCTATTATCAAAAAGTCAAGTGATCACAAACGCTGGAGAGGATGTGGCGAAAAGGGAATACTTGTGCACTGTTAGTAGGATTATAAATTGGTACAGACACTATAGAAAATGACATGGAGGTTCCTCAAAAAATCAAGAATAGAGAGCCCAGATATAAACCCAAGCACATATGGTCAATTAATATACGATAAAGGAGCCATGGATATACAACGGGGAAATAACAGCCTCTTCAACAGCTGGTGTTGGCAAAACTGGACAGCTACATGTAAGAGAATGAAACTGGATTACTGTCTAACCTCATACACAAAAATAGACTCAAAATGGATCAAAGACCTGAATGTAAGTCATGAAACCATAAAACTCTTAGAAAAAAATATAGACAAAAATAACATGAGCAACTTCTTCATGAACATGTCTCCCCGGGCAAGGGAAAAAAAGCAAAAATGAACAAGTGGAACTATATCAAACTAAGAAGCTTCTGTACAGCAAAGGACACCATCAGTAGAACAAAAAGACATCATACAGTTTGGGAGAATATACTCATAAATGACATATCTGATAAGGGTTGACATCCAAAATATATAAAGAGCTCATGCACCTCAACAAACAAAAAGCAAATAAACCAATTAAAAAATTGGCAGAGAAGCTGAACAGACACTTCTCCAAAGAAGAAATTCAGATGGCCAACAGGCACATGAAAAGATGCTCCACATCGCTAATCATCAGAGAAATGCAGATTAAAACAACAATGAGATATCACCTCACACCAGTGAGGATGGCCAACATCCAAAACACAAACAACAACAAATGTTGGCGAGGATGTGGAGAAAAGGGAACCCTCCTACACTGCTGGTGGGACTGCAAATTAGTTCAACCATTGTGGAAAGCAGTATGGAGGTTCCTCAAAAAACTCAAAATAGAAATACCATTTGACCCAGGAATTCCACTCCTAGGAATTTACCCTAAGAATGCAGCAGCCCAGTTTGAAAAAGACAGATGCACCCCTATGTTTATCACAGCACTATTTACAATAGCCAAGAAATGGAAGCAACCAAGGTGTCCATCAGTGGATGAATGGATAAAGATGTGGTACATACATACAATGGAATATTATTTGGCCATAAGCAGAAAACAAATCCTACCATTTGCAACAACATGGATGGAGCTGGAGGGTATTATGCTCAGTGAAATAAGCCAGGCAGAGAAAGATAAGTATCAAATGATTTCAGTCATCTGTGGAGTATAAGAACAAAGCAAAAACTGAAGGAACAAAACAGCAGCAGACTCACAGAACCCAAGAATGGACTAACAGTTACCAAAGGGAAAGGGACTGGGGAGGATGGGTGGGAAGGAAGGGATAAGGGGGGAAAAGGGGCATTACGATTAGCACATAATGTAGTGGGGGGGGGTGGAGGGACACAGGAAAGGCAGTATTTACAGAGAAGACAAGTAATGATTCTATAGCATCTTACTACTGATGGACAGTGACTGTAATGAGGTATGTGGGGGGGAATTGATATTAGGGGGTCTAGTAACCATAATGTTGTTCAAGTGATTGTACATTAACGATACCAAAAAATATTAATAATAAAATAAAATAAAAATCAAGTATAGAATTACTATATAATCCAGCAATTCCACCTCTGGGTAGTTTTTTGCCTATGTTTTCTTCTAAGAGTTTAAGTTTACTTTTGTGTAGGGAGTTAGACAGTAATACAGTTTCATTCTCTTACATGTAGCTGATCAGTTTTGCCAACAGCAGTTGTTGAAGAGGCTGTCATTTCCCATTGTATATCCAAGGCTCCTTTATCATATATTAATTGGCCATATGTGTGTAGTTTTATATCTGGGCTCTCTATTCTGTTCCATTATCTATGGGTCTGTTTTTGTACCAGTATGAAATTGGTTTTATTACTGTGGCTTTGTAGTAGAGCTTGAAGTTGGGAGCGTAAGCCCCCAGCTTTATTCTTTCTTCTCAGAATTGCTTTGGCTATTTGGGGTCTTTTGTGGTTCCATATGAACTTCAGAACTATTTGTTCTAGTTTGTTGAATAATGTTGTTGGTATTTTGATAGGGAATGCTTTGAGTCTGTAGACTGCTTTAGGCAGGATGGCCATTTTGACAATATTAATTCTTCCTATCCATGAGAATGGATTTATTTCCATTTGTTCGTATCTTAATTTCTCTCATGAGTTCTTACAGTTTTTAGGGTACAGGTCTTTCACATCCTTAGTTAGGTTTATTCCTAGGTATTTTATTCTTTTTGATGCAATTGTTAATGGAATTGTTTTCCTGATTTCTCTTTCTGCTAGTTCATCGTTAGTATATAGAAATGCAACAGATTTTTGTGTATTAATTTTATATCCTGCAACTTTGCCAAATGCAACTATTAATTCTAGTAGTTTTGGTATGGGGTTTTTAGCTTTTTATGCACAATATCATGCTATCTGCAAACAGTGACAGTTTAACTTCTTCCTTACCAATCTGGATGCCTTTTATTTCTTTGTGTTGTCTGATTGCCATGGCTAGGACCTCCAGTACTATGTTGAATAAAAGTGGGGAGAGTGGGCATCCTTGTCTTGTTCCCAATCTTAGAGGAAAAGCTTTCAGCTTCTTGCTGTTATGTATGATGTTGGCTGTGGGTCTGTCATATATGGCCTTTATTATGTTGAGGTACTTGCTCTCTATAACCATTTTGTTTAGAGTCTATCATGAATGGATGTTGAATTTTGTCAAATGCCTTTTCAGCATCTATGGAGATAGTCATGTGATTTTTGTCCTTTTTGTTGATATGGGGTATGATGCTGATGGATTTTTTAGTATTGTACCATCTTTGCGTCCCTGGAATAAATTCTACTTGATCATGATGGATGACCTTTTAGATGTATTTTTTAATTTGGTTTGCTAATATGTTGTTGAGTATTTTTGCATCTATGTTCATCAGGGATATTGGTCTGTAATTTTCTTTTTGGTGGTATCGTTGCCTGGTTTTGAAATTAGAGTGATGCTGGCCTCATAGAATGAGTTTGGAAGTATTCCCTCTTCTACTTTTTGGAAAACTTTAAGGAGGATGGGTATTAGGTCTTCTCTAAATGTTTGACAAAATTCAGCAGTGAAGCCAACTGGTCCAGGTGTTTTGTTCTTAGGTAGTTTTTTGATTACCAATTCAATTTCACTGCTCGTAATTGGGTAATTGGTCTGTTCAGATTTTGTTTCTTCCTGAGTCAGTCTTGGAAGGTTGTATTTTTCTAGAAAGTTGTCTATTTCTCCTTGGTTATCCAATTTGTTAGCATATAATTTTTCATAGTATTCTCTTATAATTCTTTGTATTTCTGTCATGTCCATAGTGATTTTTCCTTTCTCATTTCTGATTCAGTTTATGTGTGTAGACATTTTTTCTTGATAAGTCCAGCTACAGGTTTATCTATTTTCTCAAAGAATGAACTCTTTTCATTAATTCTATTGTTTTATACTTCTCAATTTCATTTATTCTCTGATCTTAACTATATCCCTCCTTTTACTGACTTGTGGGCCTCATTTGTTCTTCTTCTAGTTTCATTAATTATGAGTTTAGCCTGTTCATTTGGGATTGTTTTTCTTTCTTGAGGGAAACCTGTACTGCAATATACGTCCCTCTTAAAATGGTCTTCACTGCATCCCACAGATTTTGGGGCATTGAGTCGTTTTCATTTGTCTCCATATATTGCTTGTTCTCTGTTTTTACTTGGTCATTGATCCATTGATTATTTAGGAGCATGCTGTTAAGCCTCCATGTGTTTGTGGGCTTTTTGTTTTCTTTACATAATTTATTTCTAGTTTCATACCTTTGTGGTCTGAGAAGCTGGTTGGTACAATTTCAATCCTTCTGAATTTACTGAGGCCCTTTTTGTGGTCTATTATGTGGTCTATTCTGGAAAATGTTCCATGTGCACTTGAGAAGAATGTGCATCCTCCTGCTTTTGTGTGGAGTGTTCTGCAGATGTCTGTTAGGTCCATCTGTTCCAATGTGTAGTTCAGTGCTTCTGTCTCCTTATTTTCTGTCTCATTGATCTGTCCTTTGGGGTGAGTGGTATGTTGAAGTCTCCTAAAATGAATGCACTGCATTCTATCTTCCCCTTTAATTCTGTTAGTATTTGTTTTACATATGTAGGTGCTCCTATGTTGGGTGCATAGATATTTATAATGGTTATATCCTCTTGTTGGACTGACCCCTTTATCATTATGTAATATCCTTGTCTCGTTACTTTGTTTTGAAGTCTATTTTGTCTGATACAAGTACTGCAACTCCTGCTTTTAACTCCATATTAGTTGCATGAAATATCTTTTTCCATCCCTTCACTTTGTGTATGTCTTTGGATTTGAAGTGAGTCTTTGAAAGCAGCATATAGATGGGTCTTGCTTTTTTATCCATTCTGTAATTTTATGTCTTTTGATTGGTGAATTCAGACCATTTGCATTTAGGGTGATTATCAATAAATATGTACTTATTGTCATTCCAGGCTTTAGATCTGCGGTTACCAAAGGTTCTAGTGCAGCTTCTCTACTATCTGCCTAACTTAACTTGATTACACTATTTCAAATGCAATCTAAAGGTTTTTTTTCTCCCTTCTTTTTCTTCTTCCTCCACTCTTTATGTTAGGTGTCACAGTCTCTTTCTGTATCCCTTGACTTGACTTTGTGGGTAGTTGATTTACATTTGCTTAGTAATTAATAGGTCTACTTCCCTTACTGTGGTTTTATTTTCTCTGTTGACAGCTATTTGGCCTTAAGAGCACTTCCACCTAGAGCAGTCCCTCCAAAATACACTTTAAAGAAGGTTTGTGGGAGGTAAATTCCCTCAACTTTTGCTTATCTGGATTTGTTTAATCCCTCCTTCAAATTTAAATGATAATCTTTCCAGGTACAGTATTCTTAGGTGGAGGCCCTTCTGTTTCATTGCATTAAATATATCATACCTCTCCCTTCTGGCCTGTAAAGTTTCTGCTGAGAAGTCTGATGATAGCCTGATGGGTTTTCCTTTGTAGGTGATCTTTTTTCTCCCTTTGGCTGCTTTTAATACTCTGTCCTTGTCCTTGATCTTTGCCATTTTAATTATTATATGTCTTGGTGTTGCTTTCCTGGGTCCCTTGTCTTGAGAGATCTGCGCATTTCCATGGCCTGAGAGACTATTTCAGACCTCCCCAGTCTGAGGAAGGTTTCAGCAATTATTTCCTCAAAGACACTTTCTATCCCTTTGTCACACTCTTCTCCTTCCGGCACCCCTATAGTGTGAATATTGTTCTGTTTGGATTGGTCACACAGTTCTCTTAATATTCTTTCATTCCTACAGATCCTTTTTTCTCTCTGTGCCCTCAGCTTCTTTGTACTCCTGTTCTCTAATTTCTATTTCATTTACCATCTCCTCTACCTCATCTAATTTGCTTTTAAATCCCTCCATTGTATGTTTAATCTGATACTGTATTTTTCAAAGTTCCTATCTCTTTCTTGAAGTCCTCCCTGAGATCTTGAATATTTTTCAGTAGCTCCATGAGTGTTCATGATATTTATTTTGAAATCTTTATCAGGAAGATTGGTGATTTCAGTTTCACTTAGCCCTCTTTCTGTTTTTTGAGGAATTATGGTTTGTACAAGATCCTTTTGCCATTTCCTATTTCTAATGATTCCTATGGAATAATAACTTTGTGTAGGCAGCACCCTCTAGTGCCCAGAAGCTCTACTCTCTGGAGCTGCCCAGCCCTTGGTGTGATGGCAGGGGTCACAGGCATGCAACGCCAGTACCTGCTGGGAGGAAAGAGATCTTTCCTGCTTCCTGGCTGCAGGGCCTTCCTCCACTGAAAGATTCAGTGTGTCTAGCACGCAGGTAGGAGCCTCTGTGTTATACCCCTGCAGCTGCCATAGGCGGGGCACCCTCTGGGTGGCTTGGCACAATGGTGAGCGCAGCAGGTGTGCAGGTGGGAGGAAGAAGGAGCAGGCTGCTTATCACTGTGGGAGGCTCAGTGCTGCATTTCCAGCCAGGGGGATGGAGCATCTGAAACTCCTGCAAGTTCCCAACCTGCTGGGCTGAGTGTGCCAGTATGATTTTGTCACCTGTCCTTTCTCCTAAGCAGCAAGCTCTGTGTAATCCTTGCCCCTTTATCACCCCTGTCGCTTTTGGCAAGTCTTTCAAAGTGCCCGCCTTTTCTTTAGTCCCAGAGCAGTCAGTTGTAGGTACCTGTTCTCCACAAGTGGCTGGTATCTCAGTCTCCCTGAGTATTCTGCGTGTCTTTGCTTTCTAACCTCTCTAATCTCCAGAGCACTATGTAATGTGGGTTTGTGCTTTCGAAGCAGATCTCCAAGGGTGGGTGTTTAGCAGTCCTGGGCTTCTACTCCCTTCCCGTTCCATTTCTCTTCCTCTCTCCTGGGGTGTGGGGAGGGCTTGGGTTTCACTGGATCACAGCTTTGCTACTTTACCCTTTTCTGTGAGGTCTCTTTTCCCCAGACGTAGGCAGTCTGTCATTGTTTCAGGATTAGTTATATTTACTGTATTTTTGTGTTATATGTGGTTTGAGAGGTTTCTGCCTCACTTCTCCAGCCATCATCCAATCGTTTTAAACATTCAATTTCTTACACTAATAAGCATGGCACTAGGGACAGGGGAAACAAAGATGAACAGAAATGTTTCACAGTTTTGAAGGCTTCTATGTCTACAACAGGATGACTGGTAGGTATCATTTATCTCACCTATAAACAAAATGTTTATAATTATTTGCTTAATATTTATAGGCAAAAAGTTTATTTTCCTTTTTTGTACAGTGTATCAAGGCACAGAATAAGAAACTCAAGTTACTAACTGGGAGGAAAACAAATAAAATGTGTTATATATTCCAATGGACTGTTCACCAAACGTTTCCCTTTAATCACCTAAAGTCAACATAACTTACTTCTACTAACTGAAGCAGACCCTAAATTCTATTCAGATCAATCAGTTCTGTTCCAGGCATAACCTATTATCTTTTGAAATCAGTAACTGATAATTAAGTCAATACAAATAGAAGGATTGATTAAATCAATTCTACTTATACAGAATAGTATCATGTTAGTATAGTATCAATAGTACATGCTAGAACTAGAAATAGTACAATTTTAACTGCTTCATTTATAAATGACGAAATAGTCATTTAACTAAGCACTTATAATGGGACTATAATACAGATTTTCTGACTCACAGAGTAGCATGACTTCCTTAGACAACACCCAGACTGATCTCCTTAATCAAGTAGCTTGGTCTAGAGAGGCCAGAGTGAAAGGCACCCAGGCACTGCCTACCTACCCAATAACTGCTAACTAACATTAAGGTCACTGATAGAAGCAGCATCTATAACTACTTTGATGCAAATGACCCAAAGGCTGAAAAACAACTCACAACACAGCCAACTCTTCAGTATTTTGCAGCTCTTCATTAACAGATGAGAAATGCTTACTGAAGACATTATGTGATTATAGTTAATACTTTACTTACTCAAGTTACCAATAAAGAAAGTGTACCCTAAACTTTCCTTCATAGTAAAGGAACCTCATTTGGACTCAGTGTTTGGTATTTATTCACTACTATTGTTTCTAACCCCTGCCTTAAATTACAGGGAAAATATCTGTAAATACAGTAAGCCCTCTTTTGCACACTCTTGGCACATGTTGTGTGCAATGGTGTCCAGCCTGCAGGTGAGTGGCTGTGGCATGCTGCTTATAGGTGATCACTACTCTTGACTCTGTGAGCCCAATCCTCCCTCACTTTGTAGACTCATGATGGACTCAACCACATGCCTGATGTCATGACATGTGGGTGGTGGAGGCAGAACTAGAACAAGTCTCTCATCAGCTTTTCTTCCCACAGCCCCAAACCTCCTCCATCCCACACACAAAAATATTAAAGCCAAGCCAAACAATACCTGAGGTACAATTCATTTAAAACATTTACTGAACAAACACCTACTAAGAACAAAGTACAACTGACATCTAAATAAGTAAGAGTCCCTGACCTGGAGAAGTTTCTCTTTAGCGCATAAGAGCCACAAGTATAAAATTCTAAAAAAAAAATAATTGGGGAGGTTCGCTGTGCTCATGGAAAGGTTCCTGATCCAACCTAGGATGTATGTGACAGGGGACACACAGAGAAGACAACCTCTGACCTGAGTGCTAAAGGCTCTCTATAAATGAACTAGTTGAACAGACTAGGAAAGCATTCTACAAAGAGGGGGAGGAAACAAGTACTGAATGTGGTTTTTGTCCACTGAAACAAAAGGGCTGAAGTATTATTTCAATTAAATGATTTAATATGATTTAAATCTCTGGCTGAAAATGATTTAATATGATTCTAGCAATCAAATGCCCCCCAGGGAGAGAGGACATAACCAACCCTGGCTATTAACAAAGATCATGCTCTACTCATCTTTGTACTTTTAACTCCTAAGAGTCCCTTCTATGCTCAATAACGTTGCTTCAACTAAGCTACCTTTCTTAACTGTGTAACATCCTATATTAAAATGTTATAATTTAACAATACTAGGCTAATGGAGATATAGATATATAGATGATTTAAAATGGTAAATTTTTAAAAATTAGAACTAGAAATACGTGAATCAGCAGGTAAGTATGGCTACACACCTCTAAAGAATATACACAGAATAATCTATGATAGTAAAAAACAGGTATGATTTAATTTCTATTACTGCAGGATTAGAAAACCCTAATAATTAAAAAATTTATTAAGAATCAAATGCTCCAACTTTGTTTCCAAATTTAGTCATCTCTAACTATCTCTATGTGGCAGAAATATTCACTGATTACCAAAAAAAAAAAAAAATCCTCAAATGCTCCCCCATACTTCCTATGCCCCTTACAACAAGGAGAGATCTAGTGACTTGTTAAGGCCACCAATGGGCTGAGAAGCTCTATGATTCACCTTCAGACCAAAGCATAAAACAACAGTGTGAATTTTCCGTGTTTCTCCCCTTTGTGTGATGACAAGGCAACGTATCAAAATGGCAAAGTCACAAGAGATTATCTGGCATGCCTGAATCACTACTAAGAAGGGAGCACCCTGAAAAACTGCCAGATCACAAAAATATTTTGTGAATTAGAAACAAAGTGGTCAGCCATGGAGATTTTAGGACTGCTTGTTACTCAGCATGACCTAGTCCAGCCCAATATAAAGTACTGGGAAAGTGGTCCTTGTCATCTGACAGCATGTCCACTCAGATGTCTATGAGAGCACTTCCTGAAAGTCTTCACAGGTCCTAAACTCTGCACCATCACACTGAAAAAAGTTTAGGGTTCAAAATTGTCATGATTATTATCTTTAATTTAAAAAGGTAAAGAAGGACTTAAATAGATATTTCTCCAAAAATATATAAACTGTCTATAAGCACATGAAAAGATGTTCAACATCACTAGCCATTAGGGAAATACAAATCAAAACCACAATGAAATTATACCTCACACCCATTTTGATGTCTACGACCAAAAAAAACCCACAGAAAACAAACGTTGACAGGGATGTCGAGCAATTAGGAACTCTTTTTGCGCATTTCTGACGTGAATGTAAAACAGCGTAGCCACTGTGGAAAGTTTGGCAGTTCCTCAAAAAGTTAAACAGAAAAACTACCATATGATCCAACAATTCCACTTGTAGATATATACCCAGAAGAAATCAAAGCAGGGACTTCAAGTACATTTTGTGCATACAATTATTTATAGCAGCATTATTCACAAAAGCCAAAAGGTAGAAACAACACAAGAGTCCATTAACAAATGAGCAAATAAACAAAACGTTACATACACATACAATTTACTCAGCCATTACAGGAATGAAGGTCTGATACACAAAAGGACAAATATTGTATTATTTCATTTACATGAAATACTTAGAATAGGTGAATCCATAGAGACAGAAAGATTAAAGGTTTCCCCTAGGGGATGGGGGAAAGGAGAAAGGAGAAAATGGAGAATTACCATTTAACAGGAAAATTTCTAGTCGGGATGATAAATTCTGGAAATGGACATTGGTGACAGTTGCACAACACTGTGGAAGGAGTCAAAGCAACCAAACTGCACACTTACAAATAGTCAAATGGTAAATTTTATGGTATGTATGTATATATGTCATATGCCACAATAAAAAATTTTTCAAAGGTAAAAGAAGTTAATCATGCAGGCTATTTGATGTTTCTTTTTCCTTCACAGACTAAGACCTGTTGAAAATTCTTCTAAATGTACTACTGAGCTGTATTTTCAATCCTGCCTTCCAAGAATTGCAACCAGCTTGCAACTAACTTGAAGTAGAATTGAACTGACTCTGAAAACAGTGGATTCAGGCAAAAGTCAAAGTAGAATATTAAGCTGTGCAGGGTGAATGACTGGGTACCCTGTTCTATGACAGTACCACACAATCATTAAAATCAAGTACACATGTGCTAAATGCAATCCACAGCCATTAAAAGTGGCAAACACAAGACATGGTAGATTGAAATATGTTTGATAATTTCATTAAGGTAAAGAAAATGAAATTTCACACTGTGGCTATGTAAAAAAAATGTTCATAAGAGATCACCGCTTCCTCCTGAAGAGAGAGAGAGTTGCATGTGTATTTTTCATCCTTTGAAAGTTCTATTAGCATTCTTAATCTTATGAAATCAAAATATTTTAAGGATTAAAGTATATCGGGCCATTGTACATGATATTTTTTAATTACTGCCGGCCACGCACAAATCTACAGACATTGTGGTAATACAAATACTCCTAGATAGAACCTCTACTCTCTTGAGGATGCCATCTAAAGAGACACAGAGGGTTAGGACAAAACTACTAGGTAACCAAATACATTATTTAACTCTGGCTTAACTTGAATACTAAAGCTATTTATCATTAGATTTTATATCTCAACAATTTGCCACACATGATAATTGAGCACTAAGCCATCATTTTAAAAGTTCACAAATACAGGCTGGCACTACTTAGTTGGCCAAAGAACAAAACATTCTGAGATTTCTTGTTGACAAAAGACAAGGGGCACGAAGATGACACTCCTAATTTCTGGGGAGACAAGTAAGCACACTGTTTGCAATCTGTTTCTTAGCAAATATGATTTGAGGAGCTACCAGTGAAATTTAAAGAAACTGAGTGTGCACTCTTCTCTGGTGTAAGCATTGAGGAGAGATTCAGGAGTTCTCTCTAACATTGATCAGCTGATCCCATGGATATCTTCTCACTTCATTTCTGATAGCTTTTCATATTTATTTAGGCTTGAAAAGTTGTATGCAATGATAGCCTCATGTTCCTCCAAAGGAACGACTTGGTGTTAAATTATCCTCCAGTAGTGTGTATTCTTTCATTTATGCAATTAGTCAATTGATGTTCCTGAACACCAACTATGGGCAAAGTCATCATGCGGAGTAATGTGGGGTACAGAATAAGGAAGACACAGTCCCCAACCAGAGTCCCAAACCTCAGCAGAACAAGAGCTAGGAGGGAAATAAATTTACTATTTTATGTAACTGCAAACAAAAGAAATTATTTTAACCTTCCCAAACAAATATTTCCCACTTTCCCACAATCACAATAACTATAAAATCATTGACATACCCTTGAAAAAAAAACTCCCTCTACTCAGCAATAGCAATAACAAATTCGGCCAATCATTTCACATCCATCTTAAAAAACTTAAACTCAACTCCCTGCCTTACAGGCCACCTTCCAGAAAAGCTAACTAGGCCAGCTTCACTCAAGCGCAGATCTGTCTCTGCCCTCCATTTACAACAAATATGGCTTCTCCTTTCAACCATTCCCTGGCTTAACGCTCAATCTGACCCTCCCTATATCACCAGTTTTTTTTCTCTCTTACAGACAAGCTGTCAGTTTCTTATCTAGCACACAGGTCATGCTCATCTTATCACATCTCCCTGTACAAACCATGTCTTTTCTTTCTCTTTTCCAACAGACCCTTTAAATTGTGACTATACAAGTTTCTTCAGGAAGCTGCAGACTGACCACTGGCTGGTGATCATCCTATCTAAATGTGCTCAAGTTATATAGCATTAATATTCCTTTAATTTGTTGTCTTATAGGTACAATCTCAAGTTTTCTTCTATATCCCCTAGTGTGGTATCTTGCTCACAGTGGTCACTTTAATAACCCAAAGGAGCTTATAGTTCAAAATGTAACTAAATAAAAACTACATAGCAACATGTGAAAAAAGTAAAGAGAATACAAGAATACCTTGTTTTACTTTTACTGCATTTCACTTTGTTGAACGCTCAAGACTTTGTGAATGAATTAACTACAGATATGGTAGAAATCTGCGAGAGAATTAAAATTAGAAGTGGAGCCTGAAGATGTGACTGAATTCCTGCAATCTCATGATGAAACTTGAATGGATGAGAGTTGCTTCTTATGGATGAAGAAAGTGTTTCTTGAGAAAGAATCTGCTCCTGGTGGAGATGCTTTTAAGACTGTTGAAATGACAAAGGATTTAGAATATTACATAAACTTAGTTGATGAAGCAAGAGGCAAGGCTTGAGAAGACTGACTCCATTTTTGAAAGAGGTTCTGCTGCAGGTAAAATGCTATCAAACAGAATCACGTGCTACAGAAAAACTGCTTGTGAAAGGAAGAGTCGATGGATGGCAGCAAACTTCATTTCTGTCTTTAAGAAACCGCCACAGCCACCCCAGCCTTCAGCAACCACCACCCTAATCAGTTAGCACTCATCAACATGGAGGCATGACCCTCACCCAGCAAAAGATTACAACTTGCGAAAAGCTCAAAAGTTAGCACTTTTTTAAAGCAATAAATTATTTTTTAATTAACCTTTGTTCTTGTTTTCTTAGACATAATACTACTGCATACTAAACAGATTATTCCCCAGTTTAAGCATAACTTGTATATGCACTGGGAAGCCAAAAAATTCATTTGACTCCCTTGACTGAAGTACCAGCTTTATTAGTGGGGTCTGGAACCTAATCTACAGCATCTCTGAGGTATGCCTGTGTATTAGAATACCACGAACAGCAATAAAAGTGACGTATTCCAACAGACTTTATCTTAGGCTGCCAGTGTTAAGGCAAAGTTTTAATTTTACTAGAGAATTGTTTGGCAATATCCAAAGACGATATATAGTGCAAATAGTCTGAAAATATATAGCCAAGATGTTAGCAATAAGTAGTGAGATAATGGGTAATTTATTTGTTCTTTAATAAGCCTATTTTCTAATTTTCTCCCTTACAATGAACCTCCCTTACCTGTACAATAAAAAAAATATAATCTGTATTTGTTTTTTTAAAGTGGAATGACAAATAATCATTGACATGATCACTGACAATGTCATCATATGACACTGACACATGACTGCTGGAAAATGGGTAAAAATATACCAGATGTTAGGGTACTACCCAGATAATATTAAGATAGTATTTGAAAAGGCATTATCGAACTTCCAGGAAGATGGAGGCGTGAGCAGGACGGCAGAAATCTCTTCCCAACACTATATTTATCTATGAAAATACAGCAAACACAACTATTCCTAAGAGAGAGACGAGAATACACAGGAAAGCGCACAGCATGCAGCTACACCCGAGAGGACTCGGCACTCCAAGAAGGGGATAAGATACGGAGCCGCGACCTGGCGGGACCCAAGCACTCACTCACCCGAGCGCGGGAGGGAGTGGAAGTACACCCCGCGAAATAACCAGCCCCGGTGATCTGCACGGGGAGCACTGACACACATAGCGTGCTGTAGCGGAGATTGGAGAGACAGAGGGTGCAGGATCTGAGCGGGGAACGCGCCAGGGTGCTTGCAGCCGGCTCCCGGGAAGGAAAAAAAAAAAGCGTGTGCTTTCTTCAGCGGTCTTAAAGAGACAGGAGCCCAGCAGAGGAGCCGGATGGCCCAGGCACACTCAGCCCAGCAGGCTGGGAGTCCGGGGGAGTTTCGGACCCCTTAGCTGGGACTGAGAAAGGGTGGCCACACATCGACTTCCCAAAGAGATCAACAGCCTCCCATTCGTTCCCACCCCGGCCAGAGCTATAAAGGCCCTGCGGAGAGGCACGACCAAGGCTGCGGAATAGTGGGGCAACAGTCCCACCTACAGGATCCCCACAGAATCTACTCCCGGTGCGCATTTTTTGTTTTGTTTTGTTTTTTGTTTTTTCTTTCTTTTTTTTCTTTCTTCCTTTCTTTCTTTTTTTTTCTCTTTTTTTAAAGTCTTAAAGAGCCCAGCTGACATACGTGGCAACCACCAGTGACCACTTCTATAGCCATGAAAAGACAGAGGAATATGGTGCAGACTAAAATCAACCAGACAACCCCAGAGAGGGAGCCTGAAGGGATGGAAATGCACAGTATTCCTGAAAAACAATTCAGAATAAAAGTCATAACCATGCTGATGGATCTACAGAGAAATGTGCAAGAGCTGAGGGAGGAAGTGAG
Organism: Smutsia gigantea; assembly: GCA_032199065.1. NCBI lineage: Eukaryota > Metazoa > Chordata > Mammalia > Pholidota > Manidae > Smutsia > Smutsia gigantea. The sequence goes on from JAVSCE010000969.1 coordinate 332,232, forward strand.
GAAAGACAATGCAGAAATCAGACAAGCGGTCAACGGGCTTAACAGCAGACTGGATGAGATGCAAGAGACTGTTAATGGAACAGAAATCAGAGAACAGGAATACAGAGAGGCTGAGGCAGAGAGAGATAAAAGGATTTCTAGGAATGAAAGAATATTAAGAGAACTGTGTGAGAAATCCAAATGCAACAATATTCACATTATAGGAGTACCAGTGGAAGAAGAGAGAGAAAAAGGGATAGAAAGTATCTTTGAAGAAATAATTGCTGAAAACTTTCCCACGCTGGGGAAGGAAATAGTCTCAGTCCACGGAAGCCCACAGATCTCCCAACACAAGGGACCCAAGGAAGACAACACCAAGACACATAATAATTAAAATGGCAAAGATTAAAGATAAAGACAGAGCATTAAAGGCAGCTAGAGAGTGAAAAAAGATCACCTACAAAGGAAAACCCATCAGACTGTCATCAGATTTCTCAACAGAAACCTTACAGGCCAGAAGAGAATGGCATGATATATTTAACGTAATGAAACAGAAGGGCCTCGAACCAAGAATATTGTATCCAGCATGATTATCATTTAAATATGACGGAGGGATTAAACAACTTCCAGACAAACGAAAGTTGAGAGAGTTTGTCTCCCATAAACCACCTCTACAGGATATCTTAAATAGACTGCTCTAGATGGAAGCACCCCTAAGGCTAAAAAGATGTCACTAGAGAAAATACAATCATAGCAAAGAAAGCAGACCATTAAAATACTAACTAAAGGCAAAGAATAAAACACCTAGTATATAAAGAATGGAGGAGGAAGAATAATAAGGGAGAGAAAAAAGGAAACATCAGACGGTGTTTACAATGACTTAACAATAAAGTTAAGTTAGATTGTTAGTTAGTAAAGAACCAACCCTTGAACCCTTGGTAACCACGAATCTAAAGCCAGCAATGGCAATAAGTACATATCTATCAGTAATAACCCTAAATGTAAAAGGACTGAATGCACCAATCAAAAGACACAGAGTAACAGAATGGATAAAAAAGCAAGACCCATCTATAAGCTGCTTACAAGAGACTCATCTCAAACCCAAAGATATACACAGACTAAAAGTGAAGGGATGGAAAAAGATATTTCATGCAAACAACAAGGAGAAAAAAGCAGGTGTTGCAGTACTTGTATCAGACAAAATAGACTTCAAAACGAAGAAAGTAGCAAGAGATAAAGAAGGACATTACATAATGATAAAGGGTCAGTCCAACAAGAAGATATAACCATTATAAATATATATGCACCCAACACAGGAGCGCCAGCATATGTGAAACAAATACTAACAGAATTAAAGAAGGAAATAGACAGCAATGCATTCATTTTAGGAGACTTCAACACACCACTCACTCCAAAGGACAGATCAACCAGACAGAGAATAAGTAAAGACATTGAGGCACTGACCAACACACTAGAACAGATGGACCTAACAGACATCTACAGAACTCTGCACCCAAAAGCAACAGGATACACATTCTTCTCAAGTGCACATGGAACATTTTCCAGAATAGACCACATACTAGGCCACAAAAAGAACCTCAGTAATTTAAAAATATTGAAATCCTACCAACCAACTTCTCAGATCACCAAGGTATAAAACTAGAAATAAATTTTAGAAAGAAATCAAAAAGGCTCACAAATACATGGAGACTTAACAACATTCTCCTAATTAATCAATGGGTTAACGACCAAATCAAAACAGAAATCAAAGAATATATGGAGACTAATGACAACAACAACACAAAGCCACAACTTCTGTGGGATGCAGCAAAGGCAGTTCTAAGAGGAAAATATATTGCAATCCAGGCCTATTTAAAGAAGGAAGAACATTCCCAAATGAATAGTCTAAAGACACAATTACTGAAACTGGAAAAAGAAGAACAAATGAGGTCCAAAGTCACCAGAAGGAGGGACACAATAAAGATCAGAGAAGAAATAAATAAAATTGAGAAGAATAAAATAGAAAAAAATCAATGAAACCAAGAGCTAGTTCTTTGAAAAAATAAACAAAATAGATAAACCCCTAGCCAGACTCATTAAGAGAAAAAGAGAATCTACACAAATAAACAGAATCAGAAATGAGAAAGGAAAAACAATGACAGACCCCACAGAAATACAAAGAATTATAAGAGAATATTATGAGAATCTATATGCTAACAAGCTGGAAAACATAGAAGAAATGGACAACTTCTTAGAAAAATACAACCTTCCAAGACTGACCAAGCAAGAAACAGAAAAACTAAACAGACCAATCACCAGCAACGAAATTGAATCGGTAATCAAAAAACTACCCAAGAACAAAACCCCCGGACCTGATGGATTCACCTCTGAATTCTACCAGACATATAGAGAAGAAATAACACCCATTCTCCTTAAAGTTTTCCAAAAAATAGAAGAGGATGGAATACTTCCAAACTCATTCTATGAAGCCAGCATCACTCTAATACCAAAACCGGGCAAAGACCTCACCAAAAAAGAAAATTACAGACCAATATCCCTGATGAACGTAGATGCAAAAATACTCAACAAAATATTAGCAAACCGAATTCAAAAATACATCAAGAGGATCATACACCATGATCAAGTGGGATTCATCCCAGGGATGCAAGGATGGTACAACATTCGAAAATCCATCAACATCATCCACCACATCAACAAAAAGAAGAACAAAAACCACATGATCATCTCCATAGATGCTGAAAAAGCATTTGTCAAAATTCAACATCCATTCATGATTAAAACTCTCAACAACAAAATGGGTATAGACGGCAAGTACCTCAACATCATAAAGGCCATATATAACAAACCCACAGGTAACATCATACTTAACAGCGAGACGCTGAAAGCTTTTCATCTAAGATCAGGAACAAGACAAGGATGCCCACTCTCTCCACTGTTATTCAACATAGTACTGGAGGTCCTAGCCACGGCAATCAGACAAAACAAAGACATAGAAGGCATCCAGATTGGTAAAGAAGTCAAATTGTCACTATTTGTGGATGACATGATACTGTACATAAAAAACCCTAAAGACTCCACTCCAAAACTACTAGAACAAATATCTGAATTCAGCAAAGTTGCAGGATACAAAATTAACACACAGAAATCTGTTGCTTTCCTATACACAAACGATGAACTAACAGAAAGAGAAATCAGAAAAACAATTCCATTCACAATTGCATCACACAGAATAAAATACCTAGGAATAAACCTAACAAAGGAAGTGAAAGACCTGTACTCTGAAAACTACAAGACACTCCTAAGAGAAATTAAAGAGGACACTAATAAATGGAAATGCATCCCATGCTCTTGGCTAGGAAGAATCAATATTGTCAAAATGGCTATACTACCTAAAGCAATCTACAGATTCAATGCAATCCCTATCAAACTACCAACAGCTTTCTTCAATGAACTGGAACAAATAATTCTAAAATTCATATGGAACCACAAAAGACCCCGAATAGCCAAAGCAATCCTGAGAAGGAGGAATAAACAGGGGGAATTACACTCCCTGACTTCAAGCTCTACTACAAAGCCACAGTAATCAAGACAATTTGGTATTGGCACAAAAACAGACCCACAGACCAGTGGAACAGAATAGAAAATCCAAACATTAACCCAAACATATACAGTCAATTAATATTTGATAAAAGTGCCTTGGATATACAATGGGGAGATGACAGCCTCTTCAGCAGCTGGTGTTGGAAAAACTGGACAGCTACATGTAAGAGAATGAAACTGGACTACTGTCTAGCCCCATACACAAAGGTAAACTCAAGGTGGATCAAAGACCTGAATGTAAGTCATGAAACCATAAAACTCTTAGAAAAAAACATAGGAAAAAATCTCTTGGACATAAACATGAGCAACTTCTTCATGAACATATCTCCCCGGGCAAGGGAAACAAAAGCAAAAATGAACAAGTGGGACTATATGAAGCTGAAAAGCTTCTGTACAGCAAAGGACACCATCAGTAGAACAAAAAGACATCCTACAGTATGGGAGAATATATTCATAAATGATGTATCTGATAAAGGGTTGACATCCAAAATATATAAAGAACTCACGCACCTTAAGAAACAAAAAGCAAATAATTCAATTAAGAATTGGGCAGAGGACATGAATAGACACTTCTCCAAAGAAGAAATTCAGATGGCCAACAGGCACATGAAAAGATGCTCCACATCGCTAATCATCAGAGAAATGCAGATTAAAACCACAATGAGATATCACCTCACACCAGTGAGGATGGTCAACATCCAAAACACAAACAACAACAAATGTTGGTGAGGATGTGGAGAAAAGGGAACCCTCCTACACTGCTGGTGGGACTGCAAATTAGTTCAACCATTGTGGAAAGCAGTATGGAGGTTCCTCAAAAAACTCAAAATAGAAATACCATTTGACCCAGGAATTCCACTCCTAGGAATTTACCCTAAGAATGCAGCAGCCCTGTTTGAAAAAGACAGATCCACCCCTATGTTTATTGCAGCACTATTTACAATAGCCAAGAAATGGAAGCAACCTAAGTGTCCATCAGTAGATGAATGGATAAAGAAGATGTGGTACATATACACAATGGAATATTATTCAGCCATAAGAAGAAAACAAATCCTACTATTTGCAACAACATGGATGGAGCTAGAGGGTATTATGCTCAGTGAAATAAGCCAAGCTGAGAAACACAAGTATCAAATGATTTCACTCATATGTGGAGTATAAGAACAAAGAAAAAAACTGAAGGAACAAAACAGCAGCAGACTCACAGAACCCAAGAACGGACTAATAGTTACCAAAGGGAAAGGGACTGGGGAAAATGGGTGGGAAGGGAGGGATAAGAGGGAAAAAGGGGCATTACGATTAGCAGACGTAATGTTGGGGGGGCACGGGGAGGGCTATACAACCAGAGAAGACAAGTAGTGATTCTATAGCATCTCACTATGCTGATGGACAGTGACTGTAATGGGGTGGGTGGGGGGGACCTGATGAAGGGGTAGTTTAATAACCATAATATTGCCCATGTAATTGTAGATTAATGATACCAAAATAAATTATATATTAAAAAAAAGAACCATAAATAAATAAATAAATGAATAAAAAGGCAGCATCAAATTAACACTCTAATGATCGTATTGCTATAAAGCTACCCAAATTTGACACCAACACTGTGTAGGTATCATTAACTCTTTTGCGATACGTAAACCTGGCACATTAATGCCACCGAGAAACCATCATTGCGTGGCTCACCGTGAGCATACAAGATTTACTGAACTGAACAAACCACTGCTAAAACGTGTACGCCTTAGCTGTAGGTCTTGTTTTTTCTGTTCTTATCTATTACACAAGATTTTCAGACAGATAAATTGAATCCAAACCTACTCTCTTTTTGCAAAAACACAAGTTGTCATAAACGTATACTTACTTCAGCCTTCAAACCAGTGGTCCTCTTAGGTGCCCAGAAAACCTGAAAACCAGGTATTTACAGACAAGTCAGAGATTTACCTGTTGAGATCAAAGCTGCAATCTCTCTTGTAAGTCAACCAAGAAACACGCTTCTCAAGTTTAAGTATGCTCTCTTATTTTTATGTTATAAAATGGGCTAGAGTTTAAAACAGACTAAAAACACTCAAAATCTTTGTTTCCAATACTGACTGTACTCTTGTTAATTATTCTAAATAATCAAGTATAGTCATAAAGTACAGACTTAGAAAATTCACAAGGTAGCTTTTAAAGCTTTGTAAACTTTTGTAAAGCTAATTTTACCAAAATTCCTCAATATACTCAAATAATTTCTAAGACCTAGATCGTAAACATTTTTCTTCTCCTTTTCATGATTATCAATCTAATTTCTTTTTTAAAATTTATCAGTTTTTAAAGGCTCTGGCATGGCTGACATTAAAACTATGTGGCTAATATTAAATATAAATACAAGGTTAGGAAATTTTTGGTTACAGTCATTGAATGAGTTTTAGGATAACTCTTTGGTGGGAAAAAACTTCCTAAAAACCTTAGAAATAAAAATAATACCACAGAGAATCTGCCTGTTTACAAGTCACTCTCAAGGCAGAGACCCAGTGCAGAAGCTGGATTCTGCCTGTTCTTCTCCAATCAGTTGGTCAAGTTATTTAATCTCTTTGAACCTTAATTTCCTCATTTGCATCTAAGGACGAAGCCCAACTTCCTTAAGTGTGGAAGATTCACAATAATGTTGTTCATTTCCGTTAGGGTCTAAATACGTTTTAGCAACTGAATTTAATAATTTCAAAAGATGGAATAGACCTAGAAAGATTTTATTAACCTCCATCCTCTAGCATGTACAATCCTAGGAAATTATTTTATCTCTTTACAGTGTCAGAATGGCGACTAGAATTTACATCTAGAGTGGACAAGTGGGAATGTTCTATTATATTACATTCTAAATTCTAATGGAGCAATGACAAGGATTATACGAGAAACATAGCTAAAGCACATAGCATAGTGCTTGGCTAAATAAAGAATTATATTTTAGTACAGAGTAGTGGTGAAGAGCATGGATGTTGGTGCCAGACTGATGGAGCTAGGATCCTGGCTGTGCCGCCTATCAGCTGTATGACTGAATTGTGCCTTAGTATCCTATCCTCAATAAGAAAATGGAGATAACAGAGGTGCTGAGAGGATTCACTGGGTTACTCCACGAAAAGGACTTAAACCAGTGCCTGGCACACAATGAACACTCAATAAATGCTTGTCATTGTTACTACTGTTGATACATTTTAGAACAAATCATGTCTTTGAAATTTACCTTAATACAGTAGAAGCCAAATGAAGTATTTCAGTTTTATTCAATAACATTTAAGCATAAACTATCAGATGTTCTGCTGGAAGAGGAGTTAAAGATACGGACGGCCCCAACAAAGAGAAGTTTCAGAAGAAGAGCAACCACAGAACCTCAATTCTCTGTAATATGTGCCAGAAGGTACCTCATTTAATCAAATTAAGATCCCATTAATTATTAAGAAGTACCCTAATTTCAGAGGTTAAAATGTGAAAAAATATATTAGAATCAAAGAAATGCAACAGGAGAAGTTAATGGTACATAATTAAGGTGGAAAGGTTCAAATATGGTTAATGCAAGCTACAGAAAAATTTATGCTGGCATTTAAGCTGATGTTGAGCCTTGCATGATAAAATAAAGAGGAGAGGTTGGGGAGACCTTTTGGGTAAGCAGCCCATATAGGGGGAACATGCTGTGCAAAGTTACAAGTACATGAAAATGTATAGTTCCGCGGTGCAGACGACATGTTGTGCATGGTGGGCAAGGGGGAAACAATGGGGGGAACAGATGGTAGATCAGAAATAAGGCCAGGCTGTGGTCCTTATCTCTATGGTAGTAGCTCCACTGATGCATACATTACTTATACTGACTTATCTATCCAAACGAATTCCTTGATGTAAAACTGACTCCTTGATGTAACTTCAACCTAACTGAAGTTTGATTAAATTACCTATTTAACTATCTTGATCAGGTAAGAGGGCCTCTCTTCCATACCTCTCTGGTGGACCATGGCTTTGCAATCACTTTTGTCCTTGAAGACTCCAAAATATTCAGGCATCAAAACACCACAAATGTTTTTTTTTTTGAAAAGCCTATTGAACAAGATGAATAAGCAAAGGAGTAGGAAAAGTAGAAAAAATATATATATATATGTACGTATATATGACAACAGACTGAATATGAGAGCAAGCACCCTGAATTTATGAAGCACAATTAATCTTGCAAATCAAATGAATACCTACGAAACTTGCTGTATCTTGGTCCTGAACAGTTCAAACTAACAGGTTGAAAAATATGGTCAATATTGTACAAATATTTCATGCCTCACAAATAAACCTATATCCTCATGCTTTCTAATCATCTTTTTTACCTTCAATTTTTTCGTCAGTCCAATATTTGTGTGTTTCCAGGGCTTAAGTTTCCAAGGATGAAAAACTTAGATGATACATTACATATTTCCTTTAAAGTTGATTATAATTAAAATAAAAACAAACTTCTTTCCACATTTGAAAACAACTTCTATGGGGTAAGAGCAGAGGAAGGTGTTAGATATCAGTGGTTTATCTAGTACATTAGAACTCCTTCCCAAACTCTTTGAAGAAATTATTCACATTTTGCTTCTCGTCCTCCCTACAAAGAAATGGTTGCTTGTCTACTCAAAAGACATACTAAATCAACATGTGTGTTTGGGATCCTGACCAATTATTGGAGGACACCATAAGCACTGAATCAACTCCAATCATCAAGCAGAGTACTTCTATTCTTAGGAAACAGCAGGGTTTGGTTCAGTTGGCAACACTCCTGGCCTCTGGATCAAGAGGTCACAGTCTCACATTTCACATAGGAACTCCAGTTTACAACCCTTGCTAACACTCCTGCAGAATAATTCAATAGGCATTAAATGACAGTCCCATCAGAAACCAAGTATCCAGTAAAACTCCAAATCCAGAAATATAAAAGGGAAATAAATTGGACATACCAATCCTTTTTAAACAAAGGACTGTATACTTAGAAATACTTAGCAATGGGGGTGAGAGGAGAGAGAGAAAGAGAGACTGTATGAGTGTGTGTGTGTGTGTGTGTGTGTGTGTGTGTGTGCGCGCGCGCGCGCGCGCGTTGGCCAAAGGTAGGATAAATGAATTCTATTTCATAACTATATTGGCATTTGCTTTTAAATACTGCCCTGTTCCAAAAAAGGTAGGACATCTCCAATAAAGTTTGTATTTAAAGCAAGCTTCTGGCTGTTAAATATTTCTACTAAATAATTTAGCTTCATACTACGGTGGTGGGCTAAAAATAAGGAAAAATTTGCAGAAATGAGAGGCCATATCAAGTGATTTCATGTAGACAATCCACAAGCACACAACACAGACAGGGTGGCACCAAGTGATTAACAGCTCTTTACAAAAATAGATAAATAATGTTGCAATACATGCGCTCTCATTTGAAACACTAGGCTGAATTCCTGAAAGCAGAAGCTTATTCTGTACTTTAAAAATAGGCATCCTAGTAAAATCAGTAAGCCTCATTTAAAATGCATAGAGCAAGGGTCTTAAAGAATACCAAGGTCTTAAAATACCATAAGATAAATTTCCTTAAATAAAACTATTTTTTCCCTATTTACACAATTAAGTATCTTATTCCCCTGGAAATAATTCAGCCCTAAGATTATGAGAAAAACTATGTAACTTCAATTAATTTTGTACATAGTTGAGAAAAAAATTCTGTGTGTGGGTATAAATAATCCTTTATATTGCCATGAATTTTCAGTTTTCTTTTTAAACGGGCTTGTCCAGTGTTCAAACAGCTTTAGCTATGAGCTCTTGATCACAGGTCTGGAGCCGGAAGGCACCCAGGAGGTCATCCTGTCTCTTCGCACACTGGCTGCCAGTGCTGGAACGCCCTCTCCCACACACCTGCCAACCTGTACATTTGTCTTCCTTGCGTGTCTTTATCATGAACACCACTTTATCTTAAATCAGGTACATGACAGAAATCATTCCTACTGGTTAACAACATTCCCACAAGTGGGAAATTCCAATAGGAAGTTCCACTGAGGAAGTTAAAATAAATGAGTATCAATTTGACTTCGCTATTTTCACATTATATAAAAGCAGAGCAGCAGAAGCCTAAAAGAAATTACCAAATTCTAATCCAATGTACAAGTACTAACATGTAATTCATTCAACTAAAACACTGGCTTTCGGGTAAAGCAAGATGTCTCCGCAACCTCCTCTCCCTTACTACTTACTTACACCACATGAGCTGCTCTTAGCAATAAGCCAAGCCAGGTAATAAGGGACAACATTTATATGGTCCTCTACAGTTTATGTAGTACTCTCATGTACATTATGATAAATAGATATAAAATAATAAAGGGGACTTAAATCAGCAGCAGTTGGTGGAGGCTGGGGAAAGGAGGAAGCGCTGGCTAAACTTGCACATCTGTAAAATGAGGACCCGCCCATTTCACAGCTTGATGTGTTTAATGACGTGAAAGACTACATAGGAAGTATACTATGAATCTGAAAGGTCTTTTCAGTTCATTCAACAACTATTCCATAAGTGGATACTCACATCTAAACCACTGGGAAAGTTTTTGACTGTAAGTAATTCATCCTTACTAGTGCCATTTCTTTTAAGGAACATGGTAGTAATTAAAGCACTCTCGTTTAATTCAGCAAATGTTTATTAATCACCAAATAAGTATGCAATATTGAGTAAGACTCTATGGGAAATACAGTGTAGATTTAACTCAGTCTACAGAAAAACTTGTTACAGGACAAAAACAAAAAAACTTTAAGAAGACAGCCGAAGAAATAGCTCATGCTATGGAATGACACAGGCCTAAAGGGGTGAATCTGTGTGTAAGTTACTTCACCTCATCAAGGCAGCCCACCAACTCACAAAACACGTAACATCTACGTCTACAAAACTGGGGAGAGGATTCCATGAGATAAGGCATGAGCATTCACACAGCAAGTATTCAAGACTTAGTTACTTCAACTTTAAGACAGTAGTTTTAAATATATGTAAGACAAATTTTACATGCTCCAAAGGAGGTTTCTTTAAATGTTTTTCTTTTAAATTAAATATAAACAGAAATCACTATATGAGTAGGGACTCACAAAATATTAGCGTTCTTCCATACACTAGAGTGAATAAACCAGCTAAACAATTTGCATTACTACCTACAATGGGTTAAAAAAATATTCTAAGTTGTATCTGACAATCAAAACAGTCCAAAATTAAAACTGACTATAAAGAACATATTCCAAAGATATGGAAAGTGTTTGGTACTGCTATGCTTTGGCTCTGACAACAATGAATAGCTCTTCTCACAAGCGGCTATAATAAGCCCATTTTTTTGGCCATCAGGGATACTGACTGCCTCTCAGTTTTTGTGCTAATGGAGAAGATACAAATGAGAAACAGCTCAAAGTTTAAATCCCCAATTTCTTTTTTCTAGTGTCCCTTTCATAATGCAACAGATAATAAACAATTACTGATATGTCAGCATTTTCTCAAACAGCTAGAATTTCTAGTATCAGTTTGCTTGCTTACCAAAACAATACCCCAAAACTAATCACTGATTCTTTATCTAGACAGATCAATCCTGTCTTTTCTAACTCCTTCAGCCCTAAATATCAATTCGACCTTAATTTCTACCTAAACCCTAATGTCACTGGGAGAGCTTTTTTATTTTTTATTTACCTACATAGTTAAGTCACAATAAAAAAAATCCTTCCCCTAAAATACCTCTCCTATTGCCAACATTACTAAGTGTTTTTGCTTAGTGGTAGCTTTTATATATTAAACTGATTATACTTTATACTATATGGAAAGCACTGTAAATATAGCATCATGTCAGAAAATACTTAATATTTATATACAAGAACTGAGAATTGTTAATTTTTTTTTACTGATTTTCACAGCATGTTAAGAGCTGGAAAAGTTCTTAGAAATCATATATACTAAAGGTAACTGTACAGATGAGGAAACCAGGGCTCCTGGAATTAAGTGAGTAAATCAGCCAGCCTCTGACATTTTTAAACATTTATTATATGCCAGACACTGCTAAGTGCTTGAGACATAATGGTGAACTGAAAGGGCTTTGCAACATCCAGTAGGAGAGACAAGCAATCAATCAGGCAACTGAAATTCAAATAAGACGGGAAATTTTTTCACCAGATGTAGGATTATACAAAAATCCCATCATCAAGTTACAAAACCATTCACAAATAAAGCAAAATGAACAAAAGGATTCAGTATCGAATAAAATCCTACCCATCCTTCAAATACAACCAAAGGTCAACCTCCCCCACAAATGTATCCAACGCAGTCTCTTCTTTTTCTGGGCCACCAATACGAACTGCAGACTGTTTAGGGCTTATTACCACACTACTGAGCAGTCTGCTAGGTATTTTCTCGAGACACTGTTTCACAAATTTTGCCTCCTAAACTGAAGACTGGGACCATGTAGCTCTTAAACCTTCTATTTCCTAGCTCTGAACACACTACTGAAGCTTTCTGAAACAAATGAAAATAACTCAAATGTTCCTGAAATGATGGGAACAACATTTAAAAGCAATTCTCAAAGCTTTTTGGTGAACAGTTAATAAGTGCTGACACTACTCTAGGTTTGGGGGATACATTATCAACAAGTCTGTAAGTGAAAATGTCCTTACTCCTAATGAAATAAGGTTCAAGTGAGGCCAGAAGATCAGATTATAAAGCTGACCTGGGGGTAGGAAAAATCTGGGGAAACACGCTAAAAGCAACTGACATCTGAGTTGAATCTTTGAAGGAATTTGTTACTTCAATAGTTACTTATTTAAGATGGGGGCGGGAGGGGAGGAAATCCAAAAGCAGTTCCCAAAAGTTACCATTTAGCTAAATATAGAAATGCCCTAAATCTCAACTTTGGTCACAGAACTAGGATGTTTTTCTCAACTGTAACTGCCATAGTTATGAAAATCACTATTTTGCTCCATCTTTGAAATTCAAGAGATTATTCAGAGATTAGAAAGCCATGTTTAAAAGGCCTCATAATTTGGGGGGACATCCTTTAATGATACTGTTCTCTTTTCCCTTTTAGTCTATGCTGTCGACTGTCATGGGTTGGTTTATATGGGGGCAGGGAGTTACAAAGACATAGTTAGTAAATAATTACCTCTTATAATGTCCATGACCAGAAAACCATTTCAAATATCCTAGATTATTAGTCACAAATTGCAACAGTTTCAAAGCATTTGAATTAAAATATTTCAATTATTGTAACAATTTCTGATTTTATCAGTTAATGCTTTCTTGAAGTTAAAATTACAGCTATTGTCAAAAACCTTTTTTCTCAAGTCACTTAAAATTTTCCTGAAATTCAACTCAGGACAATGGGAATTTTTTTTTTAATAGGACAGAAAATAGTGACCAATGGCTAAAATTTTTAGGCATCAGACTATAGAAAAATCACTCCATTTTAAAAGTTTGACACCAAGTAGAGGAAAGGTGGTAAAATTCACAGATTGGAAGTAGATAAAACTGCTACTAATTTTATCCTGAGCAGACTGAAACTCACTGGTTTTCAGTTCACCATGTGCTGTTATCTAGTCAAATACAATTTCCAACCACATTCAGATAACCTAATTACATCCCTTGATGACAAAAGACACAAGTGAGGCCATTTTATTTTACTTTCTATTACTATTTAACACAAAAACTCTATAGAGAAAGGAATACTGTTTTCATAGATAAGCAAAACAACTACCTAAAATCCAAAAATCAAACTCGAACATAGGCTCCAGGTCTAAAAGATATATACATTAAGCTGGAATTCATTTGACAGACAACCCCCAACATCTGTTTTCGTGAACTTAAGCAAAACTCTTGGACAAGTTCTGCATTTGATAAGATGACCTGACTTTAATTAACTAAAAGGGAGTGGGGGCTGGGGTCTGAAAAATCACTGTATTCTTGGATGAACTATTTCTTGAAAATTAAAAATCTAGTTTATAATGGCTTTATAATTTTATAAAATTTTAACGGCTGAATAATTTAACTGTTAGAAAGTTTTAAATACTTGAAACCCTCCTGCTCTTTATAAAGTAAGCAACTGACAATAATTGAAGAGGATAAACTGCACAGCAGTAGTTCTGAACCCTTACTCCACACAAGCTGCAAGGTGAGGGCCTCGGGGACTGCCGGCGTGTAATCCACTACTTGCTCAGCAACTTTGCTGTAATGGCTTCAAATTGCAGGCCTGAGGAAATGCTCCATAAATAGCTGCTCTTTTTTCTTGTAAAGCCTCTTCATAGACCTAATACAACTCCACTACCAAAAATGGAGGACTCATCATGGACCTTTTTTTTTTTAATAAGTCAAGAGAATAACTAGGCATATCCTGCTAACCACGTTACTCATTTTGGGAGTATGAATCAGTGCTGAAATCTGATTCACTGTTTAGATCAGTTTTTTAATCACTCAACTTCATGAACAGGAAAAAGCACTTGTTTTTACAGGACTTTAGAAAAAAAGATAAATGCTTAGCTTTGAAATTAAATGTTTGAGAATGTCTTCATTAACTCTCAGTGAAGCAGTATTCCTTAAGTGTTCATTCATAAGTAACCTGGAAACCTAGACAAGTGTAATGTGGTCACAGAAAACACTTTTAGGAAGCAGGAACAACATAAACAGCCTAAAGTCACTGTGAGTACTTGCCTCCTTCATTATCTTATGTTTATGTATATTTACACACATTAACATCTATTACTTAATAATTCATATAACTTACTAGTCTGTAAGTTAACAAAAATTCAATAACCAATTAAGTCAAATCTATTAGCAGTAACAATGAAGATTTTTCTCAACTGAATTCTGGTAGAGAAAGAAAGCAGCAATGTAATTAAATCAAATACAAATAGGTACCAGGAAATCCAGGTTCCATTTCTCCTACAGTTTTCCATCTGAGTTCATGCGTAAGTTAAATAAAGATAAGTAACTTAAAATGAGGCAGATTTTGGTAAATACCCGAGTCAAGTTTTAGAGGATAATTACAGTTAGATGTCAATTAGAATGCATGGTCTTGAACATAAATGCTGAACTGTAACCAAAAAGCCCATATTCTGTCTAACCTACTTAACAATTTAAAAATAATTTGACTCATCTGATGGCATCTCCAGAGGAAACACCTGTCAACTTTTATTAAATTATTACAAAAAATTAGATTTTACTTAACAGTATTAACTGTTTTTCAGTGACATTATGTTCTACCCTGAGTTTCTTAGACCCCAGATGGTAATTCATCTAAATTGAGCATTATTTTTAAAAAACTTCCAATCCAAGTGTGGTAGATTGAGAAATAGGCCACAATTATTTTATAGTTCCTCCTATTAAGAGGCAGTCTACTTCCCAAGCCTTTGAAGATGGGCTAACCCTGTTCCATGCTTAGACCAACAAATGTAGTAGAAGTGACATCATGTAACCACCTCAGGACGTTGGTTTTGCAGCTTCTGCGTTCATCCTCTTAGAAGGGTCCTGACATGTAAAGGAATCTCTGTGTATGCACAAGAGATCATGCAAGGATGCAACAAGATGGCAGGCTCTTACAAGCCACGAGAACAAGTCTCAGAATGAAGCCTACCTTGCTAGCACCTGGATCTTGGACTTAATAGCCTCCACATCTATGAAAAATACTGGGTGACTGTTTAAGCCACCAGCCTTTTTTTGTTACATCTGCCCAGCTTACTAAAACAACCAGTAACAGTAGATGACCTCCATGTGGCTTACTATAAAACACACTTGAAATCTTAACAGTCTAATATGTTGCTATTGACTATCTTTATTTCTTGATTACTAGCATTCCTGAACTCCTAATTTTCTTCCAAAACCGTATTAAACTCTTGAGTTCAGGAAAAGAATTCTGACAGCTCTGTGTCCCACATAAGTTTAACTAATAAATTTAAAACCCTAAACGGTCTTAAAAGACAAAATTTCCACAGTTAACTTAAAATGATGATAGGCAGAATATTAGATTTGCTTTAGAATTTATTTTAATAAAGTTAATTAGCAAACAAGCACTCAAATAATTATTTGGTTTGGTAAAGAAATAGACTAAAGCATTTGATTCTGCTTGTCTAACACAAATTCTAAAGCTTAATTCAAAAAAATTCTTTAAATCTCTAAAAGTAAATGTTTCAGTCATGAGCAGCTTTTCTCTGCAACTTTAAAAAGTAAAAAATTTGGCAAAGTTTTTACACATTTCACAATTAATTAAATGTGTGCAGTAAAATTTAAACAAAAAAATGTCAATTTATGAAAAGGGTTTATATCCACTTTGCACAATTCTAATAAAGTTTACCTGGTAAACAAATACACAGTAAGCTAAATTTAAACAGTACAAGAAAAATGAAAATCCCTTTCAACTAGCATTTTCTGACAAATAGTGTCAAAAAATAAGCAAAAAAAAACTTACTGTAACATCAAAATAAACTTTAAAAATTCATACAAGATACAACTGGATTTGACAATGTTCACATTTGATCCGCACTTAAAAAAAAATTTTTTTTTAAGCACTAAATAAAAACCAAGCCATTTAATTTGTTTTCTCAAGTGCTCTGATACTAGAACTGTTTTTTTTTTAAATGCCCAAAGTCGGGTGCTTTTTAACTACTAATTAACAACTTCATTTTGATGGAGGGAAGAGTCTCCTAAGATGTAAATATCATTCAAAGTGGGAAGGGCAAACCCTTTTGCTGTTACAGTTCTTGCAGCTGTCTTTGACTTCCCACATTCTCTGCCCCCACATTCACTGAGTTGAAAATGCTAATTCCATAAGCATAACTTGAGTTCTGTCTCTTCCCGGTCCCACTGTCATGACCTCATTACTTCTCCTGTGAACTCCCACAGCAAACTACTCACTGTTATCACTAAAATTCACAACAGAATTTTACTTTTTATTCAGTTAATTCTAAAGCAATCAAATATTCCCTACCCATGGACCAAACACGTAATACTTATTTATTTATATCCAAAAAACAAGCAATATCTTTTTTAAAATAGTTCTCATTATTTGAGTTAAAGAATAAACTCGAACTTATAAAATTAGAATACACAAAACAAATACTCTAGCATCTTTTTAGCACAGAGTTGCATAGCAATATTATGCAGGGACTACAGGCATTAATCAAGGTGACTTATCCAACAGACTGAAATAAATGAGCAGTCTAAGGGATGCCACCTGCCAATAACTATAACAAGAGCTACATACATAATGCTGAACAAATAGGACAAGTTCTATATCTTTATTGAGCTTATAATTGGTTAGCATCAACAGGTTCTCCAGTGATAACACTGAAAAGGCAAAACGATGACTTGCAATGAATGGAACTGTGAGATACAGTCCACTCACATATTATTTTGTCCCAACTCTACACAGTGGGACCCAGCAAACTCTTAAAATGATGTCTGCCACACAAAACCACTAAGTAGGAATTTACAAAGTGAAGAGACCACTAAGCACGTATAGTGAATTCAAAGAATATAACTAAGAATAGCCGGAAGCAAGAAACTATAACCACAACACCACCAAGTGACCCAACACACACCATCCAGAACCAAGTGGGTCTTTTTTGAGAAAAATCGCCCTGTGTTTGAGAAAGTAGAATTAGGCCACTGATGGACAGGGCATGCCATGCAAAATCTTATCTGTAGTGTGATGGCACTAACTGAAAACTTAATAGACAGGTATATAAAGGGCATTCTTTATATTCAAATACAGATGATGATATTAATTTTGTGTAACTGTTTCCAGACAATGATATACAAAATTAATAACACTGTCTTAAATCAGGGATTATTTTGTCACCCATAAGAGATCTGTACCAGTCCTAACAGGAAAGTCTGCACACCCTCCATCCGGGAGGGGTAAAAAGTGATCCTATTACATCATCTGGAGCTCATCCAAACTACACAAGCTCGGAAACATAACCTATATCAGTCTGAACATGTGTAGAGGAAAAACAGAAACATCTGTATTTTGGCCAACTCTTCCTCAGAGGGTTTTTTTTTTAATCTTAAAAAAAAAAGTTATCCAGAAAAGTTGGTAAATTTTAACTATGACCCTTATCACTATTAAGGATTCGCTCCAGGCAGGCCTCAGAAACTCCATTTACTTAGCTCATTTTTAACTTCAGCACTTGGCTACTTGAACACTTCCTTACTGTACATATTTAACTAAGATGCATTGATTCTGTTCCATTCCTTCACACCATTCAACATTTTCATACCTTTTACAACCCAGAAGTATCCTTTCGGTATCATCCAACGCTCTTCTCTGATGGCTAGAGTGCTCTGGTCTCATATTATGTTGGTTACTTAAGATTTTGTGTGTTTTTTAAAAGGATTGCTTTTCTTCCTCTTCTGCCACAGATTTCCATATGTAACTGCTTTTTAATTGAAATCAAGGCAGAGAATGATGAAAAAGTGGATTTGGAGAAATTCATCTTGAGATCAACAATAACAAAAGGTCTTAGGACACCTCAGTCACCACCTATGGGTGACTCTATTTTATCCTAAACCCAGTTTTTATGAAATTCTAACTACTTACAACTCCATGGATGATTTATGGGTAAAAAATATTCTCTCCATATTAATATTATCATTATCCTATGACATTTACAATGGCCTATTGAAGACTAAGCACAGGCTATTTTTCTGAGCTATCTGTTCAAGAGCACTTGCCAGGGAAAGCAACAATCAAACCTAAGATAAAATCAAGTCACATACCTCTGGAGGTTAACCTACATAAGTATACCACCAATTCCTTAATCAATGAAGTATGCATAAATATTTTTATTCTACCACCACGTACACTAATGAAAACTAGGTGGAAGCAAGACAGACACATGCTGATTTCCTAAAACTGTTTTACTTTAAAGTCTTCCTTTTTAAAGCTGTGCATACTACACAAAGAACTTAAAAATGACATACAGAAATATGTCCACTGCCGTATACAAGAATAGGAATTAAGTCTCCCGTCTTTCTGTCCCTTCACACTATTTCAGAATCCAAACCCTCTGAACAAAATTTGTCCACTGCCCGATGTCATCCACCCTGCTGTCAGGGTATACAGTCACCCCTTTAAGAAAATCTAACACATGAAGATGTCAACTAGCAAAACTGATGCTTAAGGGGAAAAATGCAACTGAATTAAACATTTGCCTGGTTAAAACATTTACTTAAGTATTTGTTAAAAAGAAATCCTATATTATTTAAGTCAAATCATGAAACTGTCAACAGTCACTGTTTTGAGATTTAGAAAACTGGAAACTTTATATAGTCAACCTAATAATTACAAATGGGATTCACAAAAATTCAGAGTACATACAACCTTTTAAAAACCTACCACAGAACACCCTCCCTGACCCAGGTGGGAGATGGGAAATTTATATCTGAGAGAAATGGACCCAGAGGCTCTGGATTCAGATACCTGATAAGAGCCTTGAGCAGGGATGAAGCCCCACACTCTTCAGCCCTAAAACACTGGTGGTTTAGTCTTAAATCCCACTGCCATCACACTCTCTAGAGAAGGGACTGGCAGATTTTTATCTGCAGAAACAGGCCACTACAAGAGAACCTGACATTTAGGGCTCCCCATCACTTCAGGACTTGGCTGGTCCCAGTTGTATCACTCCAGTGAAGCCCACTTCAGACACTAAAACCAGAGGACAATTTAAAAAAAAACACCCACTATACATACTATCCTCAGAGAGATAATTTATTACTATATCCATGAAATAAGACCATCATCTTATTAAAAATAATAAAGGAACAATGAGCTCAGAAAAAGAGCCCCTAAGAAATTAAGAATGATAAATTGCTCTTTGGAAAAAATAACTGAAAAATTAAAAGCTAAAGTTGAAGGAATCTCCCAGAAAGCATAACAAAAGGCGAAGTGAAGGAAAACAGGAGTTGAAATGAAAAAATTAGAGTTATTGTGACTAGCAGGCATTCCAGAAATAGAGAACAGATAAAATAGACTGTAAGAAATTACCCATGAACTAATAAAATAAATCATTCCCAGGACCAAAGGACAGGGCAACTGCACCGCAAAACTTTAAGGGGGCAACATTCACACCGGAGACCGTTTCCAAACCATGCAATCTCTACAGTGAATAAGAAAAGGTACATGCCAAGGCATATTGTGAAATTTAAGATCACTCCCCCCACATAATAGAGGAAAATACTGAAACCCCCAAGGGAAGCAAATTTAAGTGCTCAATAAAAAAACTGGAAGGTAAAATAAAATGGAGCACTGCCCTTGGAACTCCAGGGGAAAATAACCTTGAATTCTACGACCGAACTGCCCATCAAATGTCAACAGTTAAAGGTATTTTTAGATATAAAAGATCTCAATGCATGCTTTGTCTCAGAAAGTTCCTGAGGGATGAGCCCACTCTAAGAGTGGGCAAATCAAGAAAGAGAAAAATAGTAAATAGGGCATTTAACCAGGAAGAGTGATACAGGGCTCCACCGGGATGAAAATGAAGAAGTCCCAGGATGTCAACTCTGAAGCAAGTCGAGAGCTACGAATCTAGCCCAGTGCAAGACGACAGAAGATTCAGAGATTTCTCCAAGAGGGCAAAAAAGCAACAGAAATTCAAGTGAAAAAACAAGGCAGTCAACAATTTCAAGAAAATATCAAACTTGTTGGGAAAATGATAATACATTATACAGCTTAGCTATAGGCATACCCTTAGGAGTCATAACAATGTAAAAATACTTGAAAAATGTATAGTAATTATATTGGAAAGATAAAGAATTTAGGGGGTGCAGAAAAGTTTAAAAATAGCAGTGTAGCACATTTTACAAATAAGGAATTTTTTTAAGTACAGGGGTGGGAAATCTCAAAGGGGCTGAAAGTGTTTGCATCTGGAGAATGCAAGCCAGAGATACAGAAAAGTGGCCGAAAACTGCTTTTTCTTTTTGAACCTCACAGTACTAAGGGATTTTTTTAAGTCTATGTGTATGTTACTACTCTAAAAATTAAATGTCAAAATATATATTTATATATGAGGCTATGAAAACAAGTATATTCGAATCCCTCTCCTCTGCAGAATCTAGGTGATTCATCCCCTTTCTTCTTTCCCGAATTTTCTAATTCTAATGAACATGTTACAAAATCCACATTCATGCTTGTACACAAAAAAAATCCACATCTTACCCTGACTTCTAGATGGGAGATTTTACTTCTTCCCCATGTCAGTATATAAGAAGCTAAATTTCAAACTTTTTAGTCCACATTCAGCTTTGTGAAAGCAAATAATAGCACTCTGAAGAAAGTCATCTTTACTCCGAGCCCCAAATCAAATAGTCTTTGGTAATTTTTCAGGCATCTATCAAAAAGCACATCTCTCTAAACATACTTACTGGTCAAATAAAGACCTTACTTTAAAAATAAACAGAAAACCTTCTAGCTTTAGGTTAAGCAAGCAACTGCAAGAGGAAGGAAAGAGCTTTTAATAAAATATGTCCTCACTCCCCGCCAATCAGGACCCAGCCGAGGAATTTGGTAAATCTAGTGACTAACATAATCCCGTGAAAAGATACAGAAGCACACTGAAGTGTAGATAAGTAACAGCACCAACCACAAATAAAGCACTGATAATACCTCATGGAAGAAAAACAGTAAATGTTAATGGTGCTCCATTTGCATTATTTTGTTAATTTGCAACATTATTCAGACATTTTACGGTTTAATATGTTAAAAATTATGGTTCGTCTCAAACTAGGAGCCAAACAAGGATTGAACTACTGACACTTTTTGACCAAAATATTGAAGGAAGAATTAAAAACAAAAGAAGACGACCATTGTGATTTACACCAAACTCCTCTGCTTGCTTTTAGAAAGGGTCAAGCACTGCACAAATTCAAGTGCTTCTATGGTGGTGGTACACGGTCCCAGGAAACCTGGTACTACGGTACTTATACAACCAGAACCACAAAGCAATTCTTCATAAAAACAGCAACGTCCCTTTCATGGCTTGAAGTTCTGATTAATCCTACAATCAGAATCCCTTTTTGTAAGAACTGCATCACTGAGTAACCATAGTTATAGAACCACACATCTCTTTAAGACCTCCCTTTATGCAACGCTACTCAACTATTACTAAACTTTCAAGCCATAATAAATGGCTAAATCAGGCTATTACTGAAGGTAGCAAATTAAGTTTGAATAATCTTAAATCTTAACAACTGATTTTTAAACTTCAGTATACATTTTGACAAGATTACATTTAGAGTTTACCTCTCCTCAAAAAGCCTCAAGGTAAGAGGCAATTCAGAGATTTTAGAATGCTAATTCACATTATTTTTCTAACTATAAAGTAAAACATTTCTCTATATTATTAACGAAGACTCATCTCAGCGTTTGTTTCAAAAATTGTTTTTAAAGTTTCAACTACTCAAATACTACCTAGGTTTTTCCTCAGTAGTTAACATGACGCTTTTGGGAAAAGGGTACTTTTTTAAAGTTATTTTTTGAAGAAAATGAGCCTAGCATCTTGCAGCCAATTCAGTTTGATGCATTTAAAATCCAGTTTGTTCACTAAATGTCTTTCTTAGTTAACACTGAAAATACTCATTATTTTCCCCAGGAAATAAATTAATCTCTATGTTCTATTTACTCTGTCACATACACTATCTTCCAACTGTTTTCTTCTGCCACTGTATTCAACAGTTCCTCCAGAGGTGTCCGCCTAAATCCTTGTGGCACTCTGGGCCGTTCTTCCCCGGGATGCCCACCCACTGAGCAGAGGCAGCATTTTTTCTGAGAACTGAAGGCATACTTTCATCTTCTCTCTCCACTCAACAGCAAGACAAACAGGCAGAGACTGGCCCTCCCTGCTGAGAGAGAGATACTTTGTGACTGCGATTTGAACCGTTTTCATTTTTGCAGCTTAATTATCATTTAATTGTAATACTACAAGCTTTTCATTTTAATGGGGAATTATTTGGGATACACTTGATATAGCCAAAAAACAAAATAGCCTTATTCTGTAAGAAATTTCTTATTTAAAACATCAGATCTTTACTATAATAATAATACATATTGTATGTGTTTATAGTCTTCTACTGAGCAAGTGTTTAGGAGAAGAAACAGGTCAAATTATAAGAACAGTTTAATTCACCTCTAATTGATACATTTCTGAAGTAGCTTCAAATAGGGCAGTGGAGCATTCATTTCTGAAAATTATATATGTAGCAAAAAAAGAATCAAACCATTTATTGTGACCAATATTATCTGCCAGGGAAATTCATTTAATGTAATACTGGCTAAATTATATGCTGTGCAATGTTGAAAATCTCCAAAAAAATACATTTTTAAACTATGAATCAAGATACTCAATATAATTGTAATCAAGTCAGAGCCAAAGAAATCCTGAATCTTCAAGGACTAAAAACACTGTGGCCAATTATTCATAAAATGATAATAGAAATGAAACAAAATCATCTTTTTAAAAACTGTAAGAACATTATTAAAACAATGTAAATCTACAAACTTTTAAAATCAATGGATCACATTTTTAAATCCTAAGGTACTATATGGTACATTATATACTATTTGTATGTGGTAATAATTACAAGGTATCAGATTCAATAAAATAAATCTAAGTAGAAATACTCCTTGTAACCAGAGATATTATAGAATACTAATTCAGGAAGTTATTCAGCAGCTTATAAAGAAATAGGAAGTTGTTGACCACCTACTTGAAGAACTATTTCCTGCAGGAAAACTGTAAGACAGCTGAAGAAGGCAATAATTCTCACAGTAATAGAAAGAATTCTTTTTAAGTAAAAGCTCAATATATAATGTTGAATAAATTAGTTTTATTAAACAGCAAACTCAAGAAGACAAATATTATATATAATATACAGACTTAAGCTTTTTTTTCATACTTCACAATCATACCAGAGCTTGAATATGTGTAGAAGACAACTGTAGGTAGTGCCATACTTCTACCTTAACACATGCCAAACTAAAGGGCAAGTCTTCTCCAGATCTCACTGGCCTAGGGAAGGCTTTAAAAATACCAATAATCACCTGTGTATAATCCTTCAGTAATTATGCTGCCTTGAAACTAGAAGATGGGCCAAATGACTTCAAAAAAGGCATTCATCTGTGGTCTCAAGGCGACCATCAGCTGTTTCCAAAGTCAACATTCCTAAGTTTTCAATCAAATTACATCACCTTCAATGTTTGGACCATTTATGGTCAGATTTCTTCATGCCAAGCATAAATTTCAGTAAATTATATACTTTATAACTTAAAAGTTAGTTCCAACAACCATGTACTGTAAAATGTAATTTTTACACTGTTGAAATGACTGTAAAGTATGCAGCTAGTTTAAATCTTCATTCTCTATTTAGCTGGCAACAAGAATCTTCAGACACAAGAGGAAAATATACAAATAGAGCCAGAAAACATTGAAACTAGGATAAAAATGAATGTTGACAATAACAACTTGGCTCAAAAAGCTTCATTTACCACCATCTTCGACTTACAGTCAGGACAGACCTTAATCTCATTTACCTGTGCAATACACAAAAATAAGTTGCTCATTACAGCTCAGATAGCTCCTAACATCACTGAAGTACCTAACAACTGGATGTGAGCATATCTTTCTCTAACTTTTCTCCAAATTGCATATTGTTCATAAAGCAAATACTCTAGAAGAAAATGAAATTGATAAGCCATCTTCCATGCTCAATGCTTAGAGACGCTCTCCACAATTCCTGACCGGTACCGACTAATCTGTCATTTTGCCTACTTTTTACTAACCAAGAAGACCCATCTTTCAGGGAAAACCCTTCTATTTCTGAAAGGTTTAATAGGAGAAAATTATTCTGTGGAATCAAAAATCCTCATATTTCTCACCATATAAGAAGCCTAATTTTACTTCCATGGGAGAGACTCTCTCCTCTTCCCAGTTTTTTCATTTCCAGGTAAGCTTCCCTCCACTCCTACAACCATTACTCATATGGCACAATTTTCCTATCATTTTGGCCTGTTTTGCCTTCCTAAAAGCCCACTTGATTTGGGGTGTGGTGTGAGTGTGCACAGCCTTCATCAATACCTTTATCAGTATCTTTAAGAGAAACATTTCTCCTCAAACAAAGACCATTAGAAACTTTAAAAATAGACATGGAACATTTCAGTTCAAAACAAAAAGATCATTCAAAATAATGAAAATGTAGGCAGCTGTCACCTAGAAGCTATTATTACAAAGTATAAAAGCACTAAGAATAGCATACATGTTGCTCTTTAACCTTATACTTTTAGCTACAGCATCAACCAAAGAAAGGAGGCAAGAACCCTATTAATAAGCTGTTTAAAAATTTCCCCAGGTCAGCAGCATGTGACCCAGTAGGGAAAGGTTCAAAGAGGTACAGCCTTTCTTTTTCCTCCTGACAACCTGGTTTGTTTCCATTCCTTTTCCCTTCAAGACACATCCCTCACAGCTAGCTGCTCTTTCAATCATTTACTTGGATGTCTGCTTGAGAACAAATGAGCTTGCTCATACAGATGAGCCGGCCAGACTTGGGTGGACTTTCCAGTCTCGGGTCCTTTACTGTTCTGGTTGAAACCTGACCCTCTGAAATGGATACCAGGACACCAGAAGAGCAATCAAAAAAAGAAAAAGTCTCAGGAAAGGGGGCAAAAAACTGTAGAAACTTTGCAAGATCCAACTTTTTCCTTTGCTCATCTCCTAAATAAGCCTGTCACAAAATACTCAAAGATAATCAAAAAAGTACTTAATAAGACTCACTACAAAGTGGTATCATTAATTGTTTTATTTGATCTAATAAATAAATATTACATTTGCCTTAGGAGCAGATTGTCAAGCCAGACCTCAATCAAAACTTCTTTTTTTTCAGTTTATTATCTGAACCTGATTAAACACTACTAATTAAGCAACTTTTTAAAAATATCAATTTCAGCCTATATTAGAAAACATTTTGTTTTCTACACTTAACCCAAACAAGCCAGGTAAGAAAATTAAGGTCTTAATACAATTTCAAAATGAAAGGGGATAAAATTCCATTTGATCCTTACAGCTTTAATGCAATTTTGCCATTTTATTGAAAACAAAAAGGCTGATAAAATCATATTTCTCTTTATATTTTGGGGAGAAAAGCAGCTATAGGATTTATTATTTCACAATCTAAAATGTTATGAATTAGACTCCCAAAGGCATCCTATTATTTTGTAGTTCTTATCAATAAAATGTTTATTTAAGAAGATATTAGTGATGTACATGTTTCATAAGACTATGCCAGTTGTATAATTTCACAATTTGAGGTTTTTAATGGTATTCTTTCAGTTTTGAGCCAACTAATTAATAGGTTTGGCACAAACTCAAAATGAGAATATCCAAACTGCCTCACAAGCAAAGATTATTAAAAGGCTCTGAACCAAAAATCAATCAAGCTTTCAAAATATTACCCAAGCTAAAGAAGGTATTTAGGTCATACCAAAGTGATAAAAAAAATACAGGAGATAAAACTCGAGCTTAAATATTAAGTATCAAGATAAATGACATACTTATATCTTGATAACACTGTGTTTTCCAAAATCTGTTTTCTTAGAAAACTGTCTCTCACCATAATTTTCACTTACTTTAAGAAGTACCTCTGACCAGAAGATGTCTTCGCCATTTCCCAGCCTGCTGGCAGAGGTACGTCATCAGGTATCTCAAAAGAAGACTGTCGAAGGTGTTGAGCAGTGGGTGCAGCTGCTGGGCCAGAGACTACTCCCGTGGGGGTCAGCGTCCCAGGAGATACAGCTCCCAGCTGCAGGGAAGCTGGCGAGGAATGAGCTCGAACATGCTGTGGAGTCAGGGCTCCTGCACTGCCTGCATCAGTACTGGCCTATTAGAAATATTAAAATAGAAATTTCTTAAAAATCGTTTTTAAACAGAGTCCCTTTAAATTTTCTAGATAGGTATGTGCTTGCAACGAAATTCTGAGCACCAAAGGCAAATTTCAACATTTAATACTTGACAGAGAGGAATACAGATTTTCCCATTTATACTTTTAAATGGTTTATGTAATTTTAATACATACTTTTACAAACATTTGTGAGTTTATTCATGAGCACTCCATCTAAGTGTATTTCTACCTACTACACAGTAGATGTGCATTCTACATGTTTTATTTTATTTTATTTTTAATATTTATTTTTTTTATAATTTATTTTGGTATCATTAATCTACAATTATATGTGCAATACTATGGTTATTAAACTACCCCCTTCATCAGGTCCCCCCCACCAACCCCATTACAGTCACTGTCCATCAGCGTTACATGTTTTATTTTAGAGGAAAAGAGTACAGAATGAATGAAACATTGCTTAAATAATAAATGTTGAATTTTTAAACCTAACTTTCTAAAGATCAAGGTAGTATGGGTGTTTTTCCAAGTTCCAAAATGTTCCAGATATAAACACAACCAAAGAAATATAATAATTATGCATTCTTTTTCTTTCTTTCTTTTTAACTAGATTTTAAGTAGTTAATATTTTTTTCCAAGCCAAGCCCTAAACACATGACAACTTTCATTTTTTCTCACTATGGATAAATGCCATCAATAAGGCAATTTTCTCAAGTTATACAACTTTTAATGAATGCAAGATTCAGAACCATCCATGTTTTTAAAAGCCACCTAATGAATGAAATGAAAGCCCCACCATATATTTGTACCTACATAATAAAGATTTTAACAGTTCAGTTACAATGTAACTTAAGAATTTACACACTTGTGTATTCACAACTGTGTAATAGCAGAAGAAAATGTGTACTCAGACCCCAAAGATCTGGGTTCCAGTCCAAGCTAGCTAGTGTGACCCTGAACAAATATCTTAATCTCTGTGAGTAAAATAGCTTCTTATTTGTAAAAGAGCTTTTTTTTGTGATGGAAAAATGGGGAGCTATAGATAATATGAATGAATTTATGCCCAATAGTTTGTGGATGATAGTTATTTACAACCTATATTCATACTATTCATAAATAGCATAATTATGTAAATTACCTAATTAGAATTCAGGTTTTATTATCAGAAACTTTCCTAGCTTCATATAAGCAAGGGAGACTGGAAGCCATCAGCAGAGGCATTTTATGCCTTAAAGTAAAGGCGTGTACATTTCTGCGTTTCCTACAGAATAAATTTGAATTAGGAAATTAGCAGAAATAAAAGTCACACAGATGCACAACACTTAAACTTATTAAAAACCAATCAACCTATAGATCATGAATAGTATGGATGCATAAACTGCTGGCTATAAATGCTTGTGCAATTTACTAGAAGAATAAGTACCATTTTTCAGTTGCCATTTCTTTTTGGCTTACAGATGCCACAAAATGGGTATTCAATCTCCCGTGTATTATACTTTCAAAACACACTATGTAACTTGCATAGCTGTGTAGTCTGTAGGGTGCCAATGCCAGCATACATACCCACCAGTCCAGAAACCCACCTCCAAGGTTAAGAGGGGAAAAAACCATACATAAGGCTATTTCGTACAAATTTTAAGTATTTAGGTAAGCAGCTCCGTTAGCTACCCCCTCCTGCTGAACCCAGGATTTTGTCGGAAAGGTTAAGCGACTTCGGAGTTCCCAGACCCCTGGGTCTGCGGCAGGAGAACATACAAGGCCTGCAAAAAGGAAGAATGCGGGTGGGGGCGATAACTCTTCTTTCCACTCAGCTTACAGCCCGAGTGCACTAACTACAACGCAGTATTCGGAAAGTCAATTAGCTTTTGGGCAAAGTTCCTAAGCTGAAGTTTAGCTGGAAGCAAGCTCTTTCTTAAAGAAAGAAAAGACCTACAAACAAATCCCCTGGGACCTATCGGAATGTTAACACTTTCCTAACTGTTCCACCTCCACGTGGGATCAAGTTGACAAAATAATCGAACACTGCGTACGTGGAACAGCCATGTTCGTATCCTCAGTTAAGAATTAAAAAGGAATGGCGAGCCTCGAATTAGTCATCGCTTCCCAAACATTAACTTTTAATCACAGTTGAACTAGGCAGGACTCGGCCTATGAGTCAACCTGCAGTGTATTATCAAAGGTTTGTGTGAAAACCAAGGTAAAGCGCAACTCAGGTCCTGCGCAACGTGCAGATGTGGCTAATTTAAAAGCACTTCGGCAGACTGTAAATAACAACCTACAACTGGGAAACCAACACGTGAACCTCCTAAGTTCGATACGGGCGAGCCAGCCCGAGTTCCAAGGCGCCAGGGAAGCGCAGGGATGAAAGCACTAACTCCCTAAACAACTTCCAGGAAAATCTGGATCCTGTATTCAGAAAGCGCTGGGGCCGTGAGGAAAACAACGCTTTCGGAAGGGGGTGAAAAAAGCAAGAAACTAAAGGGACTGGTTCAACCCCCAGCCCTAATCAACACTAGAAAACAAGAGAACAATTATGGGACTCCCCAGGAGGCTCAAGCGGACCGAGAGGCCCCGAAGGAGAGGGGGCCCAGGGCTCAACCTCACACACCCGGCCGCCGCGGGCAGCTCACCCACACAGACATGCCGGAGGCCCCCCTCCCCCTCCGCGGCGGCGGCGGCGGCGGCGGCGCGAGCGAAGGTGCGGAGCGCGCGGCGGCGCGCGCATTGTGCAAGCCCCCCGCGGCCCGGGCGGGACTCTCCCCACCCCCTTCCTTCCGCGCCGCCTCCCCCGCCACTCCCGCCAACCTCCCGGGAACCCCAGGAGAAGAGAAAGAAAGAAAGGAAGAAGGCTTGCCCCAGGGCTGCCTCTGCGGAGAAACTCCGCGGGGAAAAACACAAATCTCGGCCCCGGACTCCGGGAGGAGTGGGGCGCCCCCGGCGCCTCCCCTGCTCCGCGAGACCCCCCCAGCGCACCGCGCCCGCGAGGGCCGGCGGCCAGCGCTCCCGAGGGACCCCGGCCCGGGGGGAGAGGGGCGGCCAGGTTACCTGCCGGGAGTGGGATTTGGGCTCCGGCGGCTTGAAGAAGGAGTCGGGCAGTTTCCGGAGCCTCATAGGCACGGTCTGGGGCACGTTGGCCGTCTTGGGGTTCATGACGGCGTTGAAGAGCGCCTCCAGGTCGGTCTCCGAGTCCCCCCGGACGTGCACGATCTGGTGGCCGGCGGGAGGGGCCTGCGGCGCCGCTTGGGACCCCGGGGGCGCCGGCTGCCCCGGCCCGGACGGCGGGCCCTGCCCCGAGGGGGGCTGCGCGGGCGGCTGCCCTTGGCCCTGGGGGGCCGGCTGAGGCGGTGGCTGCGGCCCGGGATCCATGCTCTCTGCCTCCCCCGGCGCGCACCCCGACCAGGCGCGCAAGGGCTCCACTCTCCAGCAGCGAACGACCGGGGAGAAGGCGAGAACGAGGCCGCAGGCGCTCTGCTCGCGCTTCCAGCGCCGTACCCGCCCCGCGGCCCATCCCGCCCGGCGCCTCCGCCCCCGCCCCGCGCCCCGGCTCCGCTGGCCTGGCGGCGGCGCCCGGGGAGGGGCTGCGAGGGAGCCGGCCCTGCGGGGCTGGGGAGCTGTCCCCCTCGCTGCTCCCCTCGCTGCCCCGACGGAGCCCGGCCAGCCAGTGGCCGTTCCCCTCCCCCTTGTCTTTTATTTCCTTCTCTGGTTCCTTCCTTCCTCCCTTTCTTTTCCCCGGCGGCGGCTGCGCCCGACTGAGACAGAAACTCGCCTCGGACGCCAAAACTAAAGTTGCGAGAACCGCCCGCCCGAGCCACTCGCCGGCTCCGCCTCCTCGCGGCTCTTCCTTCCTCTGCGCGCCCGCCCGCACCACATTCGCGGCCGGCCGCCGAGGGAAACTTTCCCCTGCAAGTCACTGCATTCCTGCAGACTCCCGGCCTCCAGTGCCCCTCCCAGCCGCACGTGACCACCTCGCCCTCGGCCCGGGCCTCCGCCGGGGATTCAGCCGGCTGGGGCCGAGAGCTCGCCCGACGAGCTGCGCCGTGAGGCTCCGGGCCCGACGACGATCGTGGCGTCCCGTCTCGGTCGACGCTCTGGCCTCCGCGGAGGACGGGGCCTCCCCTGGTTGCAGCCAGGCCTCCCCCAGCCCTCAGGAAAGGCTGAAAGGCTTTCAGTTCGCCCTAGCTGCGAAACGGCCCGAGGCCGACAGAAGCCGGGAGGAGACGTGCAAATCCACCTAAACCCTCCCTGCGTAGCTCGACTGGACCGAGCCGAGTGCCACTGCGAGCTTTAAGCTTCAAGGATAGTTTGGAGTTAAAGTGATACCAGTAGCAGGCACTGATTTTTAATAAGGGTCTATTTTTTTTACATTAACTTGATTTTTTTACGCTTCTTAATATGTAAAAAAAACCCACTTGAAAGGGATAAACGATTAAACGATTACTGTCATTTGAACCTAGATCTGTGACTCAATGTTATTTATTAAAAAACAAAAATTTGCCATTTTTAAAAGTGAAAACTTTTTTTAAGCACTCAGCTTGCAACATAGTCATGAAAACCTCAGCACAAAAAAATCAAGCCCGAACTTCGGTTACAAACATTCT
This sequence comes from Smutsia gigantea, assembly GCA_032199065.1. NCBI lineage: Eukaryota > Metazoa > Chordata > Mammalia > Pholidota > Manidae > Smutsia > Smutsia gigantea. Next base: position 363,348 of record JAVSCE010000969.1, read on the forward strand.
CTGTGTACCTGCTTTTCGTGCAGCGGTTGGGAGCCTACCCCTCTGTTAACCCCTGTGGCTGGCGCAGGAGTGGACTCCCTGAAGGACTGCCGAGTAACATGAGTGGTTGAGGAGCTCACCCCAGGTTCCTCGCTCTCTTGTGGCAATGTCACATATGCAAGAAGTCTGTTTGAAATCACTCAAAAGCAATGAAAATTTGTCTTTTAATTGATACATTCTGATTCTTTTAAAGCAGGTTTATTCAGACATAATTCATATACAATTCGTCCACTTAAGCAAGTCAATGTTTTTAGTATATTCGCAGGGTTGTGAAACCACTCTGATTTTAAATCTTCTAGCCCCATTCTAAAGAAATGTAGCTTCTTTTAATGATTTTGCCTGCAACGTGGTGAAGCAGATGTATAAAAAGTATTAGCAAGTAAAGGTCCCCTGAGCAAAAAAGACAATCTTTTCCTCCAGCCAGGACGAGCCCAGAAGAATTCTAAGCAGGGATCTGTACCACTTGGTGTGGTGGGGCGGAGAGAGGGGAAGAGGCCTCAGACACTCGAGATTCTAATCAATTGTCCGGGACCCCAATTTAGTATTTAGAAAGGGGCCCTTGTCAGTGATGCCCAGGACTGCTTCTTAGATTTATCCCTACCCCCAGCCCCAAACGTCAAGTTCATTTAACCACAAACATACAGGTTCTGGAGTTAAGAGATTTGAGTTCAGATATCATTTACTAGCTGTGAGGCACTGGAGAAGTTCGTATTTCCTGTCCTTTAATTTCTTTAATGTTGGGGTCAAGGGTAATAACCCCTACTTCATAGTGTTGGTTCATTAAATGAATCAATGGACATTAGGTACTTAGCCCAGCTTTTGGCTTGTGGTGCGTTCTGCATAAATGTCAGCTATCATTGTCCCTTGGTCATAGATTACTTCACGTGTAGTGACATGGACTTTGCAGCCGTCCCCCTCAGTGACCCTGTCAGCAGTCCCTTCCTCTCATATCCAATAATCAGTGTACACAAAGCCTTTATGCAGAAACCATGCATTAAAAACTTCAACTGAAAAAAATCTTTTTAAGAACCAAAGTGATTGGAGACCTGGGCTTGTAATGGAAGCTGAGCCTTAACTGGAGCATTCACTACTATGAGCGCTATAATCAAAGGTTCTAGGGCACAGCAGAGGTTGCTTTGTTTAATATACTGTTTCACCTGCCATTACACTGAGAACAAAATTACTTTGATAAGTGGATTGAAAAACTGGAATAATTTTATGACCTATACACACCCCTGTAGCACCAACCAAGATTTTGTAATTTACTATTCCTCATCTGTAAAATTTCAATCACAGGTTAGTAAAAGATAAAGATGACATGTATTCAACCCTCTGTCCCCTCTCCAGCCCCACTTTCGGGGCAATTATCTATTAAATCACCTTGAGATAGGGAGTTGTCTTCTTCATACAAAGACTCTGGATTTTCAATGTCCACATAGATCACTATCTCTAAATGCTGGTCTTACAGTGACCTGCCCTCTCTATGAGGACAGACCCTAATCACCACTCCACTTAAGCCACCTGCTCCTATGTCCCCACTCTGAATCATCCAGAAATCAATCAAACTGTGTTATACTATTCTCTTACTAGCCATCGGGTTCTCTGGTTTCATCACTCACACCTCATCCTTGATTAACCTGTATCTTTTCCACTAGTGCATCACTCCCTCCTGTTTTCGTTTTTTTCCCAGTTCCCTTTAGAAATCATAACTCATTGCTTCAACCTCCCATAATCACCTATGGCCTGACTTCCATTGCCCATGTATTTCAATGCAATTAATCTATTAAATTGGATTAATCCCATCATTTGTCTTTTCCATTGCTACACCTAAGGCTTATGAGGACCCCCACATTTATTAAAAGTTTCAATCAAAGCTTTTGCCATTTTATCCAAGTGAGGTCATACTATCACCCCAGAAATATACCTACATGATTACAAGAAGGCATTCCTTGTAGAACTTTATACTTTGTCTTATTACCAAATGACACATAACTGTAAAGCATCATCAATATTTTAAGTAAATTATATAATTATCTGGTGAACAGCACATACTGCATTGTAATCACTGTGCATTAAAAGTATTAATTTGCTAAGTGTAAACATTTTAAACATACCCTATTTTGTAACCCTGTCTTGGCATTCCCACATGCTTGAATATCCTGGGGAGCTTGAAAAGAAGTGAGTAGCCCTCTCCCCGAAAGCCTGGCTGACTCCCGGTGCCCAGGGACAACTGGAGGAGATCTTATAGGGGAGAAGATTGGTGCCCCTGCATATTTATAGTCTCTAACCATGCTCCTTTGTGTCCACAATCAGCTTCTCACCTATAATGGCTATTCTAAACTTTACCACTCTCCTCATCATGTTTATTCATTATCCTACCCTTCAGAATATCACACCTTCAGATGCTCAGAGACATGGCGGTCACCATGCACACAAGCCTTAGAAGTCCTCCCCTGAACCATAGAAACATATACACATCCTCACTAGGCCTTCCCTCTACAGGTATATTTTGGGAAAGGGCAGTCCACATACCTGTTCTTCACTTCCTCACCTTTTGTTCATTTACCCTTTGACCCAACACACCTAAAACTGAACTCTTTACCCTTACCCTCCACCTTCTTTGGCCGCACACCCTCCCAAGCCACATCCTCCTTCTGATTCATTTCAGTTAATGGCATCATGACCCACCCACTTGTTCAAGGCCGAAAACTGAGTGTCTCTTAATTACCTTCCTCTCACCATGACTTATATCCAACCAGTTAGTAATTCATCTCAATTTTCTTTCAGCTTTCTGGAAGTCTGTTCCCCAACTCCATGTCCATTTCTACTTCACTTCCCATCATTTTTTGCAGAGCTTCCAAAACCATGTCCCTGCTTCTAGTTTTATGTGGCTCCATCAGGCTTCTATTCTGACGTCAGAGTGATTTTCCAGCACACAAGTCTGACCATGCTGGGATACCATTCAAGGCACATCCAAACCCCTTACTGTGGAATATAAGGCTTCCACCATTCTAGTCCCTCCTTCTCTCTTCAGCCGCTCTTCTGCAACTCACCTATATGTGTTCTGGGTTCCAGACATACTGAACCACTTGTGGTTCTTGGAATAAGCCTTTTTCCCTCTCACCTTTTGGCCTCTGAAGGTGTTATTCTTGCTGTTTGGAACTCCCTAACTCTCTTTTTCACCTGATTACCCTTGGTACTAAACCTTCAAGACTTAACACCTTATGCTAACAAGAAGCCCTCCTTGGTTCATCCTCTCTCACTGCTCGCCACCCTGCAGTAGGTGAGAGGCGTTTCCTCTGGGCTCTCACAGAACCTGCCCACTGCCTCCATCATGGCTTACAAACCATTGTTTGTTGTAATTATTTACGTGTCTGTATCCCCAACACCACTCTGGGTGCTTCTGAACAATGTCTCCAGTCTCCTTATGCCCTGGGGCCAGCAATGCTTAACAACAGGTCCTCAGTAAAGATAGGAGAGGAGGGGAGAGAGATATGGAGGGATCTGAGGGCCCAAAAGTAGAGGTATGGGTTTGGATCTCAAACAACTCAGTTGCTGCCATGGTACCTACTTTGAAAATTCAGTCTCCCTAGACCAGACAGGTGTCTCTTTATCATATACCCTAAGATGTCACAATATTTAATAAATGCTAAGGAGTTTGCCTGAATAAAAGTAATAGTTAACATAATGCCAGACCTGTGCTAAATTCTTTCTATGGAGTATCTCATTTAACTCTTGTAACAACTCTTCAAAATTAAAAATTAAAACCAACCTCTTACGGACAAGGAAACTAAGCCACAGAGAGGCTGAATGCCTTGCCCACAGTTGTCCTTCTAGTTAGTGCAGACTGGGAGCTCAGTCTGCATTTTTAGATCTAGAGCTCAAACTCCTCATTGGTGACATTTAATGCAGACAGAGTTCAAAAGGGTTATTGACAGATTTATGCATGTAGGAGGATGAGGGGGTGTAGGAACCCTGTCATTTAAAGGATATTTTATTTCTATTGATCTAGTGGTGCTTTAGGGTTATGTAGTGTTAATGTTAAAGGTTATGGACAAAGCTGGGTTGATCTCTAGGAAGTCAGATCGAAAATGTGAAGAAACCAAGTCTTTCATTCCAAAGAAGGGGTTTTTAGAAAAAAACTTACTAGGCAATATACTTTATTGCAAGGGACATTAGATCACCTCAGTTCATGACAGTCTCACTTAAGAATTCACAGGGAAGAAGGTGGAAACAGCCCTACCACCTGGTGCTGGGTTTCCTCGAACTCTGTGTCTTGCTCAGTATTCGCTGTAGCTCTGCCTGCATCGGGGGAGATCTTGTAATCTCCCAGAATCAAAAACTCTCTAGTTTCCAGTTCCCTTAGCACAGTATTCCCGTGATCCATGACGGGGACTCGGCTTCCCTCGCTGTTAACATTGGAGAACTCTTTCCTTCCCTTTGTTCCTCATGATTTTTGTTCACTCATGGCTTCAACAGCCTTGAAGCTTCTGCTTAATCTCATCTGTTTCTGGGTCTTTCTACTGTCTGCTAACTATATGTCTGGCACTGAGTGATGAAATTAAGATGAAACATTTGTATAAGTACTTGTAGAGAGCTGATTATGCTCCAGGCATTGGTAGTAATTGGTATAATAGTGCATATTTCACAGGATAGTAATGAGGATTAAATAAAATAAGGTGTGAATGAGTTTTTCTTATTGCATCATGCAAATTAAGAAGGCCTGAGATTCAAGTGACTTTGTGTAACTGCATGAAGAGAAATTAAGGAACAGCTTGCCAAAGAAAGTTCTGCTTGACCTGATAGGGCTTGACTTCGCAACTCAGAAACATTATTTCAGAGCTCTCCTCTTTAACATTTAGAAGATATTTTGTGTGTATTTGTGAATTAAAATAGTCCTGAAGCTATTCTTTCATTCTAATTCAGGTTCTCAGTTCTCGGATATAAAATGTTTATTCCCACAGCCTCTGACAATTATTATGCATGTTCTACATTACACGCTAATCAGTAATTATGGAATAGATCTTAGCTTGAAGGAGTCCCTCTGCAGTAGATAGAACTGTGAACAATAAATGGATATGATAATGACCAGGAGGCCCTTGTTGGTTTTAAACACCATTTTTCAGTCTAGTTGTGGATAGAAGGGAATTCCAAATCTCATAGTCCTACCTCTGATTTAGAGCTGTAAGATACCCACTTCTTAAAAAAAATTCAGAAAGTACAAATTATTAACGATATTATTTAACAAATATTAGCAGACTTGGAAAGCGAATTTAGCACACAGATAAATGTTTGAAGACAGTCACTGGAAAGCTGTAGACTCAACTAAAGAGTAAGATGCTGCAACTCCTGGGGAACTACCCTTATTTGGAATCCATTACTCTGAGACCACTATCATCGCCTTAGGGAGTTTTTCCTAGGTTATAGCTATGGTAAGCCTAAGCAAATAAGAAGGACAAATAAGATCTCAAAGTGTCATTTGTTTATCAATTTTAGAGAATAGGAATTTTAAAGCACTTTAGATGGACATCTATATGCAAGTAATTATTTTAAAGAAGCAAAATCACAATTACCCCTGTTTAGTTACACAGTATCAGTTGGAGAGGGGAGCTGGGGTTAGAAACGAGATAAGCTACAGTATGTGACAGTACTTCGTTGTAAAAAATTTATAATATCGACTTTCACTTATTTAAATTGGCTTCTCTGATATTGCTTGTAGAGTGGACATTTTTCCCTGAAAGCAGAAAAAATATTTATAAGCAAGTGTACTCTCTGAGTGAGCTAGTTGCCTCAATGAATAAATAACACACCAGGGTAGGACAATCTTCCATAAAGGGTTGGGGGCACAGGTAAATTGCTCAAACCTGTTCTTTGATATGTTGAAGGGTGTGTCAGGCCTATTACAGAGAGACTCATTCCTTTCAAATATAGATATTTTTCATTTATATGAACTATAGGCACTTTTTGGTTAATGAACTTCTTTTTAAAAATGTAAAGTCATACTACTGCAGGAAAAAATAATTTTAAAACAAAATTTTTTTTCCAAAAATCTAACTATGTCATCCATATGGGAGAAATTAAAGTTTGTTCTGAGAGCTGGATGTGGAGAATTTCGGAGTATGAAACCCTTTAGGCTTAGGGCAGAACCAGGTGGGGCACGTCATGAAGGCTCCGAGAGGCCATAGAGGTTTACCTGCACTGCCCAATATGGTGGCCACCAGCCATATATTAGATAGAAAATGCAGTTCCTAGGTCATATTAGTCATGTGCCAACTGCTCCATAGCTACACATGTAGCCAGTAGTTCCTGTATTAGCCCGGATATAGAATAGCCCCTTTATCGCAGAAGGTTCTATCGGGCAGTACTGGGTGAATGACTGGCCCCAGAGCCGGATGGTTCTTTAGTGACAGTGTCAGAACTTCCCGTTCCTGGTCCAGAGATACCCCACCATACTTCTCCTGTCTTAAAAAGGCAAAATATGATAGATTATTTATCCTATCTACAACATTTATTGTTTGTTTACAAAGCATTGTAATAGGCGTGAATCCTGACTCCAAGAAGATTTTAAAGAAAATTACTTTATAGGGATTTGCTGCCCATGTAGAACATGCCAGGGGGTGTAGTTACATCTGCCTTCTGGTCTCCAGCTATTTAACATATGTATGTATGTGAAAGTATGTGTGTTTGTTTACTGAAATGTCTCCAGTCCATCGGACCTTCCCAGAGACATGAGCCTCTTCTCAGCTCACAGCTCCATCTCTGATCCGCGGCTGCTCTCCCAGGCACATGATTCCATGAGTCTTCCGTGACTCCACGCCCATTTCTCTCAAGGGTCATTTTCACCCTCGCTGTCCCACTCAGAACTGTAGTGGATTCCTGTTATGAATCATACGCTAACAACAACTACCGTCAAGTCCACAGCAGCTCCCATTTGTATGACACTTTTTCCTCCAAATACATTATCCTGTGTCATTTAAATCCTATCTTTCTTTCCAGATCTCAAGATTCTCAACCAACTGTTGTCCTTTTATTTTATAGGATTGTTTCTTCTTATATATTTTAAGTAGATTTGTTTTAAAAGTTCTAAAACGAAGAACCTGAGAATCACCCTTGACTTTCCCAAACTCCGTTTCTCATTCTCCAGTTCAATCCATCAGCAAGTAATATTGGTTCTGGGTCTAAAAATACATATGGAATATATCCACTTCCCTCCATATATTAGTTTGCTAAGATCGCCTTAACTAGATATCACAGACTGTGTGGCTTAAATAACAGAAATTAATTTTCCCACAGTCCTGGAGGCTAGGAGTCCAACACCAAGGTGTCAGCAGGGGCGGTTTCTTTTTAGGTTTCCACCAGCTTGCAGGTGGCTGTCTTCTGGTATCTCCACATTGTTCTTCCCTTGGCCTGTGTCCAAACCTCCTCTCATAAGGATGTCAGTCATAGTGGATTGGGGCCCACCCTGCTGACTTCATTTCAACTTAAAGATCTTATCTCCAAATACCGTTACATTCTGAGGTACTGGGAGTTAGGACCTCAACAGATGAGTTTTCGGGAGGGCACAACTCAGCCCTTCATACTCCATCTTCACTGAAACCATCTTTGCCCAAATTGTTTTCATTTTTCACTAGACCATGGTGATATTTTCCGCACATCTTCTTAAATCAATTTACCGTACAATAGCCATAGTGATCTTTTGATCTTTTAAAAATGTAAATCACTCCCTTGCTTAAAATGTTACGGTGTTTTACCATTGCATTACCATCACATTCCAAACTCACTTCATTGGCTTATAAGAACTGCATGATTTATCTTTCTATTTTCCCAACTTCAACTTATGCCCCTTTCTCTTGCCTGCTGTGCTCCATTCACAATGATTCTATCAATTCCTAGAACATACTAATCTCATTTCCGTATCAAGAACTTCACATATGTTATGTTTTATCTGAGAACATTTACATGCTAAGTCTCAAGTCAAATGTTGCCTCCTCCAAGAAGCCTTCTTGGACTAACCACTATTCATTTATTTCCAAGAAAAATCATAATTTATGTATTTTATTTTTGTCTGTAGATTGTATGTTCTTTAGAAGAAGTGATTTTGTGTTTTATTCACTGTGTTCCCAGGCTTAGCATTGTGCCTAGCACAAAATATACATCTGTTGAATGGTCTACTTTTCTAAGAATATTTGCTGCTCTACAACTAGAAAGTTTGTAATCTCACATGTATTTCCTACCTTGATACTGTGGAACATTCTCTCTGGCCAGAAATCTTTCCTCGTCAAAGCCAATGTATCACTCATTTCTTTTAAAACGTACTTCAATCCCCTCCTCAAGGAGCCTTTTCATTATAGATCATCCGCGACTCTCACCTCTCTAGGTTCCCTCGGAATTTTCTTGGTATGTTTAACTTTTTTATAGGTATAAAGTTAGTACTTTTTAAGCAGAATTAAGTGTTTTATTCTAAAATATGTTAAGGGAATAAAGGGTGACAGTTGATTAAAAAAATTTGGTTGAATAAAAGTTCATTTATATTGTCATAGGTGGTTTCCATTTTGGTACTTCTCTCACATGCCTTTCTAGTAATGAAAATGATAAGAAAAATAATTTATAATTTCTTTGTGTTTTTTAAAAAACAGTGACTTTTTTTTTAATCTTTAAAAAAATAAGATAAATAGGAATGGTAGGTTTCAACCTTATTTAAACCCAGGTTAGCCTACCTATCCCAATGAACTTTAACGTGGAGCCGCTTCAGGAGACTGAAACTTACACTAAAGGGCATCAAGCATACCGGCTGCTAGGGTTGGCCAGTGGGACACGGCTATCTGTGGCGCTAAATGCAGCTTTTACCGCAAGGGACAGCTTCTTCCCTGTCTTGTGTTGTTTCCTTTGTTCTTTTGTTTTCGTCTGCTCATTCCTTCTCTCTTTTTTAAAAACTAGAGAAGCTGAGAGTAGAAGCAGTGGTTCCCACCACTGGAGTGGCTCACCAGAATCAATATACATGTTTAAGGAAATATACAAAGTAATATTCTACCTCATAAAAAAAAGTCAGAGCAGTTAAAATAATACTATTTCATACCCATCAGACTGAAAAAAAGTTACAGATGGTGAATGTGTGATGTCTCCAACAAAACTTCAATTTTCTTGAGAATAATTGGATATTTCTTGCTATCTCTCCTTGCACCTGTTATGGGCACTAGAATATAAACCCTCAAATACAGAAATTTTTATTTTATTCATTGCTGTATCTGCAGTGCCTTGAAAGTGCCCAGCACCATTAGTGGGTAATCAATAAGTATTTGTAGAAGAATGAATGATATTAGTTCTTAAATACTTGCTATTAATTGGATGAGTGGGAAGCCTTTGGGATACTAATCATAAGAAACCTTCAGTCAGTTTTTAGACACTCCAGTCCCCCGTTTTCAAAGTTGTAAGGACCAAAGTTAGTTGAGCATGGGTTGGGACAGGAATGACAAGCAGAACAAGGGATTTCCCCTGTCTGACCACCACTTCCTACCACAGTTCCCACTTCCTAGTCCTTAGAACCTCAAATGGGCAGCACTTTATCATTCATCCAGTCACTAACCTTTTTTTGAGCTATATTTGATTTTTTTCTAATGAGCATTCCATTGGCACATACTTCATAATGCCAGGAAAGATTTCCACTGCTATTAACTCAGATCAGTCAATTCTATGTTTTGACAACTACTATAATCATCTATTCGTCTATTTGATCTTTGGACGCTGGACTTTCTTCACCCCAGTTCGTCACCGCCAAACTAATCTTTCCAGAATATCACGTTCACAAAGCTACTACCCTGCTCAGAAGTCTTTAATGACTGCTATACATCACATACTAAAAAGATTTAGATTTCTTAGCTTTGTACTCACAGCACTCAATGACAAGGTCCCCATCAATCTGTCTTCTCTATGTTGTCACCCAGAGCTCCTGGACAGGATTCCTCAGTTCCAACCAGTCAGATGTACTCATGTCCTCCCAAATCACCTTGTGTTCACTGCTTCCGTATCTAATTTTTTTGCTCATGAGACATAAATGTCCAAGTCCTACAGTCTTCATTCAGCCCAAGTCCCTTTTGAAGTGCCCAAATTACAATTATGTGAGCCTTCTCTCCTTAAGTAACTTTCAGTAACATTCTTAAGTCCAAGAAAACCGTCTGTTGTCACTTGTCACCATGATCATTTTCTTACTCCAGAAAAATCCTCCATCCTCAGTGGACCCCAGCTTGCCCTTTCTAAGCGGCCGTCACAGGCTACTGCTGTTCTCTAGAGAAAATTTTGTCCCAGGCATGCTGTCAGGCTGCATGTATAATCCCACACGGTATAGCTGCGTCTTGATTATAATAGCATGCAGAATTAACACAGGGCTCAGGGCTACCTGGAGGAGCTACTGCCCTGCTGACACCCTCCGGCTCTGCTCTCCCTCCCCTCCCCTCACTCGCCACACCCGCAGTTACACTTCAGGGGCAGCTTCTCTCCATCAAGTGGCCCCGGTCAGTCAGAGAACAGATACGGAGTGTCAGGTAAGTGCTAGGCACTGGGGATACAAGGGTGAACCAAACACCCACAGTTCCTCTTTTCAGGACAGACATAAAGTAAATTGCTACAAATAGCTGAGCAAGTATTCTAAGTGCGCAAAATGCTGCCAGAGAAGCACCCAGGGTCCAAGCCCAGGTCCTCTATATTTCCTGGGGCCTAGAGAGAGGGGGAACGACCAGTGTGCTGCTCTTATATTCTGTCTAGTCAAATCAATAATAATATAATCAATAGAAGGGCAGGTTTTACCTTAAGGAAGACAGCTTTTTACATCATTAGGCAGGCGGTTTAGTTCCTGTTTTTTTTCACATTTCCTCCACAGAGAATGAGGAGAGCTGAACTTCATGAACACTTAAACGATGTGAGTGGCACCATTCTCAGCCAAATACGTATATTAATTTATGTAAATTTCACAATAGCCTATGAAAGAATCCTATTTCGATTCTTCGAAAAATGAAGCAAAAAAGGCACAGAAAGGTTATAACTACCTCAAAGTCACATGGGAGTAATGGCAGAATTAAGGATCCAGGGAATCTAGCCGCCCAGCCCAAATTCTTTATTGATATACTACTGACCCCTCAATACAGAGAATTTGTATAGTCAGAGATGGGTCATTAAAGTGATTTTCCCAAAACAATGGAGCAATCTTTCTCCAAATGTGCATTCTACCACCACCTTTAACACAGAGAAAAAAATATTAGCAAATCCTCAGGATCAGTTCCCCTTCTTTTCCTCTGAACTTTCGTCCCAGGACCGGGCTCAGAGCCCCCTGCCACATCACGCTTCCCGGCCAGGTGGGACTGCTCTCCTTGTCAGCTGTTGAAACCCCACCAGTTCTTCGACAGGAGCCAGACTTAGTCCTTCCGAGCCTAGGTCAGGGAGTTCTTCCACCTCGGCATTCATGGAAGAGTCACTGTGTGGCGAGAAGCTTTCATGGATTACCCTCTCCATTAGGTTTATGGGGAGTGGATGTTTCCCCAGAACAAGTAGCGTGGTGTCTTCCACAGAACTGGTACACAAAAAGAATTTTGATTGACCGGTGGATTAGGACAGGCACCCCAGGTTGTAGGAGTTGGTGTGACAGGCAGCGAGACTGGTAGCCAGTGAACATTTTAGTTCTTCATTTTATGTTTTTTTATAAGGTTTTAAAAAATCTATGGATATTATGAACATATCTGGGAAATATTCATTCAATAAACATTTAATGTGCCAACCACTGTGCTAGGTTTTAGGAGAAAAACAAACTCTCCTGAGCTCTATACCCAATCACCAGCTGCCTTCCACATGCACAGCTTCAAATCCATGATTATTATCCCATCCCTACAGCACAGAAACACATATTCCACACTTGCCCCTCCTCAGATTCTCAACATTTCTTCCAAGCTTGTCATCACCTCTGAGATAAGGGTCACCTTTGGAATACGTGTCAATCACTTTTTCCATAAAAAAGAAATCTAAGTTATATTCAATCTGTGAATGTAATGAAGACACAGTACTAAGAAACCCTGCTTTTTACTCATTTGCCAACTTAATAATGTTATCAGGGCAACTCTCTGTGTACATGTAGTTCTTGAATTAGCTGCGGGGCAGCTTGGGTTTTATTAGGTGATAAAAGAGTATACAATTACTTGCAGAACATTGTCTTTTTTGAACCGAATGCGTAACTCTATTAAATAAATGCCTTGTCATGACAAAAGGCAAAGACCAAGGAGTAACTAAGCTGAATAAATAGTACACAGCAATCTTCACTGTTTTAATAAAATGTGAGATCTTCTGGGTCATTGTTGTTTTTTTAATTCCTTGGGTACAAAATGCTCAGCAGGAGGCAGGCTCTTCTGCATTCAGTTGATTTATTTTTCCAATTCTTTTTTTTCCCCACAAACTGGTTTTCTTGTTTATTTTTTCATCCTTTTCACCAGTAATGATTGGGGGAATTTATTTTTAAAGAAGTTGAAAAAGAAAAAAAAGGAGAGACTAGAGCTATGGTGTGTATGTACGTAAAACTCTAACGGACTCCAGCAATCGTGCTGTGGTTATTGCTCTCTTAAGAAAAGACAAACAGGTAGGCAACTGGAATCTGAAGGAATCTTGTCTGACAACGCTCTCTCCGTGTGGGCTGCAGCGTGGTGGTGGTGGTGGGAGAATCGGGACACTGGTGGGTGGGGAACCTAGTGGGGTGAATGGGTGCAGGCGGCAGACCCTCCTTGCCTTTCCTCTCCCCATCCAAAAGAGTTAAAGAGAGGAGCTCAGAGTCTGCAGAAATGGCCAAACGATATACTCCATTAGAAAATGAAGAAAGTATATTAAAAAAAAGAAACAAAAGCCTAAGAGAAAAATAAAAGTGGAGAAAAGTGCAAAAAAAGCCTTGCACTTCAGTGGTTTAAAAAACAGAGACAGTACAATGCCCAGGCTGCTGACTGGTAAACCCTACTCTCTTGTCCCACCACTTCTCAAAGATCAGCCTCTTTTCTCTTGGAAGCTAAAAATGTAGTGTCTGGGACCAGAGGGTTGCTTCTCCTTGGCCTGCTCCTTTCTGAAGCTCCCCTCTGGGCTGGAGCCTCCTCCAGGGCTGCGTGGGTGGAGTGGGGCTTGGTGGCTGCGTGGTAGCCGTGTGGCTGCTAACAGACTAGGTGGTGGGAGAGCCCTGGTCAAGGACCACCTCTCCAGAGGATGTTGACTCTGCAGGTCACCCTGGAGACCCCCGAGGGGGTGGTGGGAAAATGAGTGAGAGGGCAGGAGGTGGGACAATGGGGGGGGCGCTCCTGGGCCTCCAGTCCCCTGGTGTGCGGGATCGAATGTCTGCAGGCCTGTCTGTCCAGGCCTGGCTGTCCGAGAAACTTTGGAGTCTCTTCCTTCCCAGACGCCTTGCTTTTCTCAGGTGGGCAGGGCAGCTCTGGGTGGGGCAGGGTCAGTCCTAGCCAGGTCTCCCTCAATCACCGGGCAGCAATGGGAGATGACAGGCATCGTCTCCACTGCTGGACTGAGGCATGAGTCAAAAGTGGGTGGGAAGAGACCTCCTGCTGGGGCAGGGAACGACATTTCGACATGAAGCCATAGAAAACCCAGAGCCTAAGGCCTCTAAGTGAGCAGAGAGTGGCCGAGAGGCAGCCTGCCGTCAGAGGAGCCCTGACGAGGATTTCACGGCCGGCAGCACTCCGCATCCTGCCCTGGGGAGGGGCTCCATCTTCCTCAGGGACTCCCTCCTCAGGGTCTCCCCACTGGGGCCACACCTCCCTCTTGGGAGGTTTAGTTCCATCGGCCATGAAGGTCCAGTGTCCTCTAGAGAGTGGCCAGTTGACCAGAATCACCTCCTGAAAGCACTGGAGACTCACCGGCTTGGCTTAGTCAGCATGGACTTTGGAAACCTGAAGAGACCAGTGGAGTTAGACCAGGCCATAATCCCCCACCTTACGGCTAACAGCAAACAGCTGACGTGAGGCACAGAGGCCCATCCAAAGTCCAGCAAACAGCAGAGTGGCAGTGGGTGGGGGGAAGAGCCCCCTCTCAGGAACCACGGCCCGGCCTGGGGAGGGGTATGGATAGGGTATGTAGTTCCTGGCTCAGTTTTCTTAGGGGGAATGGCACCCCAGTATCCACTTGGCAGATCCTAGTGATGACTGCTCGAGATCCAAAGAAAAGTAGGCAGAGAAAGAGGAAGTGGGAAGGGTTTACCATAACTGGCCTAAGACACAGCAATGGGGGGGTTGGGGACAGTCGCGCAGAGAGGAGAGATGTGCTGACACGTCAGGTCAAGGAAGTCCTCACGGCTGCCACCCCCATCAGGCCCTTTGTCCCATGAGGATCAACCACCTCGGGCATCCCTAACCAGCTGGCCTGTCCGGGAGAGTAGGAGACATCTCCAAGTTCCATAGCTGCATTTCCCACTAGCTGAAACAGACATACTTCTCTGCTGTCCCTCTTCATTGTCCCAAGTTCAGTGTTGGAGTGGCCTCCATGGTGTCATGCCATCAGGAAACAGTGGAAAGAGCTGTGTTCACAGTGAAAAAGGATCTCTTTGCCAGTGTCTGGGCCCCCTTTCCTGGCAGGCTAGCTCCAGCCTCAGCACAGTCCCAAGGCTGCCAATATGTTGAGGAAGTCAGTGAGAATGCAATATTCCTTGGTTCAGAATCTGGCTGCAGAATGACTGCATCCCCAAAGCATCCATTCCCTGGTTGTCCCAGGCCTTTCTTCCCTCTTTGACCCCAGGGAGGGAGCCTACACTGGCCAGAGTAGATGGGAGTTTGAAAGACTCTCTGGTCTCAGTCCCTCACTGCAGGTGGAGATGGGCATCTGAGCACATAGTCTTGTCTCTTCGAAAGCATGGTCAGTCTCTGCTGATCCTTGCTCCTAACCAGCTGCTGAAGTCTAGAACTGACCTAAAATCATCCACCTTCCCCAGCTCCACAGTCTGGAGTAAGCTCATTTCTCTCTTACACACTCTTCCTCTGTTTTCCTCCTTCCCCTCGCATCCCAGAGTGCTTAGTGAGGGGGAGACAGAGAAGTTTCCCTCGGCTGTGTCCTCCCTTCTGCTGCTTTGCTCCAAAGGCAGAGTGGTGCAATCAGTCCATTCCTCCTGCCCACTGTCCTTCCCCTCCATCTCTTCCGGCCTGAAGGTTTTTTAAATTTTCTTTTTGTCTCCCATCTCCTGCTTTGCTCTCATTTCAGTTTCTGCCCTGCTCTGCCAGAGTGGACTGAAATGCAGGCTCTGCTCAGATGAAATGGAAAGGGTAAGTGGGACCGGTATTCAAATTTGGACTTGGGCTTGTTTCGTGTGTGACTCAGAGACAGTTCCTTCTGGAGGGTCTGCAGCCGGAATGGGACGAGCTGGAGGGGCATGGTGCGCGCCCCACTCAGGGCTCCCATCCACCTGGCTCAGTGAGCGTGACGTACGTGGAAAACCACGAAACAATCCAACAGTGTGCCCCACAAACTCCCAAGAGTCTGCTGCTCACGGGAAGCAGGCAAACTGGTGTTACGGGTTGTGTTAGGACATGGGTTTTATTTTCCCAGAATGAGGAAAATGCCCCTATATAATCTACTTTGAAAAGTTAATGCAAACTTTTGAAAGGAAGAAAAATAGGAAATAAAATAGAATCACATGCTTAAATATGACTTTATGGAGCCTGTAGATAAATAAAAGCTCACATTAATTTTTTTCAGCCTATCCTCCGCCGCAGAGGCTGTGCTAATTCGAATTGAGGGCAACCAGGGGCTGAAACCACTCACTTAGGCATGTTTTAGTCTTCCGGAAAGAACAAGTCTTTCCACTGCTGGGGGATGTATTAATTTCTAAAAGTCTGCACAGGGAATGAAATACGCACACATACTAAATATTTATGTCTGTCTAGGAAAAGCTAGTGTCGCTTAGTTAGTAATCTGCTTTGAGAGGAATGGGATACATGATAGTGTCTGTAAGCCCGCGGGAGAGGGCCGCGGCTGGCTGGGAGGGACCGCTGCCTGCGGGAGACGGAGAGCCCGGCAGGGCGGCCCACTCGCCCTTCCTCTCTCGGCACGTGCACGACCCGAGGCGGGAAACTCAAGGGTGCCGCGGGGCGCACCCCCCGCACCCCACCTCTCGGTGCGCCCGCGCCCCTCCTTCGCACCACGTTCTTGGTGCATCTGTGCCTCCTGCCCTGTCTTCTATGCACGAACTTTCTTTCCATGTCCTTCTCTTGTTTTTCTTCCCTTCCGATTAAACTTGTCTTAAAAACAAAGCTGTTGAAGGAGTGTGTGTGTGTGTGTGTGTGTGTGTGTGTGTGTGTTGGGAGGGGGGTTTCTCCTCAGCTTTCCTATGTCGGTTGCGCCATTTTCAAAGCTGGGGACTTGTCGGAGCCTCTGACGTCCTCGGTTTCCTCAGACAGATGGTGTGTGTACTTTCTTCCCCCTTAAAATGGGATGACGGAGTGGCCGGAGGCGCGGCCAGGCCCCGCTGCCGCTGCGGAAGGTGCGGCGCACACAGCGCCTCCCCCGGCCTGTGCGCGCCGCGGCAGACGCCGTCTGTGGCCGCGGGACGCGGCGCTGCCCTCTCGCGCAGCACCCTTTGCGATCCCGGGCGCACGGGCAGTGTGGCCCCGAGCTCCCGCAGGGAAGCCTCCGTGAGCCTGAGGCCGGGCCTGCCCGGGTTCCTGGCCCAGGTCGCCTGTAGAGGTGGCCGGGGCCGGGGGGTGCGGGGCTGCGGGGCTGGGCAGTGCTTTCAGCTCCCTGCACCGACTTGGGCCGGGTCACGTCCTTCTGCGGTCCTTCTCCGCTGCCCCAGCCCTCGGCTCGGAGAGGCCGGCGTGCTCGGGCAGGAAGCCCCGGGGCGAGCAGGGCTCCTGGTGGGCGCGGCAGTTTCTCTCTGCTTGCCCGTTTACGGTGCTCTTCCAGTTTCTGGATGCAGTGGGCCCTGGAGTATGGTGATCCCTTTCCAAAGTTTTATTTTCCACAGATTGAATAACTCGAAGTTTCAAAGGTCCAGAATATCTTTTTATTGAGGATTTTAAGTGGAACAAATGAAGCAAAGGAATTATCTTTTCACAGCCCTCAAGATGTAAATCTTTATGTAAATAAGGAATGGAATTAAATAAAACTCAAATTTGAAAAGCTAATAATTCATACTAATGATCAGTGGTAGTAGAGACGTCAAATTTCCTGTCACAATTTCATTCCAGAATTAATTAACTTCTAAATAAAGTACCTGGAAAATTAAAGACTTAACTTGAATCTTAATGCAGCAAATATGAACTAGATAAAGTTCTTTGTAATTTTGTGTAAAAATTACACATTGTATTAGTATAAATTATGTTAGGGATGAAATTTAATCCCTGCATTAGTGTTCCAGACAAATTTAAAGAAAGTCATCTTGTTTGCTTCTGCTCTAAGTAGGTTTTTTAAAAATTTTACTCAAATTAACTTGTAAATATTTATTATTCAGTTATTAAAATAAAAAATGATAAAAAAACAATAAATATAGATCATCCGGAAGAACATTGTTAAGACATTTCCCCCACACCAAAACAGTGGCATAAAACATGAACATGACGCATCATAGGATCCACAATAAAGTAAGAAAATGTCTGTTCATGATTCTTTGTTGAAGGGTAGCACACCCCATTAGAATCCTTAAAAAGATAAACCTAAATTAGTACACAATTAATTTAAATAATAATCAATGTATTTAACTAATATTTTCCGTTAAAATGTGATTAAATACAGAATCTTTGATGATAAATTGGCAGTTAATATTATTAAATACTTATTGACTGCCATCTACTATGCTAACAATGCATATGTACTATATACAAAGATGCATAATTCTTGACCTTAAAGAATTTACAGTCCAAAAGGAAATCTTATCTTTTGAAAAAGTGTTTTTAAAGTGTGAATATTGCAAAAATTACTATTTTACAATTTTCTAACAACTTTGCTTTC
The DNA here is from genome assembly GCA_032199065.1 of Smutsia gigantea. Classification (NCBI taxonomy): domain Eukaryota; kingdom Metazoa; phylum Chordata; class Mammalia; order Pholidota; family Manidae; genus Smutsia; species Smutsia gigantea. The sequence goes on from JAVSCE010000969.1 coordinate 381,348, forward strand.
TTGTAGAACATGGTCTGTATATACTGTGAGGGCAGTGACTATGTTTCTTTTGTTTATCAACAAAAAGGGCCCTAAGCCAGCACAGTAGCTGACATCCAGTAGATATTCAATAAATATTTGTTAAGTGACTGAATGAATATACTTAGAAACTGCTTCCTATTTGCTAATAATCTTTTGTATACTAAAATTAAAGTAGCAGATTCTTTAATTGATCAAAGACAGTTATGGCATTTTTACTAAAGGCCCTATAAATTATCTCTAGTTCATCTGAGAAGTATGTTCATCTGAGCCACAGATTTAGGTCTTTTTCTCTTTTAGTTGAAGTATCATTGATATGCAATCTTATATTGGTTTTACAACATTATATTGGTATACAACACAGTGGTTCCAGATTTAGTTCTTAAGTAAGGAAGGAGTAAAATTAGACACAGATGATACAAAGGAAACCAGGAGGAAAAAAGTTCATACTATTCTCCAACTAAAAGCATACCTTATCAAGTTTTTATTTTAATAAAAAACTAAGTATCATCATCTTTTCTCCTAGGCACATCATACTAGTTGCTAACTCCAGTGTAACAACCCTATTTAACCGCAAGTAATTAAATTGATAGGTTGTAAATTTCCACTTAACACTTACATATGCTGTGACTTTAAAGACAGAAGAGATTATTTGTATTTTCTTCGTTTGAGGATTCTTTCGAACACTAAAATAGGGGGAGAGAAGGACACTTTTAAAATATAACAAGCATTGGCATAATGCTGTTAAAACATGGATCCCTTATAGTATTTAGGTGTTCTTATTCACATTCAACATGGAAATACGTAATATCCATCCAAGTGGTTTGAGAAGGATGGCATCTATGGTTTCATCCAAGGATGGAACAAGGTCAACTGAACTGAAATGCAGAGAACTGAATTTTAGTTAGAAGGTTGAGGTTAGTCTGAGACTCCGATGATAAAATAACTCCCCGGCCAGAAACAGTTATTGGAAAAACCAGGAATGGTAAAAGTGAGATTAAAGTGTAGACAGCTGTAAGGGGTAGATAAACGCATACTAAACTAAAGAATTAAACAACCCAAACACAAATGCCTGTTCTGCCACTAGTTTGTTATTTCACTTTGGGCAAGATTAACCCTTTCTGAACCTCAATTTTCTCATATGTAGACATATTATGGTTCTTATATGAGAATTAAGTGGAATACTGTGCATAAAAACTGTTAAATTATGTATTACTAAATTATATCATATTAAAACAATTTTCTCTCAGTAACTCTCAGTTATTCCCTCACAAAAGATTATCTGTGGCAATATATAGTGAGGAAGTAAACTAAGGATCGAGGAAATAAGCTATAGATAGTTATATATTAATACATACATAAGTATATAAATATTACATTTATAAGACTTCATAATCTGCAAAATATCTTTATATACTTTACCTTATATAAAGATCACACAATTCAGTGAGACAGGCATTTTGGCAACTTATAGATAATAGAAATAATGATGTTAAATGATACATTTAAGACATTCCAACTAAAAGTGATATTTCTGGGAAGAGAGTCTAGGTGACACAGAGTCTAGTTCTCTTTACCTACACACTTCCTGTTTATCCTATACCTACACTCTATACATACATATGCATCAAAGGTTTTATTCATGTGTGACATGTGTAGGTTAAGCTTAAAGGAAGATACCCCTCTTCTTCATTTTATTAGTGCAGTATTGCTTCCCTTTCACTACCTATGTAAAAGTAATGGGGAGAGAGAGAGGACAAAGAAGGTAGACTTTGTGGGAGGGACTGTGCATGTGTGTGTGCATGCATGTGTGCATGTTTGAGCTTGTACACCTAACTGCAAATGGCTGGACCAAAGCCATTTCAAGGTTCAAGATTCTTAGGCAGTTTTCATCTCTTAAAACATTTAATTCAGATTTAAACCCAGAATCACACAAACTGATTTCCATATTTCTATGACATAGGTTGAGATAAATTTCTTTTATTTCTCTAATGCCTAAGATATGCTATTTGGAAGTTGAAAACTACATTTAATATTCTGTGCTTATCTAAGGGATGACTATAACCACTACATTATAAGACATTAGTATACACCTAATAACCACCCAGATCACAATACAGAACATATCTGTGGTTATATCTAATTTTAAATCATGATCTAGAGGTGGTTATATGGGTGTAAACATATATGAAAATTCACCAAGCTGCATTTATACTATGATTTGTTCACTTTACTGTATATAAAGTATCTCTCAGTTAAAAAAATCTAAAAACAAGAAAAAACCCTTGTAAAAGTTTGTGTTCGTCAAATAAAATTTAGCATACTTCATTTAACAATCACTTAACACATATTAACATGTACCATAGTGTATTATTTTAAAAAGAACCTACTGTTTGTACATTATTAGAAGTTGGTTTCTAATATAAATAAATCCTATTATTCCATTTTATTACCTCTGATCCTGTATTACTGTTATTCTGAAATATCTTTAAAACAATTTGTCTAATTTTTGTAGGTCAAGTAAATACAGTATCATCTATCTTATATCTCTTAAGAAAAAAAGAAAAGGAAATGTTAAGTGATATTTGTTGGTGTCCTAGAATGTGCTAATAATTACACTGTATTAGATTTTTAGCAGTCACTAACTCACTCTTCAGATAACCACGGTTTTTAAGGATGCTGGAACATAATTTCTGTAAGTTCTTTTTAAAAGTATGATTACATTAATGGTTTAGAAGTAAGATAATGAATGGTTTCTTGTCAATATCATTTGTGCCAATTTCTAGGATCAGTCCCATATTGACTCCAAACGTGGTATACAGACCATTCTAGGTAACTCTGCTAGTTTTAAGAAGTAAGAATCAGACTGCTTAATTATCATCTAAAGGCCATGATCTTAAGCACCTCAGTTCAATTCATAAAATTTCACACCTAGGGCAGATATGTAGTTAGGGGAACTTCTGTGAAAACTTTGACAAGAGCACATGTTCAGTGTCTAAAGTAGAAAAGACAAAGGCACCTGCAGTAACTACAGAATTATTTCTGCACAGATGTTTTTGAATGTAATGAAATAATCATTTACTTGCTGATAAAATGGTTCTAAAGTATTGCCTATGTTATTTAAAGGAACCAAAATCCTTGAAAAGAAGGCATTTTCCAAAATATTTAAGGGTGTTCTTATAGGACTAGTAATAATAGATGAGGGAGCAAATATCTTAAGAACATTTTACCCTTTTGCTTGTGCCAGACTAAACGAATCAAGCTCCGTAACATGCCCCCAACATCTACAAATATAAGGCCAGGGTTTCGTTGTTAGAATAAATTAGTGATGATGTTTATCTGCAAGGGCAGGTCAGATACTTTAAAGCAGATACTGCATGTATAATTAGAAAGATAGCAGCTTTAAGATAGCAGCTTTTTTTCTAAAGAATATGAGCCTATCCAAAACTCACGTAAAGAAACAGGAAAAAATGTCCTTCTTGGTTAAGTTGGCTTGTACAAATGACTTGATTAGATAGGTGGCTTTTTGAGAAATTACTGATGATACCTCAAGTTCCACCTATACTTCCTCTACTTAGATATTCCTTGATAACTGCTGTATTGATCCACCCTCTACATCTTTATCTTAACCAAATGGCACAGCATTTAACCAAAATCAGCATGACTCATGTTTGAAAGACTGCAAGGAGTATATGTGAAATCAAACATAGCTCTTGAGGGACTGCGATCATTTACTCCATTCAATTGTTTTGTGTTTGCACCTAAGCCATCTTAAGCAAATGTTCATTCTAATCATAATTTTTTACTAAAGTTGCTTTGGGAAAACAATTTCATACACTCACCCCTCCAATTCAGTAAAGAAATTCATAAGCACAGTTAAACTTGGGCCATTGAGACAAGTATTTAGTGGTTTTCTAAGAAAAGTAATACTGTAATTGGACTGGTCTCCCTCCTAGCCTCCCCTATAATGATGAACTCGTGATGCCTCTTCCCTGAACTGGGAATAGACTGCCCCCTTTGACAGCCCTGGTGGACTCCACTCCAACAAGACTTCCCTGACTGCCCACAGCCACTCTGACAATTTCCTCTTCTGAACTTCTGGAGTATTTATTAGACTACAAAAAGATGTAAACATTTGCCTGTGAATAACTGAACATTATACAAAAATTTACTTATAAGAGATTTTTAACAATTATTATTTAATATGTTATTTTGTAATGATTTTCTTAAGGTCAGGACTTTCTGATTCTCTTCTCTCTTTGGAGCTTGGAGAGTTGTGTGTGCGGTACTGACGCTTGCTGGCTGCCTGCTTAAGTGATGCCATGGACCCAATTCCTGTTCTTTCAGTTAAGATGTCATGAATTTTGGTTACCCATTTTTTAAGTGGCCATTACTCCTTGAGTCATGCTTTTTATTAGCAAACAAAGAGCATAGAAGAGAATCACAGATGAGAATCCAGGTACAAGAATACTGGTAAAAACAGCAGTTTCTTCAATGTGTAGGTACTAAGGTTATTTCTGTTTCAAATATCCCCAACAGAATCTCCTCCTTCACAGCACATGGTGGTGAGGAATTCCACAGGTTCATGTGGCTGGTGAAGCACAACACTGCCGTGGCAGCAGTGTGTGTGTGTGTGAGCGTGTGTGTCTAGTATACAGAAGAATATCTACAGGGAGTGCAAGAAGCAGTCTTGTAAGTTTTCATGGGCTGCAAAGGACAATATGTTTGATGTACGAATGTGTACGCTTTTTTTGAAATTCTGAAATTTTAGGAAATTTTTATGAAGTTCTGTTCCTAGCATATTCCTTGCAATAATCTTCATATATTGACACAGTAACTTTTTCATAAAAATCAGAGACCGATTATAGAAATATTTTAATTTTTAAACCATATCAGAAATTAACTGTATCATAGTGTTGTACAGCTATATGACACATAGAATGGATATGAGAATTGAGGTGTTGAGTATAAGAAATGTAACAATCAAGAGTCCAATGAGAAGCTAATTCTGTTGCTAAAGTAAAATTTTATAACTAAACACTGGGACTCTTTGCTGTCACTTTTCCCTATTCCCTTTGCCTATAAAGATGATCCACCAACTTTATCATTGAAAAACCCAATCAAAGAACAGTCATTTTAGTTAGATAAAAGTATAAATAGTAAATCTAAGTTTTTATCCTCATTTGATCTTAAAAAGAAGGAAGAAAACCTTGGTGTATGTAATACCTAAAACAAACTGAGATTTGGGATTAATTTTAAAAGGCAAAGACTACACCTATATGACAATTCTGCCACCTCTTTAGGACAAAACTAATAATTTTTTTTTTTTACTATTAGTCAAGCAAATTCAAACATCCTGAAGTATCTCATGTTGAGATTTAAAATGCAGCCTGAATAAAAAAGGAGACCAGGAAGATGGCAGTTGCTAAAAAGGGATGGAGTGGGTAACAGGTCTGAATGAAAAAATAAGAAGAGGCAGATGAACAGGCGGGGACTAAGTACCAAAGGGTCAGGGAAATCTAGGAATTTTCTGGCCTGGAAGAGAAGGAGGGGACTCTGAGAAGGGGGTCAGGGCCATGCTATTTTTACACACTCTGGTTGTTAACAGGACCTTAAACAATGCTGGGTAATCCCGCCATAGTTAAATAATTTAATAACCAGAGATTTACCTATTGTAATCTAGCAACATTACCTCACTAGATCCTTATAGATAAGCTTTGTGGTCTCCAGATATGGGTCAAGCACGTCTTCATATTGACAAAGGGCTCCACCAAGGCAAAGATGTTTGAAAAGACAAAACAGGAACTCTTCTCTATCTGGTTGGCTGAATATTTCATATTTTTCTGAGTCTTCCATTAGCAAAACCTATGTAAGATGATAAAATTCATCTTAATGTAACATAATTCAAAATTCTAATTTTCATGTTTTCAAAAGTTTCAATTTATATTTAAAAAAATAATTTTACATCTGTTTCATAAACCAATCCTGAGGTAAATGGAGAGAGTAATCTGTGAGACCTGCACTTATTTTCCTTCAGTTTATCATTAGGTACTGATGTTCAATGAAAGGAATAAATCTAAATCTAAGTCTTCTCTTCTTTGGCTTTATTTCTTTGTTCCAGCTTATATCTTTAGTGATTATTTTAGTGCTACTGCAATTTTAGTGTGGTCACCTTAAATCTTAGTTGTTAACAATAGGAGTGTAAATAAATGGAGAAACTTCTCCCTTCCATAATGTCCATGGCTTTCTATGCAGAGGCTAAACACAAATAGTCCATTTTCTAAGTCCTCTCACCTTACAGTATTTGGATCAGTACTTTCCTTGTCCCCATAATAACTCCATTTTGAACTATTCAGATACCTACAGTTTCATAACCACCTCTCCATTATCTGTTCTCTTCTAATAATATCACTTTACACATTACCAATCTACATTGACTCCTGCTCTCTTGAGACTTTGCTACCTCTTTCAGAAAACAGACTAAGTCTGATGTGGAGGATTTTCTTCTATCACTGGGCATTACAGACAACTGGTTAATTTGTTGACTGTTACAGTCATGAACAAAGTGATGAAGGTACATTATAACATAAATACTCCACTTACTTTAAAAAACAATGTGAAATAGCTCACTATACAGATACAGTTAAGATAAAAAAAAATGAAAAACAAAAAACAGTAACCAAGAACTAAAGTGGAAAAATATACATAATGAACTCTAGATGGAGAAAAGCTATTTTGTGCATAACAATTAACACTACCATATAGGTAAAGAAGGGAATATGAGTTATATAATAATCCCTGTCCAATAGCAAGAAGTACACTTAATTCAGAAAATTGATTAAGTTTTATTTACCCCAGTCTCAAATGAAAATTAATCTCAAAGTCATAATAGGAGTTTTAAAAAATAATAAACCCTATGGTGTTGTCTATATATAGTTTACTTATAATGACTTGATCAGTGTACATAGTGAAAGACAGGTAAGGGGAAGTGGTCTGTAGCTATTGCTCTCTGGTCGTGCCACATCCAGCACTTGCACATCTCACCTTCCTTCCTTTTCCTTCTCTCTCTGTAAGGAAATAATGTGATCCTGAAGCCCAAGTTCACAGCTGCCTAAAGATCTGGCTTAATACAAGGGTGACTCAAGCCCTTAGGAATGAATAGTTAACACATTCTTTACATAAGCACTCTCATTGTTAACTTGATTAGGCTGTGCAATTTAAAAACTACAAAAATTTTTTAAAATTTAGAATAAATGGTAGAACAATTAACATTTTATGGGTTATCTCTCTCTCCATTCACATACAGATCTGTTTAGTTGTACAGCCCTCAGAGTAGGTATGCAATGGTTACTGAGTCAAAGTTCTGGGCCACAGTCCGGAAGGAGGTTATCATCAGCCCTTACATCACACAGTGTGCCAACAGAAGCTGTATTGCTGCACAACGGGGGCCCTTTTCAGTTCAGGCAAAAGCTGGAAGTTACTTATTTATTTCAGCCAGAAAGCAACCAAGTTAAAACCTTCTCTGTTGCCACAGACTGACAAAGAATACAAGAGGAAAACATATAGGCAACTAGCAGAGAAACACTGAGTCCCAGAACTTCCCGAACTGAAGCACTACTCATGGCAATAAATCAGACAGGCAGCAGCAGGCAGTTTTGTGGAGTATTTTGTTGGAAAGAAAATCCTCTTTTAAAAAGTCCATTGCTGAGGCTCTGTACAAGTGAGCTCTCTGAAATTAGGGGTAAGTGCCTTGAGACAAAAAGGGAAGTATGCCCGCACAGATTAATGACAATAAAGAGCTGAGATTACTAACAACCCAAAAGTATGGAGACCCAGCTAGATCAGATACTTTCTGAATGTTAATTTCCAATTCTTGGTAAGAAGTAGAAATTATCATCAAATCCCCTACTGTATAGTGTTTATAGTATTGTATTATACGTGTGTGTGTGTATATATACGTCACTTAAATAAGAAGCAAACTATATATATATAGTCCCATTCAGTTGTGTGTTTGGTTATTCTCAATTAGTTAATTGTATTTTCTTCTACACTAAGAGTTCCTTTAGGTATTGTACTCATGTAGACTGATGTATAAACTGGCTGGATGCCTCCTGGTCGCCTACGAACAAGATTCCTGTATCCAGAGTGATGCATCAGTCACTTCCCTAGCTCACTCCTATCTGGATCTGCAAAACAATAGACTTGTACATCTCCCTTCTCTCTTAATGTAGAATAATAGTAATTAGTAGTAGTCATTGTTAATATTATCAAAAAAGTGCCAGTAATTGTGCTAAGCCCTTTAATGCATGATCTCACATAATTCCTACATTATTCATATTTTATAGATGAAGAAACTGAGGCTTAGGTTAAGTAGCAGTTATTAAGTGGCAGAGCCTGAATTTGAACCTTTATCTATTTGATACCAAAGCCCTCATTTTTAACCACTCTGCAAATACTCTTTCTCAATAATTAAATAATAACATTTCAATTTATGGGAAAGGTATTTCATACTTCTAAAAAAGTGCATTTAAATGCTTTTTCATTTTCTCAACAATCTTGGGAAGAAAGTAGAATGGGTATTTTAATCTCCATGTTGTACAGTTAAGATCTTGAGGCTCAAGATATTGAATGATTTGCTTAAAGTTTTTATTACTGTGTAAATACTCAGTAATAAGGTAAATAATCTCCTGATTACAAGTTCAGTACACCTCTCACTAAAACAAAAATTAGCTTAATCAAATGGCTTTTTAGATCTCAGCAATGAAATAAAAAGATTTCTTTTACTCCAGGGATATTTTAAAACATTCATTTGATTAGTTGAGAGCACTATATTGAAGAAAAACAGCCATCAGTTAAAAAGGTCAGGGTGTTTCTATCTTAGCACTACCGACATTCTGCGCTAGGTAACTTTGTGGTGTGGGGCTTTCCTGAGCATTGTATGACGTTTAGGAGCGTCCCTTGACTCTCTACGCATTAGACCCAGTACCACCCAGTAGAGAAATACCGATACAGACAAATAATTAAGTTGACAGTAATAGTCCCATCCAAGAAATCTACCAACGTAATGATAACTAATGATCATTACTCATTGATAAGAGGTATTTTATGGATTTTAGGCAGGCAGAAGTTTTTGACATTAAGCATTTAATGAAATAAAATTCTATTTTGAAATTTTGTAATTCTGTACTTACTTTTCTTAACTCATCAGAAACCAGAAAGGGATCACAAAAAGAATCTAAACATTTAACAATATGTCCATTGTCCCGTACAATATTTTCTTCATATAACCGATCAAAAAATGCCATTGAAAGCTGTGTGCAAGGAATGTTCACAGCTTCAATTTTTTCCACTTCAGTTCCTGAAAAAAAGATATTTTAAAGATAAAAATTTAGTATTCTGAATTATTTCCAAAACAAGTATCACTATGCAGAGATTCTAAGAAGTAACCAAATATGATTTATGTTTTGATATATTTAAAAGACAAATAAGTTTAGGGATCTTTATTGTATTCTTATTTTGCAGTTTGCTAAGTTTTTATTATTAAACGTTGTAACAAAATTTCATCATTTCAGGCTTAGATGGAGGATACAGAAATTAGAAAATGATTGGAAGTGAAATACATTTTTTGTGTAAAGGGAGGGTTCTTACATTAGTTTTAATACATCTACATAATTGCCTATAAAAACAATTGTTTTTTAAGATTTTGGATTTGTATTATGCTTAATGTTTTACAATTCATCTTACATAAGTTTAAATTAATATAAGTAATGGGTGTTCTGAAGTCCTTGAGGGTGTTTTGAAAATGTTTCTATTTGAAATTTCTTCCTTGTGATCCCACTTACAGTGATTATTACAAAAAAAGGTTTTTCAAGTCAAGGTAAATTTCAAGCCAGGCCCTAATCAAGTTTTCACAAGTTTGGAATTAGAGAAATTTAAAATCATGGTATTTTTTCTGTTTTTCTCTTGCAGCTCTAGTTCTTCCCCCTTGTACCCTTCCCCCCTCCAAACCTATCTCCTGAATGTGTCTTTTAGGAATGGATTTCCCATTATCAGGGGTTCTATTAAATTATAGAAAGACAAAAGATTAAAGTGAGTATTTTTATTATTGCCTCAACATATCACTCAATTTCTCTCTCTTTTATGTATCCACATATATACACGCACTCAGATATAAAGGGGTGGTGCTCTTTTCTTCCTGAAGTTCTAGGGAGGTTGCAGACCCAGGAGTGGTAGCCCTTGGTGTGTCCTCTTCCATATGTTTGCTGTATCTTTGACCTGAGAAGTAACTTAAGCTTGAGAAGAGTAATACTTATGATTATTCGCACTTCTTCCTTCTCGCTGTCTTCCCACCCCCCCGCCACCAGCATCCCTCAGAGTCCTGCTGGGACCTGTTCTCATTCTGATACTGAGCTGGAGTAGTGTGGAGGCAAGAAGGATGCCTGGAGATAGGAACTGTGTATGACTCAGTAATTTCAAAATCTAAACTACTATGAAAACCTTGTTTCAGACAAAAAATCCTCTAGGGCAATATTGGAAGACCAAAGAACAAGAGTAAAGCCAGCCAGTCTGTGAAGGTGGGTTGGTGCCTGAGGATAGGGAATTGACACTGGGCAACATGCCATTTTAATAAATCTACACTGGCTCTGATTTGGGGAGTCACACACACAAGAGGGTGGGGATGGTGAGAGAAGGTAATTAAATTCAAACCACTTTATCTCAGGCAAAGAAATAGCATTTGCTATGGACTGAATTGTGTTCCTCAAAATTCATGCTGAAGTCTCTCCTTTTTTTTCCATTCATCAGACATTTGAATGAGACCCAATGGTCTGACCTCTGCCTTAGGGTTGCTCATTGTCCAAAGAGAAATATGAATTTTGAAAAGGCAAAATCCTGCCTTTGGCTCCCTAAATTCATGTCCTTTTCATATATGAAATACATTTATTCTGCACTAATAGCCCCTAAAGTCTTAACTCATTCCAGCATCAACTCTAAAGTCTAATGTCCAAAGTCTCATCAAGTATGGGTGAGACTTTAAGTCCAACTCATCTTAAGGCAAAAGTTCTATTCAACTATGGACCTGTGACATCAGACAAGTCACGTGCATCCAAACTACAATGGTGAGACAGGCATAGGATAGATGTTTTCATTCCAAAAGGGAGAACAGAAAAGAAGGAAAGGGTGATGGTCCCAAGCAGGCCTAAAACTTAGTAAGGTAAATCCCATTAGACTTCAAGCCTCAAGTATAAACCTCTTTGGTTCAGTGTGCTACTCTCCAGACTCACGGGGGCTACGGCCTTGCTGCGAGGCTCTCCCCAAAAGATGCAGGGTGTTGCTGATACTGAGGGGATGGCCCCGAAAATCTCTGAACTGCCTTTTCAGTCTTCTTTTTTTCGAGAATAATGCATGTTTCTGGACAAATGACTCTATTGTTTGGTTCCATAGGATCTAAGAAGTCTGACAGCTTTCATTTCACCTTGTTTTTTTCTGTCCCCTTTAGTTCAAACTGGCAATGTTTTTGCTCGTACAATCCCATCTGTATACCTGGCTCCTTTTGAAATGGTTGATTAAGTCCATGAGTTGTGCCCATAATCTCTATCAAACAGTTCCTCAGCCGCACTCATATGTTCTCTTCAGAAAAAGCTTTCTCTTGCAATATGAATGGGTTGAGAATTTTCCAAAACTTCAAGTTCTGATTTCTTTTTTTTTAACAATTCCTTGCTCAATTAATCTCTTTCCTTTTATATTTTACTGTAAGCATACAGGAGGAACCAAGTGATTCCTTCAACTCTTTGCTAGGAATCTCCACAGCTAAACATCCAATTTTACTATTTGCAAGTTTGACCTTCCATAAAACATTGGAACACAGTTCAGCCAAGTTCTCTAACATTTATAACAAGGATTGCCTTTCCTCCAGCTTCCAATAACATGCTCCTCATTTCAATCTGAGACTTCACAAGAACCAACCTTAACACCCATATTTCTAGCATGTACCGCAACACTCTCCCAGGCTATGCCCATTATACAGTCTCAAAGCCACTTCCACATTTGTAGGTATTTCTCACAGGAGCACTGCACTTCTTGGTACGAAAATCTATATTAGCCTGCTTGGAATGCTTTCACAAAATACCATAGTTTAGGGGGTTTAAACAATGGACATTTATTTCTCACAGTTCAGGAGGATTGGAAGTTTAGGATCAAGGAGACAAATGATTCAGTTCCTAGTGAAGACTCTTCCTAGTTTGCACACAGATGCCTTGTAGGTGTGTTGACTGTACACAGTGGAGAGCTCAGAGAATCCCCCTCTTCTTCTTATAAGGGCACTAATCCGATCATGAGGGCCCCTGTCTTGCCAATGGGTTTCAGCCCAGGGTGAGTTCGCAATGGATTCAATGCAACCAAAGAATTTGACAGCAGTACGTTCTTTGGGGTGAAAGGGTTTATGACCCGGCTTGTTCTCCCGGTGGTAGGTCGAGCACTAGCGTCTCTGGCCATTCAGGATATGCTACTGTGAACTTTGGCGGCCACTCTGCTGTTATTCCAGGATTACACAGGAGGCCAGCTTCCAGGCCTTGTCCCCAAGGTGCCAGGGGAGCTGGCCATCATTGATTCATGTGTCAAAAGGTCCAAGGCCATGTCCACTCAATCGAGTCTCTGGGATTCGGTGCAGTTGGTGCTGGCAGCAAGATGTTACTCTGGTGGCCGAACCTCGGCTTCAGTGATTCTTCCTTGGTTTGCACTTGCAGTTGTATAGGGGAGGCAGCCATATGTGGTAACATGTCTGCGGGGCTCACGGCTCCCTTTTGGGGTCTCTCATTCAAACGCAGTAGCACGGTCCATAAGTGGACTGACTATTCCCGCAGACTATTGGTATCTGACTTTAGTCCGGATTTTAACAAGCCATTGTGCCTCTCTATCATGCCTGCTGCAGTAGGATTGTATGGCACATGAAACTTCCACTTGATTCCCAGCTATCGCACCCATTCTTGAAGTCTGTGTCTAGTAAAATGTGTGCCCTGATCACTCTCAATTACCTGTGGTCAGCCATAGGCAGCAAAGAGACACTCCAGACCTCTTTTGATCATCTGCTGGTCTGCAGAGCGGGTAGGAAAGGCAAGCAGAAGTCCAGTAGCTGGTCGACACAGGTCATCGCATACCAATATACTTCTGACACAGGTAGAGGCTCAATATACTCTATCTGCCACCTGACGAGGGGTATAGGCCCCTTACCTATTGTCCCATGTTGCTGTGGAACTCGGTGTAAGTCCCTTTTGGAGCATATGACACATTCCTGCCGGGCTCTATTAACTTCTTCGAAGGTCAAAGGCAAGCCCCACCGAGGGGCTACAGCGCTCATTGCCTTTTGCCCTGCATGCAACAAATGTTGATGTAGCCATTGGGCTACATCAGAGGCAGTCTTTCCTTCTAACCAACGTATAAACCCTTCTTGTGAGTGGCAGGTCTTATTTCTTTCCAGATTCTCGTTGCTTCAGCCTCTCATGTCTGCTACTGTACGTGTCACCCCGCTTATGGGATGCCCCAAGTGAGGGGAAAGAATGGCCACTAGAGACCCAAAGAGGGATGCCGGAGCCATTTGAAGTACAATATTTCTCATCCCAGTAGTGAAAATCTCTTCATCGGGGCCGTACTTCTCTGGAGTATAGATGGCATTTCTCATGCCTAGCTCTTGTAACACCTGTTGGAGTTCAGCATATGTCTACCATCGAACAGGAGAGGATGGGAGATCACCCGGACTGGGCCACACAGCACAAACTGCAGCCATAAGCCAGTTGAGGTGGGAGTTACTTCCTGTGGTTTGATGTGCATTTTGTAATCGCTGCCTTAAGGCAGGCTGCACTGTCAGGGAAGACAGCTTTCCCCACTCTGATCCCTACAGAACAATTCCATCCACCCCTAAGGCCCACAGACGCAGGAGCCAAGCTGATATTGACTCCGAGGGCTTCTGCCTAAACCGGGAGCCCCAACCCACCAGCTCAGCCTGAGTATAGGGGTGGACCATAGAGTACTCCACGACCTGGGGACGGGGCTGCTCCTCACCTTGGGGAACGTTCAGCTGCTGCGTCTTTATTTTCTTTACAACCACTGGGCGTGCTTTCAATACAGGAGGCACCAGTGCCTCCGGAATCACCCCTTCGTCTTTCTCCAGCTCCTCCATTTCTGGGCTGATGGCACCTTTCTCTCTCCCCAACCCCAAGTGCCTCCTCTGCTACAACCTTTACCTTTTCTACTGTACCTTGCCGCAATGCTTACCTCAGTCTTCAGAAGGTCTCTTACCTTCAGCTCAATGCTTCGCAGCTCACGTTCTCATACCACCTCTGCCTTCCCTTTCCTCAAGAGTTCTTCTTTTTCCTTGATAGCCTCTTCCTCTTTCAGAACACCTGGCAGCACTGCCGTCTCATCTCCAATGGCACCTTGCTGCCGGTGCTCTTGTATCAATGCCATCCCTTTCTTCAGGGAATCCACAAAAGTGTGCAGCTCGCATTCTCGTGCTGCCCCTTGCATCAATGCCATTTCCTTCCTCAGGGAATCCATAGACGTTTGCAGCTCGCATTCTCGTGCCATTTCTTCGGTCTCCTCTGTAGACTTTTTTAATACTGTGAGAACCAGCCAACCCACAGTCCCTGCTGCCTCATGGCACTCTGCTTCTCAAAGGATCTGCTTACTATACTAAGGGCCTCCCCTACAGCCTCAGGTGTCACCTCCACTTGCCTCCAGTCCTGGGGTGGGACCGAGTCCTCTAGGAGGCAAGCCACCTCAGACCACGTACCCATTGGGGGACAACCCACCATCTCCCCATTTACAGGGGCAGCCCGCTGAAGCACCCATCCAATAAGGGCAGCCTTTTTCTTTGGTCAACAATGAACCCTGCTGACTTTCGACAACTGTCTTGCCAATGGCTTTTAGCCCCGGACCAGTTTGCTATGGATTGAATGCGACCAAAGAAATTGACAGCAGAACGTTCTTTGGTGTGAATGGGTTTATTACCTGGCTTGTTCTCCTAGCAGTAGGTCGAGCAGTATCGTCTGCCTCTGCCCAGACCACTGGGCCGAGCTCTCTATATAGCACAATAATCACTTATTGCCTAAAGATGTGGAAATGGTGACCTAGAATAGGCCAGTTACATCATCAGGTGGTTTAAGTTCAGTGAGGATCCTGGCCATAGCAACCCCAACTTCCCCACCACCCCTCAAGACTTTACTTAAACCTAATTATCTCCCAAGGCCTCATCTTCCAATATCAACAGAGTGGGGTTTAAGCCTTTAGTCTAAGAATTGGTTGTGGGACATAGTTCAGTCCATAGCACATACTATGTGTTGTACAGGTATTGGTTTAAATTATGTCTCCAGCATTTATACGATATACAATGCATCACTATGGTCTCACAGAAAGTTAAGAGTATATTGTTTTTTCCTCTTTTTTTTTAATATAATTTATTTTATTATCATTAGTTTACAATTACATGTGCAATATTACGATTATTAAACTACCCCTTCATCAGGTCCCCCCACCAACCCCATTACAGTCACTGTCCATCAGCGTAGTGAGATGCTATAGAATCACTACTTGTCTTCTCTGACTTGTACTGCCCTCCCCGTGCCCCCCCAACATTACATCTGCTAATCGTAATGCCCCTTTTTCCCTCTTATCCCTCCCTTCCTGCCCATTTTCCCCAGTCCCTTCCCTTTGGTAACTATTAGTCCGTTCTTGGGTTCTGTGAGTCTGCTGCTGTTTTGTTCCTTCAGTATTTTTTCTTTGTTCTTATACTCCACATATGAGTGAAATCATTTGATACTTGTCTTTTTCGGCTTGGCTTATTTCACTGAGCATAATACCCTCTAGCTCCATCCATGTTGTTGCAAATGGTAGGATTTGTTTTCTTCTCATGGCTGAATAATATTCCATTGTGTATATGTACCACTTCTTCTTTATCCATTCATCTACTGATGGACACTTAGGTTGCTTCCATTTCTTGGCTATTGTAAATAGTGCTGCAATAAACATAGGGTGCATCTGTCCTTTTCAAATTGGGCTGCTGCATTCTTAGGGTAAATTCCTAGGAGTGGAATTCCTGGGTCAAATGGTATTTCTATTTGAGTTTTTTGAGGAACCTCCATACTGCTTTCCACAATGGTTGAACTAATTTGCAGTCCCACCAGCAGTGTAGGAGGTTCCCTTTTCTCCACATCCTCGCCAACATTTGTTGTTGTTTGTGTTTTGGATGTTGGCCATCCTCACTGGTGTGAGGTGATATCTCATTGTGGTTTTAATCTGCATTTCTTTGATGATTAGCGATGTGGAGCATCTTTTCATGTGCCTGTTGGCCATCTGAATTTCTTCTTTGGAGAAGTGTCTATTCATGTCCTCTGCCCATTTCTTAATTGGATTATTTGCTTTTCGTTTGTTAAGGTGCATGAGTTCTTTATATATTTTGGATGTCAACCCTTTATCAGATACGTTTTTTATGAATATATTCTCCCATACTGTAGGATGTCTTTTTGTTCTACTGATGGTGTCCTTTGCTGTACAGAAGCTTTTCAGCTTGATATAGTCCCACTTGTTCATTTTTGCTTTTGTTTCCCTTGCAGAGGCGTCTTTTTTTATTTCAAATTAAAAGTTTTATATGTTTTAGCTTTTCATTTTGAAATGTCAGATTTATAAAATTTTGCACAGCATAGCAGAGTTATGATGCTGTTCGTCTGGCTTCCTGAAGGTCCCCATCTTGTGCAGTCACAGTACAGTCGTCCCAGCCAGTCTGTCTCAGTCCAGATGGAAACTGAGCTCTTTGGTAGACCTACTTGACCTCCCTGTCCCACTGATGCCGCTTCTTCCCATCCAGAACTCGGTATTGCCTTTTGCTGCTATGGCATCTTGTCTCCTCCATCTGTGCCAGTTGCTCGGTCTTCCTCTTTTACAAGTTTGGGGCTTAAATACTGGCTACTTTGTAACTCCAGTCAGTGTGGGTTTGTTAGACGTTCCCTCCTGGTTAAAATTAGGTGGTGAGCCAAATTTGGCAAGAACCATGGCGGGGAGCGGGGTCCCTCTGGAAGTGCGGGGGCCACACGGGGTGCTCGGGGCTCTGCGCTGTCTCCCTGCTGTGCTGCCACGGTGATCGATTAGTTACGGGGCCTGTTGGTTCCTCCTGGTAGAAAAGTCACTGCTTTCCCCTTCGCAGTTAGTGAGCGCATTGCGCCGAGGTGCTTAGAGACCTGCGACCTGCCAGCGTGCTGCTCATCACTCTCCGCGGGTCTAGCCGCTGCCTCCGTCCTTACTGGCAGCGCCTGGCGGGGTGATGATGCCAGGTGAGGGCTTGTTTCCTCCACCCATCTAGTGGGTAATGGGGTATTCTTCACCAGGGAGGAACTGTTGCTTCTCCCCAGTTTATTTATTCATTCAATTATATCAGTATGGACGCATGGATATTGATTCTGTGGGTTATAATCCACCATATTAGACGAATCAGTGTTTACTCTGTTGCTGAAATACATAGGCCTTCGGGAGTGCTTTGGTGTTCGAGTCCTTTCAACGTGCCCCCATTTCTGGCACCTCACTTCCTTCCTTACTTTCTGGTACCAGGATGTCCCAGGCTTATTTTTCCTTTCGCTGACACAGCCCTGTTACCAGCCATCGGTCCCAGGAGCCCTGGTTCCTCTTGGTGGAGAGTGGTAGTTAGAGACCCAGATCTGTACGCTGTGGCTAGTGGGGTGTCTGCTTCTAGGCTCCAAAAGAATTAAGAAATGTAAATATATGTCTATACACACATGTGTATCTATTTTTGTCTATTTGTGGGTAAATAAATACCATTAGTTCGCACTAATACTTTGATTCCAATCCAGCACCTTAGAATTCAGTTCCTTTTTCTAATAGTGAAGAACCTGGGTTCCTTATCTACATAAATTATTTGCTCAAATACACACATATTAGTTTCAAAACTGCTAGCCCTCACCCCTGTGGCAAATTTACTACCTAGAGTAGAATACCTGTATATGGTTCTTCTTGTCTTTATTGTCCCAAAGTTTATTGTTGAGTGTTCCAAAATTATTTAGGTTACTTACTTTATTTCTTACTTCTTAATTGTGGTTCTTTTTTTTTTTTAACAATTTAGTTTTTATTAGAGGAAATTTGATGCAGGTAATTTTTTTTAGTCTTTTTTTATTAAAGTATCATTGATATACAGTCTTATGAAGGTTTCACATGAACAACATTGTGGTTTTAACATTCACCCATATTATCAAGTCCTCACCCCCCCCCACTCCCATTGCAGTCACTGTCCTTCAGCGTAGTGAGATGCTATAGAGTCATTACTTGTCTTCTCCATGCTGGACTGCCTTCCCCTGACCTACCTATATTGTGATTGCAAATTATAGTGCCCCTTAATCCCCTTCTCCCTCCCCACCTGCCCTCCCCTCCCCTTCCCATTGGTAACCACTAGTTCCTTCTCAGAGTCTGTGAGTCTGCTGCTGTTTTGTTCCTTCAGTTTTACTTTGTTGTTATACTCCACAAATGAGGGAAATCATTTGGTACTTGTCTTTCTCCACTTGGCTTATTTCACTGAGCATAATACCCTCCAGCTTCATCCATGTTGTTGCAAATGGTAGGCTTTTTTTCTTCTTATGGCTGAATAATATTCCATTGTCCAGTGAATAACATCCCAATGTTTCAAGTTCCACCCTTCTTTTTATCCATTCATCTATTGATGGACACTTAGGTTGCTTCCATATCTTGGCTGTTGTAAATAGTGCTGCGATAAACATAGGGGTGCATCTGTGTCTTTTTGGATCTGGGATCTTGTTTTCTTCCAGGAAATTCCTAGGAGTGGAATTCCTGGGTCAAAGATATTTCTATTTTTGGTTTTTTGAGGAACCTCCATATTGCTTTCCACAATGGTTGAATTATTTAGATTCCCACCAACAGTGTACGAAGGTTCCCCTTTCTCTGCATGCTCGCCAGTGGATTTCTTGTCTTTTGGATGTTGGCCATCCTAGCTGGAGTGAGGTGATACCTCATTGTGGTTTTAATTTGCATTTCCCTGATGATTGATGATGTAAGCATCTTTTCATGTACCTGTTGGCCATTAGAATTTCTTTTTTGGATAAGTGTCTGGTCAGATCCTCTGCCCATTTTTAATCAGGTTATTTGTTTTTTGTGTGTTGAGGTGTATGAGCTCTTTGTATATTTTCAGTGTTAACCCCTTGTCAGATATGTTGTTTACAGATATGTTCTCCCATACTATAGGATGCCTTTTTCTTCTGCTGCTGGTGTCCTTTGCTGTACAGAAGCTTTTTAGCTTGATGTAGTCCCATTTCATTTTTTATTTTGTTTCCCTTGCCCAAGGAGATGTGTTCAGGAAAAAGTTGCTCATGTTTATATTCAAGATATTTTTTCCTGTGTTTTCTTCTATGAGTTTTATGGTTTCATGACTTACATTCAGGTCTTTGATCCATTTTGAGTTTACTTTTGTGTATGGAGTTAGACAGTAATCCAGTTTCATTCTTTTACATATAGTTATCCAGCTTTGCCAACACCATTTGTTGAAGAGGCTGTCATTTCCCCATTGTATGTTCATGGCTCCTTTATCGTATATTAATTGGCCATATATGCTTGGGTTTATATCTGGGGTCTCTATTCTGTTCCATTGATCTATGGGTCTGTTCTTGTGCCAGTACCAAATTGTTTTGATTACTGTGGCTTTGTAGTAGAGCTTGAAGTCAGGGAGCATAGTCCTCCCAGCTTTATTTACCTTCTCAGATTGCTTCGGATATTTGGGGTCTTTTATGGTTCCATGTGAATTTTAGAACTATTTGCTCTAGTTCGTTGAAGACTACTGTTGGTATTTTGACAGGGATTGCATTGAATCTGTGGATTGCTTTAGGCAGGATGGCCATTTTGACAATATTATTTCTTCCTATCCATGAGCATAGGATGTACTTCCATTTATTGGTGTCTTCTTTAATTTCTCTCATGAGTGTCATAGTTTTCAGAGTATAGGTCTTTCACTTTCTTGGTTAGGTTTATTCCTAACTATTTTATTCTTTTTAATGCAACTGTAAATGGCATTGTTTTCCTGATTTCTCTTTCTGCTAGTTCATTGTTGATATATAGGAGTGCAACAGGTTTATGTGTATTAATTTTGTATCCTGCAACTTTGCTGAATTCAGTTATTAGTTTTAGTAGTTTTGGGGTGGATTCTTTAGGGTTTTCTATGTACAATATCATGTCATCTGCAAGCAGTGACAGTTTAACTTCTTCCTTACCAATATGAATGCCTTTTATTTCTTTGTGTTGTCTGATTGCCGTGGCTAGGGCCTCCAGTACTATGTTGAATAAAAGTGGGGAGAGTGAGCATCCTTGTCTTAGGGGATCAGCATCCTCATCTTAGAGGAAAAGTTTTCAGCTTTTTGCTGTTAAGTGTGATGTTGGCTGTGGGTTTGTCATATTTGGCCTTTATTATGTTAAGGTTCTTGTCCTCTATGTCCATTTTGTTGAGAGGTTTTATCATGAATGGATGTTGAATTTTGTCAAATGCTTTTTCAGCATCTATGGAGAGGATCTTGTGGTTTTTGTCCTACTTTTTATTGATGTAGTGTATGATGTTGATGGATTTTTGAATATTGTACCATCCTTGTATCCCTGCAATACATCCCACTTGATCATGATGGATGATCTTTTTGATGTATTTTTGAATTCAGTTTGCTAATATTAGGTCGAGTATTTTTGCATCTATGTTCATCAGGGATATTGGTCTGTAATTTTCTTTTTTTGTGGTGTCTTTGTCTGTTTTGATATTAGAGTGATGCTGGCCTCATAGAATGAGTTTGGAAGTATTCCTTCCTCTTCTACTTTTTGGAAAACTTTAAGGAGGATGGGTATTAGGTCTTCTCTAAATGTTTGATAAAATTCAGCAGTGAAACCATCTGGTCCAGGTGTTTTGTTCTTAGGTAGTTTTTTGATTACCAATTCAATTTCTTTGCTGGTAATTGGTCTATTCAGATTTTCTGTTTCTTCCTGGGTCAGCCTTGGAAGGTTGTATTTTTCTAGAAAGTTGTCCATTTCTTCTAGGTTATCCAATTTGTTGGTGTATAATTTTTCATAGTATTCTTTAATAATTCTTTGTATTTATGTAGTGTCTGTAGTGATTTTTCCTTTCTCATTTCTGATTCTGTTTATGTGTGTAGACTCTCTTTTTTTGATAAGTCTGGCTAGGGGTTTATCTACTTTGTTAATTTTTTCGAAGAACCAGCTCCTGCTTTCATTTAGTCTTTCTATTTTATTCTTCTTGATTTTGTTTATTTATGCTCTTATCTTTATTATGTCCCTGCTTCTAATGACTTTGGGCCTCATTTGTTCTTCTTTTTCTAGTTTCATTAATTGTGAGCTTAGGCTGTTCATTTGGGATTGTTCTTCTTTCCTGAGGTAGGCCTGTATTTCAATATATTTCCCTCTTAGCATGGCCTTTGCTGCGTCCCACAGATTTTGCGGTGTTGAATTATTGTTGTCATTTGTCTCCATATATTGCTTGATCTCTGTTTTTATTTGTTCATTGATCCATTGATGATTTAGGAGCATGTTTTTAAGCCTGCATGTGTTTGTGGGCCCTTTCATTTTCTTTGCATAATTTATTTCTAGTTTCATACCTTTGTGGTCTGAGAAGGTGGTTGGTACAATTTCAGTGTTTTTGAATTTACTGAGCCTCTTTTTGTGACTTAGTGTATAATCTATTCTTGAAATTGTTCTATGTGCACTTGAGAAGAAAGTGTATCCTGCTGCTTTTGGGTGGAGTGCTCTGTAGATGTCTGTTAGGTCTGTTCTAATGTGTTGTTCAATGCTTTCGTCTCCTTACTTATTTTCTGTCTGGTTGATCTGTCCTTTAGAGTGAGTGGTGGATTGAAGTCTCCTAGAATGAATGCATTGCATTCTATTTCCCCCTTTAATTCTGTTAGTATTTGTCTCACATATTTAAGTTCTCCTATGTTGGGTGCATAGATACTTATAATGGTTATATCCTTTTGTTGGACTGACCCCTTTATCATTATGTAATATCCTTCTTTGTCTCTTGTGACTTCCTTTGTGTTGAAGTCTATTTTGTCTGATATAAGTACTGCAACTCCTGCTTTTTTCTCCCTATTAGTTGCAGGAAATATCTTTTTCCATCCCTTCACTTTTAGTCTGTGTGTGTCTTTGGGTTTGAAATGAGTCTCTTGTAGGCAGCATAGAGATGGGCCATGTTCTTTTATCTATTCTGTAATTCTCTGTCTTTTGATTGGTGCATTCAGACCATTTACATTTAGGGTGATTATTGATAGATATGCAGTTATTGCCATTGCTTTGGATTAATGGTTACCAAAGGTTCAAGGGCAGCTTCCTTCCTATCTAACTGTGTTTTAACTTGCTTATTAGGTTATTTCAAACACAATCTAAAGGTTCTTTTCTTTTTACCCTTCTTCTTCTGCCTCCCCCATTCTTTATATATTAGGTGTCATGTTCTGTACTCTGTGTATCCCTTGACTGACTGTGTGGGTAGTTGATTTAATTTTGTGTTTGCTTAGTGTAACTCTTCAGGATTAGTTGTATTTGCTGTATTTTTGTGTTATGTGTGGTTTTGGGAGAAGGTTTCTGCTTTACTTCTCATGCTGTTATGTTTTTCCCCCTGTCGACCATGTGTCATTTTTCACAAAGTTCCATGCTATTTTGGTTCTGTTCATGTGTCTTTTACTTGTTAGACTGCCTGGCAGTGTAATTAGGTGTTAGATACCCCTTCCTTATTTTTTTTTTTTGGACAATAAAATGAAATGGAAGCAATTACATTTTTACTTATGATTATAACAACTAATATTTATTTTTTACATATTTTTAAAAAATAAATATTGTTCCAGACATGATTGTACACATTTTATATATCCTATTTGGTTTCAGTGGCTGGACTTTGACAGGAACTGTGGTTACCCCTTTGCAAGGAGGCAGAAGCTGGGGGGCTGCTGCATCCTGGGGTCCCCTCACCTGGCAGGCCACAGAGCTCACTTGTGCCGTCAGGTTCCTGGGCACCCCAGTTTCTGCTTCCTCTGTGAATTGTACCTGCGACTTCATTCTTCATTCTGCTTATTCAATTGCATGGAATCTTTAAAAGAAAAATGTGCTGTTTGCATTAATTTTTATAATCAGAATTAGGGTTGGCAATGCTTGAACAGAGGCTTTAGCGACCTCCCTCTGTTGTGTCGCCATCACACATCCCGTTCCAGAGCATGTCATCTCCAGAAAGGGAACCGCAAACCCATGCACAGTCACCCCCCACACCTCCCTCCACCTGCGCCCGGCCCCACCAGTCTGCATCTGTCAGGATTTTCCAGTTTCTACCCTTCATGCACGTGGGCCTGTGCAGCACATTTCTGCTTCCCCAAGTGCCCTCAGAGCTTCCTCCATGTGGGTGCGTGTGTCTGTCACCTCTGTCTCCTAGGCCATGTCCTATGTGTCTGTTCACTCATCAATAGGCATCTGGGCTGCTTCCACCTTTTGGCAACTGAACATCTGTGGTGCGTCTTCTTGGGACGTGTTTTTGGCTCCCTCTGGTGCATTGTGACTATTCCTAGGCTCTGTTTTCTCCATTTTATTCCTAGGCTCTGTGTGACTCCTCTGGGGCACATCCTTTGCTTTCCTTTTCTAAGAATGTGAACAAGAACGTAAACCTGAAATTGTGGGACTGCTGAGCTGACAGAGAGACAAGACTGGCAGCACCAGCAGGCGGTGGAGGGCCAGCTGCAGACCCAGGTGACCTGGCCTGATGCCTGTCAGTTACAGTGGTTTGGGGTCTGGGAGGGTGGCAGGGAGTAGATATTTCTCACCAAGTGGACGGGAGCTTGCTCTCTGCTTTGTCTTCATGCCTGTGTGTGGGGCCGTCGAAAGCACAGGTGGGGGGACACACATGGTCACCTGGTGGCAGTGAGACTGGCAGGTACCAGGCTGTGTGAGGGGCCCTCATGCTTCCCCATCAGCTGCACGCCTGGAGGTGAGGGGCCCTGTGAGGCAAGGTGCTTCACGTGAGGCCATCCTGGAGACACACCCCAGGCCCCTGGGTGGGTGGGCCGCTGTGGGCCTTGGGTCAGGCCACCCTAGAAATGCGGGTGCAGTGAGGGAGCCCCAGCCTCCCAGCTCCTGGCTGCGTCCCCGCCCTGCCTAGGGGCCCCTGCGGGCCTCTTCAAGGACCTGTGTTCTACTTGTTCCTCTCCTTTGTCCCTCTTAGATTTTTCTGTGTGTCCCTGGAGCATTTGGTTCCAGGCACAGTTTTCTATTATTTGTGTTAATTGGGAGTAAAGTGTCACTCTTATGGCATTAAAAATTGGATGCCTGGACCCCGGCCACCCTCCGCCTCCCCCACCACCCCTCACAGTTCCTCGTCCCCCCACCCATCCAGGCAGTGAGGCCAGAGCATCACCCACGGCCAGCTCTGGGCTTTGGGCCTGCTTGGTGCTGGCAGCTGTTGCTGGCCATTGTCTGGCCTCATGTTACTGCCTCTTTGGTCCTGACTGTCCATTCAAGGGCCCCTGGTCTGTGTTTCTTCATGAGGGTCTTGCAACAGCCATGACGGGCCCCTGTGTGTGGGCTCTGCTGGGAGGGAAGTGGCTGCACCCTGAGCTCTGCCCTGTGACCTTTGGGGGCTTTGCCTTCTGGCCCTTTCATGCATGGTGTCCTGTCAGTGTTGTGTTTGGATGGAGCCTTCTGCTCACCCCCCTGAAGGCAGCTGGAGGTCACAAGGTTTCTCATGCCTCCTGTGTGTCTTTGCAGCCCATCTGTCCGGGTCTTATGTTGTGCTGACCTGGGTGGTCCCTGCGCTGGTCGGTGGCCAGTGGCTGTGCCTTCACAGGAGGTAGAGGACTGTTGCATATTAGAGCTCTCCAACCAGAGGCAGAACCCCACTTGTGGGGCTGGGTGTTGGCCTTCCCTGCAGGGTCTCTGAGGATAGGGCCTGGGTGCTGCACTGGCCTCTTTTGTTGGCCGGGTCCCCACCCCACACCCGCCTCCCTGTCATGTGGCCCCTGGGGGTGTGCATCACTTCTGCCTCTGGGCCACCTCCTCCTACCCTCTGAGCCAGACCAAGCAGCACCCAAGGGGGTGTGTCCAGCAGTCAGTCTATTTTGCTTCATTAGTTTTCTCTTCCCCTGTTTCTTCTCCTAGTTTATAAGTTGATATTTTCCGTATTGTTTAGTCATGTTTCAGGAAGAAGGGAAGATAAAATGGAGTCATGTGTTTGCATGTACCTGGTGTGTGCGCACGTGTGTGAACTCTCGGCAGCCTGTGGGTGTGTGCCCTCCCGAGGGTGCTTGCCAAGCCCCGACCTGCAGGGTGGTTCTGCTGGGCCCCGTCTACCCTCCTGTCCCCATCACGGGGTCACTGGCCTGCATCTTTGTGGTCGCTGAGGCTCAGTGTCTTTGCCCAGTTACTGTTTTGTCTTGACATCTCTGCTGTTGTCACATCCCCTTTTCTCTGTGGATGAGGCCCTTCTGCCCTGCTGCCCTCCTCGGGCATGACTGTACATCCCCGTGTTTCCACTGGGTTCTTAGTTCCATCCTTCTGGAGCCTAGCTGCTGCCTGGGGCCAGGGAGGGCGTGCCAGCTTGACCCTCACCCCTTTTTCCCAGGGGCGTGCCCACTGTGCCTGCTGCACTGCCTTTGTCCCAGCGGGAAGCACGACCCTTCCTCGGCGGTGTGCAGCCTCGTCCCCCAGGTCACAGTGTCTCTGGGCGCGAGTCTTCTTGCCAGTCAGCTTGTTTGTTCCCATGACAATGTAGGTCTTGACATGAAAGATAATTTGAGCTTTTGGGAGCTTGAAGTTTAAGTTGATGTGACTCCTCTGATTTTTGAGGAAAGTGGGTTTACTGGTTGCATCTAAAGAGGAACAGTAAATGTTGAAGCATGCTGTAAGTCTGGGGAAAGGAAATCCCAGGACAAAACACCTCTACAAACTGAAATCAGTCAAAGGGAGAAATGAAGTTTAAAATCCATTTATTGCTTACAAACTGCAGTCCGGGTCCTTCTCTCTTTCTTGCTCTAGCAGAAGCAAACCGACTCTCCCCCTCACCTCTCAGGTACAGATAAGCCCTAGGTTGCCCAGGTAATTAGCCATTGATATGGAGATTAACTTCTCTCCATCCCTGAGGAATGATGCAAATGCACTAAAGCCATACTTCTCTCCACCCTTGAGGGCCTGTTGATATGTAGATGTACTAAAGCCAGGTGAGATATTCTGGAAATATTGCAATTTTACCTATACATGCATTGAACTCTTCCTTCCTTTCTTCCTGTCTTCCTCCCTCCCCTTCTCCCTTCCTTCCTCTCTTCCTTCCTTCCTTCCTTTCTTCCTTCCCTCCCACCTGCCTGCATGCCTGCCTTCCTTAGGATACTTGGGCCAGACCCTGTTGTCAGGGCTGGTCACAGCAGCGACCACAGACCCTGCCCTCAGGGAGCTCCTTCCCTGTGGACACAGGTCCCCAGCATCCTGCTCTGAAAGGGTAAGTAAATGCACAGTCAGGGAGACATGGAGGAGCCTTGGAAACAAGTCAGGTGGAGAAACCTGGGAGCCCCACAGTGGAGCAGGGTGCCCAGCCGAGGCCCTGGCCTGTGTGGCTGGTCAGGGAGGCCACGTGGCCTGTGTGGCTAGTCAAGGGAAGACACCTGAGCCTGGAAAACAGAGAGTGAGGGGAGGCGTGGGTCCCCCGTGGCTGATAAGTCACCTGGTACCCAGACCGAAGGGTCAGGGCTGGTGGCCAGGTGTGGGCAGCTCAGGCAGCCGTGCGGTCTGGGCCTGGGGCACAGTGCTGTCTGAGGCAGTTGGAGGTTAGTGTCCTCCTTGTGCAGCGCACGGGTGTCCCCAGGGTCATGCTGACTGTCCTCCTGCCTTCTCATCTCTTCACAGAGCTTGCTTAGGTGCTGCTCCAGAGGAGTGCATGGGACACGGCCTCAGAGGTGCAGAGGTGGTGGCCAGAGTCCTGGTTTTGGAAGCTGAGCACAGGGTTAAACTCACTTCTTGAGACAGAACTCAAGGAAGAAGTCGCCCATCTACAGACAGAAAATAGGAGTTTACACAGGAGGTTGCAGCGTGAAATCTGCCTCAGAGGGGACTTGGGGGAAGTAAGTTGTGACCCCTCCCAGCAGGACAGTGCTGAGCTGCTTAGGCCCATGTGTATGCAGCCTGTGCCAGTGGCGGTTGGACAGGTCCACCAAGTCCTGGCTGCCTGTGCCCCCGCGGCCCGTTGGGGTGTTGGCTTAGCGCCTTCCCAGACTCAGGACTGGACTCCACCCAAGCCAGGGCCTGAGTTTTGATCTGGCTGCTGCTTCCACCTGCTGCCAGGAGTAAGGGAATGGCCCTGTGCCCTCCAGGGCACCAGGAAGAGGGGTGGCCACCTGCAGGGGTCCTGCTGACTATGGGTCGTGCAGCCCAACAGGTGCCATGGTTGAGCGGCGAGGCCTCCATGTACTGACAGGGATGCGTGATGTGCCCTCCACTCCGTCACCAGCGGGCCTGCCACACCCCAGCACGGGGTGTGTAGCACTGTTCAGGGAAGAGAGTTGGCAGGTCTGGAACTCAGCCCTCAGACATCCCCAGGAAGCTCTTCTTGGATTTTCATTCTCCATCCAGTTTCCTTGGAAGCTGTTTCCTGCAACCGGGGCCTATGCTGTCTCTCCACCGGCACCGGCGAGGCCCCGAGGTGCATGGGGCGGGAGAGCTGTGCGGTGCCCGTGAGACAGCAGGTGCTGCGGGGAGTCTGCCTCCTGCCCACGGGAACTGGTGCGGATGGCTGAAGGGCAGCCTTCTGGCACTCAGGCGCTTGTGCGTGGGCCTGTGTTTCCGGACTCCCACTTCACCTACCTAGATCCATTGCTGCAGGCGGGTGGAGAGTTCTGTGTCTCTTTCTCCCTTCAACTCTGTCAGGTTTTGCCTGCTTTGAGGCTCTGCACATCCACCCACTGGGATCATGCGTCTTCCTGAAACATGCACCCTTTCATCCTTACTGAGATACCTTTTCTCTCCTACAGTGTTGTTACTGTTGGAATCTACCTTCTCTTAGGTCAGTGTAGTCATTCCAGCCTCATTTGCATTTCTTCTGCACGATGTCCCTTTTTTCTGTCCATTTTACTTTTAATCTATTGAGAGTAATTCCCTGGAGTTAGTGGCAGGCTCCATGAGTCTACCCACACTTCGGAGGCCTGCTGCCAGTATTGGGGCCCAGGTTCCCACACTTCTGTCTGATGTAGTCTCCCTCTCGGGCTCAGTAGCTCCCAGAACCCAGGGACACAGTTTACTAGTGCCAGTTTATCATAAGGGATTCAAACAGGAACACCCAGATGGAAGAGATGTACAGGGCGAGGTGTGGGATGGCACACAACTTCCACGCCCTCTGAACACACACCCTGAACTGCTCCTGATCCCACCAGTTAGGTTCTTTATGGAGCCTCCCCTATGTAGGCATGGTTGCTTAAACCACTAGCCATTGGTGATTGAGCTCAACCTCTAGCTCCTCTGGTCCCTGGAGCTTGGGGGCGGGACTGATAGTTCCCACCCTCTGGTCCCACGTTGGTCCTTCTGGGGACCAGCCCCACCCCGAAGCCCTCCAGGGGTCCCCAGCCACCCGCTATCTCATGAGCTCACAGAAGTCACTCATCACTCCAGAGAGGCCATGGGTTTTAGCAGCTGTCTGTCAGGACCTGGGGACAAAGACCAGACACTCCCTTCCTGTTAGATTACACATATGGGCAGCATATATATGGTGGATACTTTTTTCATCCATCCTGATAAACTCTACCTTTTAATTCAAGTGCTTGGTCTGATAATATCCCATGTCATGGACATGGTCAGACTGATGTCTCCCAGTTTACTGTGAGTTTTCTACGTGGTACATTTGTGTTTCATTGTTCCTTTATTTTTCCCTCTCTTCCTTCTTCCTTGCCTTTTCGATTACTGGAATATTTTTTAGAATGGAGTTAACATGCCTGTTGCCGTCTAAGTTACACCCTTTGCAGTGTGTTTCTAATGGCTGCTCTAGGGATGGGACTGTGTGCTCTTCTGGTCTGAGGCTGATCACCATGCTGGTTCACATGGAGCCTGAGGGCTTTGTACTTTAAATAGTTACACCATGAACTATATAAAACAACAATGGAAAACTCAACCAAAACCAAATGCAGACACTAACGGGAAGGGAAGGAAAGTTCTGATAGGGGAGCAGGTGGACTGAGTGGTTGGGGAGCTTGTGCTGAGGGCGGTTCTAGAACAGGCTGTTCCTGCAGGGCTGCAGGTTCCTGAGTTGGCTCTGGCTCTCCCACAGAGGCTGTTGCAGGAGCAGCTCTCCTAAAGGGATGTGGGGTCATGATCAATACTGGGTTCCAAACCGAGGCAGTGACTGGAGAAGTCCTGGCTCTCCCTGCAGGGTGCGTGGTCCTCAGTAAAAGGAAAAGGAGGGACACAAACTCCATAGTCCAAGCAGGTTTATTGCTAAACCTGAGAAGGAACCCTCTGTTCTGGCAAGCAGAACAAAGAAAGCATCTCTTACAGGCTAAGAGGCTTTTTATGGCCAGTTTTTTGGCAGGCTTTTGAGGGGAGGGATCGGGGAAAAGGTGGGCTTGTGGCTTGCTGACATGTCCTCTGGAAAATACTTGTAGCCTAAGTAAGATGAAACCTAGATCTCTCTCAGATGGCGGGTCGCTTATTCAAAAAGGTGGTACTCCGGTCCAGGCTCTACCATTTCTGCCTCTAAAGGGGCATAGGGAGACAGGTCACCATTTTTTTCTTGGATATTTCCTGCTGAGGAGGTGGGGCAGTGAAGGGTGTTTTCTGATATATACATTTTTTGAGCTGCAAATATTTTTTTTTATTGTGAAATGATTATCACAGTAAGTTTAGTTAACATCCTTCGACATACATAGTTACAAATTATTTTTTCTTGCGATGTGAACTTTTGAGGTTTTTTTCTCTTAACAACTTCTCCATACACAAAACATTATTGCTCACCATGCAACGTACGAGTTCCAATACAGTGAACAAGCTCCCACAAGGTGAACAATGCAAAGGCAGTCATATCAGAGAAACTAATTCAGTTACTATAATCAATCAAGTCAACTATGATTATTCATGTGATTTTTATACTTAAATTATAAGTGAATCCCACATTTCCCCCTTTTTTGTTTTAATTGACGCAAATGCATATGCATGTATTTGTGGAAGGTACCAGAATAATGATTAGCTGGGCTCCGCCTGTGACATAGCTTGTCACAGGCAATGTCTCTCTCGTCTGGAGGGGTAAGGTTCTATGCCTCACGTCAGTTGGCTCCCACGTTGCTCACCTGAGGTCCCTTGCGACTGTGCCTGTCTTAGGTTGTTCCTCCCATGAGGAATCTTACCCGTCTCTGGCTAATCAGCCATCTCCGGGGAACAAACAGGGAGATAAAATACAAAAGAGAGGACAGCCAGCGGCTATAATTCTGGATAAAATCACAATATACATGATTATTTTCTTGCAGCAAATGCAGGTGGGGAATCAGTATATGATTTCACAAAGTTGTTTAAAAGGAATCACTTATTTCTTGAAGTTAAATCTTGAGAAGTAGCATATGCTTGTATTGACTTTAAAAGACCAACAACTGCCTTCCGCACACACACTAGGAGAACAGGAATACAAATGCATAACAGTATTAGACCTACAATTATAGGCCATATCCAGTGAAACAAAGAAAAACTATTTAACAATCCAGGCATTTGTGAAAACTTATCAATACCATGATGAATGTTGTCTATTTGATCTTGAATAGTATACAAAAAATCAGCCAAATTAAAACAACACATCCCTGGAAATTGTTCACATCCCATAGTTGTACAGCCCTCCCCATGCCCCCCCAACATTACATCTACAATCATAATGCCCCTTTTTCCCTCTTATCCCTCCCTTACCACCCATCTTCCCCAGTCCCTTTCCCTTTGGTAACTATTAGTCCATTCTTGGGTTCTGTGAGTCTGCTGCTGTTTTGTTCCTTCAGTTTTTTTCTTTGTTCTTATACTCCACATATGAGTGAAATCATTTGATACTTTTCTTTTTCGGCTTGACTTATTTCACTGAGCATAATACCCTCTAGCTCCATCCATGTTGTTGCAAATGGTAGGATCTGTTTTCTTCTTATGGCTGAATAATATTCCATTGTGTATATGTACCACATCTTCTTTATCCACTCATCTACTGATGGACACTTAGGTTGCTTCCATTTCTTGGCTATTGTAAATAGTGCTGTGATAAACATAGGGGTGCATGTGTCTTTTTCAAACTGGGCTGCTGCATTCTTAGGGTAAATTCCTAGAAGTGGAATTCCTGGGTCAAATGGTATTTCTGTTTTGAGTTTTTTGAGGAACCTCCATACTGCTTTCCACAATGGTTGAACTAATTTGCAGTCCCACCAGCAGTGTAGGAGGGTTCCCTTTTCTCCACATCCTCGCCAACATTTGTTGTTGTTTGTGTTTTGATGTTGGCCATCCTCACTGGTGTGAGGTGATATCTCATTGTGGTTTTAATCTGCATTTCTCTGATGATTAGCGATGTGGAGCATCTTTCATGTGCCTGTTGGCCATCTGAATTTCTTCTTTGGAGAAGTGTCTATTCATGTCCTCTGCCCATTTCTTAATTGGATTATTTGCTTTTTGTTTGTTAAGGTGCATGAGTTCTTTATATATTTTGGATGTCAACCCCTTATCGGATACGTCATCTATGAATATATTCTCCCATACTGTAGGATGTCTTTTTGTTCTACTGATGGTGTCCTTTGTTGTACAGAAGCTTTTCAGCTTGATATAGTCCCACTTTTTCATTTTTGCTTTTGTTTCCCTTGCCCAGGGAGATATGTTCATGAAGAAGTCGCTCATGTTTATGTACAAGAGATTTTGCCTATGTTTTTTTCTAAGAGCTTTATGGTTTCATGACTTACATTCAGGTTTTTGATCCACCTTGAGTTTACTTTTGTGCATGGGGTTAGACTGTAGTCCAGTTTCATTCTCTTACATGTAGCTGTCCAGTTTTTCCAACACCAGCTGCTGAAGAGGCTGTCATCTCCCCATTGTATATCCAAGGCTCCTTTATCAAATATTAATTGACTGTATATGTTTGGGTTAATGTTTGGATTTTCTAGTCTGTTCCACTGGTCTGCGGGTCTGTTTTTGTGCCAATACCAAATTGTCTTGATTACTGTGGCTTTGTAGTAGAGCTTGAAGTCAGGGAGCGTAATTCCCCCTGTTTTATTCTTCCTTCTCAGGATTCCTTTGGCTATTCGGGGTCTGTTGTGGTTCCATATGAATTTTAGAATTATTTGTTCCAGTTCATTGAAGAAAGCTGTTGGTAGTTTGATAGAGATTGCGTTGAATCTGTAGATTGCTTTAGGTAGTATAGCCATTTTGACAATATTTATTCTTCCTAGCCAGGAGCATGGGATGCATTTCCATTTGTTAGTGTCCTCTTTAATTTCTCTTAGGAGTGTCTTGTAGTTTTCACAGTACAGGTCTTTCACTTCCTTCATTAGGTTTATTCCTAGGTATTTTATTCTTTTTGATGCAATTGTGAATGGAATTGTTTTTCTGATTTCTCTGTTAGTTCATCGTTAGTGTATAGGAAAGCAACAGATTTCTGTGTGTTAATTTTGTATCCTGCAACTTTGCTGAATTCAGATATGTTCTAGTAGTTTTGGAGTGGAGTCTTCAGGGTTTTTTATGTACAGTATCATGTCATCTGCAAATAGTGACAATTTGACTTTCTTTACCAATCTGGATGCCTTGTATGTCTTTGTTTTGTCTGATTGCCGTGGCTAGGACCTCCAGTACTATGTTGAATAACAGTGGAGAGAGTGGGCATCCCTGTCTTGTTCCCGATCTTAGATGAAAAGCTTTCAGCTCCTCGCTGTTAAGTATGATGTTAGCTGTGGGTTTGTCATATATGGCCTTTATGATGTTGAGGTACTTGCCGCCTATACCCATTTTGTTGAGAGTTTTAATCATGAATGGATGCTGAATTTTGTCAAATGCTTTTTCTGCATCTATGGAGATGATCATGTGGTTTTTGTTCTTCTTTTTGTTGATGTGATGGATGATGTTGATGGATTTTCGAATGTTGTACCATCCTTGCATCCCTGGGATGAATCCCACTTGATCATGGTGTATGATCCTCTTGATGTATTTTTGAATTCGGTTTGCTAATATTTTGTTGAGTATTTTGCATCTACGTTCATCAGGGATATTGGTCTGTAATTTTCTTTTTTTGGTGAGGTCTTTGCCCAGTTTTGGTATTAGAGTGATGCTGGTTTTATAGAATGAGTTTGGAAGTATTCCCTCCTCTTCTATTTTTTGGAAAACTTTAAGGAGAATCGGTGTTATTTCTTCTCTATATGTCTGGTAGAATTCAGAGGTGAATCCATCAGGCCCAGGGGTTTTGTTCTTGGGCAGTTTTTTGATTACCAGTTCGATTTCGTCACTGGTGATTGGTCTGTTTAGTTTTTCTGTTTCTTGCTTGGTCAGTCTTGGAAGGTTGTATTTTTCTAAGAAGTTGTCCATTTCTTCTATGTTTTCCAGCTTGTTAGCATATAGCTTCTCATAATATTCTCTTATGATTCTTTGTATTTCTGTGGGGTCCGTCGTGATTTTACCTTTCTCATTTCTGATTGTGTTTATGTGTGTAGATTCTCTTTTTCTCTTAATGAGTCTGGCTAAGGGTTTATCTATTT